>CATQJA010002608.1:82500-520940 GCA_958295435.1 Mesorhabditis spiculigera | reverse complement strand
GAGGCCATTTGGGAATTAGAGGCGGTCTAGCAGGGATCCTTGCGGAATTTAGAGTAACTCGGGCATGCTAGCAGCGTTTATTGACGAAAATGGAGGTGGACTAGGTGGCAGAGACCAGTTGGGAAATCGATTTTGCCAGCTGGGCAGGCTAGCAGAATCACTTTGCGAAGATGGGGAGCTAGCAGAGATCTTTTGAGGATGGATGAAGGCTGGCAGCGGTGCAGAGATCTTTTGAGACTATTCTGAGTGGCAAGCTAGCAGAGATTCTTGCGGATTTGGGATTCTCCCCTTTCCCTGTGTTTTGCCCATTTTCCGCAGATTTACGCATTTCGGGGCGCTTGAACAGGGGAATATCGATGTGTGGGTGGGGGGCAAAGTTTTATTTTGACTGTGAAATAGCGTGAAAGCGGGGGGATGGACGTCATCAGGGTCCATCGACGTCCAACTTTATCGGGATTTTCCGAGCCGGGTGGTGGCGTTTTTCGATTCCGTTGATTCCTATCGACAGGCTGCATGCCAGTTCAGCCAGTTTTCAATTTAACCACTATTCTGGCCACCGAAAATTTTTTACAAGATTTAAAAAAATAAAAATTCAAAATCTTTGGAATTTTGAAATAGTTTGCACTTTTCGTTTTCGATTCCGCTTTTTTCCAACGACGATCTGGAAGCCAGTTCTGTTATTGCTAGCCACTTTAAAAAGTGTCCTGGAAACGAGGAATTCTTACAAAGTTTAGAAAAATTGCAAAAATCCAAATTTTTATGACTTGTTATAATTTTCAGTTGCTGATTCCGAATTTGGTCTAGCCCAGAAATTCCTGTTCATTCATTGTTCTTCGTTCTTTGGCGTCGAAATGCCTTTTCCCCCAGCCAAAATATTTTTTGAAACTTTTGCAGCAAGTGGTGCCGCCTAATTTTCGGATTTTTTTTGTGAAAATTCCTGGATTAACCGTGTTCTTTAAGATGCCATTTTTAGGCAGGCCGGCAGTAGTTCTTTAGGAATTTTGTAGCCGAGCCCAATAGCAGAGATCCTTTGTGATTTTTGGCCTTCCATACACCTTTAATCTTTAAAACATCTTTTTCGCGGCCTAGCAGAGATCCTTTGCGGAAATTCGGCCTTGCATGTTCCTTTCAAATCCACTCTGGATTGCTAGCAGAGATACTTTGTGGATGTTGGCTTTCACTGATCCTTGAAATTTAAACCTTTTGGCAAGCTAGCAGCGTTTTTTGAGGAATTCCGGCCATAACCTAGCAGAGATTCTTTGGGACTTTTGGCCTGCAATGGTCCTTTAAATGGCTGATTTTGGCAACCTAGCAGCGTTTTTTGAGGAATTCCGCCAGGCAACCTAGCAGGGATTCTTTGTGGATTTTGGTCTTCAATGAGCCTTTAAAACGATATTTTTGGGCAAACTAGCAGTGATTCTTTGCGGAATCTTTTATAGCCTTTTACTGCCCGGTTTTACCTGTTTGTTTTTCGACCGACAAAAGGTGGCGAGTAGAGGGGGGCTAAAGGGAGGGCAGAGTATAGAAAAACAGGGGGCAAAAGACGGGTATTTCAAGGGCATTTCAGAAAAGGAGAAGGAGGAGATTCCACTAGGAGATTGTCAGCTCACAACACCACCAAATACGGCAACTATTTTGACATGGATTTCGCTTGTTTAAAGAGACAGTGACAGCTGGGAATTTTCCCAAAGAATCTCTGCTAGCCTACGCTCTTCCTCACTCTTCCGCAAAGAATACATGCTCGATTGTCTCTTCGGGCACCAACTATTTCAAAAGGAGAGTGACAGCTTGCGATTCCCCAAAATTCCGCGGGCTGGCGGCTTTACCTGCTCTGGTCTATCGTATTTCCGCAAATGCCCTTTGCTCGGTTGCGGCTTTAGCCTTTCGTTTCTCAAGAATCTTGCCAGTCCTCAGACACCCATAAAACATCCCAAATGGTCTCTGTTAGCTTGCTCGTGCTCACTGACTGCGGCTTTAAACGGATAGTGGGAGCTGAAGTATTCCGCAAAGCATCTCCACTAGCCTGCCCTGCTACCTATCTCTCCGTCCCACTTCTCTCCCTCTATCTCGCGCTCTCTCTCTATCTCGCTCTCTCTCAGTCTTTCTCTCTCCTCTCTCTCAGTCTTTCTCTCGCTCACTCTCTTTCCTCAAGAATCCCCGTTAGCCTGCCCCTTTGGAATTGAGGAAGTAAATTTTCCCGACTATCTATCGCCCCTCTAAAAACTAGAGGGGCGGTGTTTGTAAACGATAGAAAGCGAGGAGGGCAGGCTAGCAGAGACAATTAGGGAGAGAGAGCGCGAGAGAGAGAGTACCCGTTCCACCTTCACGCCCGTTTCAGCCCCCGCTGATTTTCACGATTTTTCACGTCGCTCCTCTGAACGGCTAGA
Source organism: Mesorhabditis spiculigera (assembly GCA_958295435.1). NCBI lineage: Eukaryota > Metazoa > Nematoda > Chromadorea > Rhabditida > Rhabditidae > Mesorhabditis > Mesorhabditis spiculigera. The sequence continues at coordinate 518,553 of CATQJA010002608.1, read as the reverse complement.
AAGTCATTTTTCTGCCTTTCTCGGGGGTTGGAATGTACGCTCGACACCCCCGAAAGAGACAGTTTGCCATAGATAACAATCTTTTAACCCTTTACCCACGGCCATTTCCGGTTTTAAAGGGACCGGGAAGTCGAATTTTGACCAGGAATTTCGAGCGTGATCGGTTCCAATAGTTCAGATTTCTTTGACTTGTGTTTTTTTTTGCGTTTCTGGCATCCAGTTCGAATTTCAAAGGAGCCGGGAAGGCAAATTTTTGATCGGGAATTCGATGGCGTAATCGATTCCGGTCATCGGAATTTGAAGGTGTAATCGATTGATTGTTTTTCTGAGCGTTTTAAAGGGATTGGGAAGACAAAATTCGGCCCGGAATTTCTTGGCGTAATGGATTGGAGTTGCCTAATTTAATGTATGTTAATTTATATTTCTTTGAGCCCAAAAATCGCTTTTAAAGGGACCGGGAATTAAAAATTTCATGTCGTAACTGATCGGAGGTCACGCATTTAGTGGATTTTTTCATCGATTTTGTTAAACTGGCCCCTCATTAACATATTTCCGCCCAAAAATCACGTATTAGTTTGTTGATTTTCGAAATTTCCTTGACAACACCACGCTGGTTTCGTTCAGTGGGTCCTCTTTTTTGGGGGGGCAGAGGGGGGAGGGGTCCATTATCTATCCGTTCCCCCCTCTCTCATTCTCTCATTATAATTGAGATAAGACTTGGTGGGGGGATTGTTTGCTTTTCCCTTCTTTCTGCCCCCCCTTTTCGCCCTTTCTTTTCGACGCCCAAAAATCCCCAATCACCCCTGCAACGTGCCCCTCTTTCAAATGGGGTGTTGCATTGGCTGCCGAAAGTATTGGAACGGAATTCTGCTATAGTGTCAGAAAACTGGGTTCTATAGAAGTTCCTCAAAGTTCTCTGCTAGTTTGTCAGTTCCTCAAGAATTTCTGCTTACTCTCGTTCGATTTCTCTCTCTCTCTCGCTCTCACTCTCTCTCTCTCTCTCTCTCTCTCTCTCTCTCTCTTTCTCTATCTCTCTCGCTCTGCTCTCTAGCTCTCGCTCTCTCTCTATTGCTCTGTCTCTCTCGCTCTCTCTTTCTCTCACTCTCTCCCTCTCCCCTCCTCTATTGACAACTAGCAGAGAACATTTGGCTGGAAATTTGCTAGAATTCCCCAAAATTCTTTGCTAGCCTGCCCATTTAGCCTTTTGGTAACTAACAGAGGCCATTGAGGAACGAACTGGCAGCCAGATTATACAATTCCTTGAATTCCGCAAAAATCCTTACCAGCCTGTCCCACTATCCATTCTAATGATCACCCATCGGCAAGCGTTTACTTTACCCCCCCCCCCCCAGCCGGAAGGTCCCAAAAATTTTTTTAAGGCGATCAATCGGTAGCTTGTAATGATCATCCATCTCCTCGCCAGTACATTTTCGTACATTTCCGTACTCCATCCGGGCGGCGCCACTTTTTGCCGACACGCGACTACCGCGTTTTTTGGAGGAATGCCAGCCAGTTCGGATCCGGGTTTGTGGTCCATGGATATCTTTTTCTCCTGCTAGCTGCCCTCCGCGAATTTTCTCAAAGAATCTCCGCTAGTATGCCTCCATTTTTCACCATTTCGCCAATATTTACCAAACCCCTATCTTGATCTTGGTTTCTCATAGAATCTCTGCTAGCTATCCGCTTCTCAGAGTAGAAAATTTCGTCAAATGGTCTCTGCTCGCCCGTATTTTCTTAAAGAGTCGCTGCTAGCCTGCCCTTCGTTTTTATTCATTTATGGCTATTTGTGGCATTTTCGGTATTCTTTCGTTCTTCGAATTTTTCGGTATTTTTTCCAAACCCCTATCTCGTTCGGAACGAACCAAACTGAATGCCTCCATTTCCTCAAAGAATCTCTGCTAGCTCTCCATTTCCACAAATTGTCACTGCTAGCTGCCGTCAGGAAATTTCCTGACGAATCTCTGCTAGCCATCCCTCGATTTTTAGTCATTTTTGGCTTGTTTTCGGCATTTTCTCCTGAGCTACTTTCCGCATTTTTAGCCCATATTTTCCTAGGAAATCTCTGCTAGGCTGCCCTGGATTTGTAGTAATTTCGCGAATATTTTCGATGTTTTCGGTATTTTTGCCAAACCCCCCGTTCCCCGATCTGAACGCGTCAAAGCGGGGGAGATTCGGCGAATCCTGTGTGGGCGAGCGGCTCTACCGGTATATTGACTTTTTCCCAACTGCCCCCCCCCCTTCTAATTCGAATGCCCCCTTCCCCGCGTGTGTTTATTTATTTTTATCCCCTTTTTTGGGCATAGCCATACGTGATGCGCCGCCTAATTTAATTCGTGTGCGGCAGCAGAGATCTGCAAGCAATTTTTCTGGAAGTTTGCACAAAAAAATTCTAGAAAAATTGCCTTAAAAGCCGAAAATCGGGCAGGCTAGCAGGGATTCTTGAGGATAGGGGCAGGCTAGCTGAGATTCATTCGGAAATTTGATGGAATTGGGCAATCTGGCTCCCAGTCCATTCCTCAATGATCTCTGCTCATGCTCAGGAGGCGACAACGGCAGGCTAGCAGTGATTTTTAGGGAAATCTATTTTGCGGCAGGTTAGCAGAGATCCTTGAGGAAAATTGGCTTCTCTGGAAGAGAGGCTAGCAGAGATTTTTGCGGAAAATTAGACAATCTGCTATGGCGCCGGGCAGGCTAGCAGAGATTTTTAGAGACCGTGATTTTTCGCCGGGGCAGGCTAGCAGCAACCCTTGAGGATATCTGGCAGGTTAGCCGAGATTATTTGGGGAAAACTCTCTAGGGCTAGACAGCTAGCAGAGATTTTTCGAGAGTGTCAGTTTTCGTCCGGCAGGCTAGCAGCAACCCTTGAGGGATATCTGGCAGACTAACCGAGATTTTGGGGACAGCCAGGCCAAGGAGAGCTATCAGAAACTCTTTGAGGAAATTGGGGCTTGGGAGGGAGGCTAGCAAAGTTGCTTAGAGGCTGTCATTTTGCACACAGGCAGGCTAGCACAGACCATTGAGGAGGTATGGCAGGCTAGCAGAGATTAGTGAGATCACCGGTCAAGGCAGGCTAACAGAGATTTTTGAGGAAATTGGGGACTTTGGAGGCAAGCTAGCAGAGATTCTTCTGGAAAACACGACAGCTTCGGGCAAACAAGCAGAAACCTTTTTTTGGCAGTCAGTGGACAATTACCGTTTTCCTCATTTTTGCCACATTTCAGGCAACCTAGCAGGGATCCTTTGAGGAAATTCGTCGTAGCCAACTAGTAGAAACCCTTTGCTGCCGCCCAGTTAGCGATACCGTACCCTTATTTCCAATTTTCCATCTCCAGGTCAGGTCATTTATGTAGCCGCAGGGCATTTGAGAGACCGAAAAGGGAGAGGGAGGGCAGGGGGAGGAGGAGAAAGTTATTTTTCAGTTCGCGACCTTCAACTAGCAGAGGGGGAAACACGTTGCCTAGAGGGGGAGAGAATGAATGGCAAAATGGGGGGAATGGGAAAGGGGAGGAATTGCTATCAGATCTGGGTGGAGCACGAGCTTGCTAACCTTCTCTATTGCTCTGCTCTCTCTCTCTCTCTCTCTCTCTCTCTCTCTCTCTCTCTCTCTCTCTCTCTCTTTCTCTGTAGCTCCATTTTAAAGGGAGCGTGACAGCAGGAAATTCCTCAAGGATATCTGCTAGCCTCCCACCCAATCGGAGTAACAACGCTTTTAAAGGAAGCGCGACAGCTAGATGTATTCTCTTATTTTCCTAAATTTTCTCTGCTATCTCACTTTTTCCATAAGAACCTCTGCTAATCTGCTTCACGATATCGCAAAGAACCTCTGCTAGCCTGCCCTGATTTCCGCAAAGAATCTCTGCTAGCTTGCCAGCTCCTTCTCCACCCTCCTGATTGTCCTTTCTCAGCTCCTCCCTGCTTCTCCTTCCCTTCCCTTCTCGTCGAGGTCAAGTGTATGCCATTCTAACCTTCGACGGTTCCCCCTTCTCGCCCTCGAGTTCAAATTCTTCTCCCGTTGCCCTTTTTTAGTTGATCAGCAAACTACATATTTCATGTCGTAATCGCTTGTCAATTTTCCTATCGTAATCAAATCGAAGTTAAAATTTCATGTCGTAATCGAATTTTCCATTCGGTTGCCTTTAATTGACTACATCCTCAACAATCTCTGCTAGCCTACCCCTTGTTTTTCATGCCGTAATCGATTCCTAAACTTTGGTCAAAGCCGATTTTGATGTCGTAATCAATTTATCCCAACAATCTGAAATTTTTATGTCGTAATTGATTGTCACCGCTAACTTTATGCGGTTTCTAATTTCGTTGGGTGCATTTGTTGGCATATCGGGGGGGGGATATGTACGCGAGTGATATCCTATCCGATCATCTCTCTTTTTCTCTGCCCTCTCTCCATTTCCGCCCACACATTCTCCCGATCTCCCCTAGTTTATGAGGGCTGCAATCACACAGGAAACCGCCGACCATTTCCCTGACAAAATCCCGGAACAAAATCTCAATCCCTTATCAAATATTTGGATTGCCATTCCGCAAATCGTCTCTGCTAGCCTGCCCTTGCCCTGCTGTCACGCCCCCTTTAATCCCAAATAATCCAAGCTAGCTACCTGGCCGTCCTCAAGAATCGCTGCTAGCCTGGCCGCATTTGCTAAAGGATCTTTGTTGGCAGCTTTCCTCAAGAAACCTTGCCAGCTCTCCTGAGCTGTCTAGCTTTCTTTAAAAATTTTTAAACCATCTCTGCTAGCCTGCCATTGGCTGTCATATCCCTTTAAATCCTCAAGAAACCCTGCTAGCTTCCATTTTTCCCCAAGAATCCCTGCTGGCTTGCCTCCGATTTTTTTTGCGCCCTATTTTGTCAAGTTTTTGGGCTTGTGGTATTGTGAGAATCGGGGGTATCGATATTCGATTCTTCTCAGCTGCCCCCCTCTCGCCTAATAAATTCCGTCCGCTTCGAATTTTCAGCGTTTTTTCGGGGTTTTTGGGCTTTTCGAACTTCAAAAATGTATCGATCGAATTTTTGGCCAAAATTTCCGCAAACAATCTCGGCTAGTTTGCCCCGGATTCCTCAAAGAAGCTCTGCTGCCTGCTCTCGTCTATCCTCAGGAATCTCTGCTAGCTGCCCCATTTCTGCATCTCTTTTGGGCGGTAACTAGCAGAGATTCTTGGGGAATTTAAAGGGAGCGAGACAGTGACGCCAAGCGACGAATTCCCCAATAATCTCTGCTAGCTGCCCCTTGCCCGCCAGTTTAGCTTGTTCAATGGTGAACCCCAATTTTTTGTGCCATTTTTAAGTGATTTGAATGGTTAACCGATTTCCCTAAGGATCTCTGCTAGTCTGCCCCTTCTAATTCCATTTTTCAGGGGTGTTAGCCTGTCCTCTCCCTCGTCGACGTCTTCTTCATCTCAACGCTTCAAAACAATGGTCCAACGCCGTCGTAGCAAGACTGTCTGGAAGAGATGCGAGATGCAGGTATGCCAGATTTTGAAGGTTGAAAAATATGGAATCCTGATTCAATTACGCCATGTTATTCCGGTTCCAGCATTCCTCAAGAATCTTGGCTAGTCTGTGTTCCTAAATTGACTCTGCTAGTTTGCTTGTTTGAGTGGGTTTAGCCGATTTTTTTCTCTCTCTCTCGCTCTCTCTCACTCGCTCTCTCTCACTCGCTCTCGCTCACTCTCTCTCGCTCTCTCCCTACGCTCTCTCTCACTCTCTCTCTCGTTCACCGCTGTCTCTCTCTTTCTCTCGCTCTCTCTCGACCTTTCTACCTGTCACCATCCCTTTAAAACACCTTCTCATGCCCCCACCTGCAGCTTTGCAAATAATACATCTCAGCTGCGAGAGAGAGACAGGCAGAGAGAGAGAGAGAGACACACACACAGAAAGCCATAGAAAAAGACACCGGAAATGAATGCCCCCAGCCGGTGCGACAAATATGTCGATCAATTTGGTTCCCTACCGCCGCCTAGCTTTTCTCGAATTTTCCAGCAAGATCCTTGCTGGCTTGCCTTCCTCAAGAATCCCTGCCAGCCTGCCTTCATTTCCTAAAGAATCTCCGTTAGCCTGTCGCCGGCTCAATTTGACTTTCCCTAAGAAACCCTGCTAGCTTGCGCGATTCTACGAATTCCTCAAAGATTTCTGCTAGCTCGCCGGTTCCAGAAATTGCCTCTGCTAGCTCTCCTAGCGTCCCTTTTCCTTGTCTTGAAAGTTTTTGATTGACCAATCTTTGGCCAATCTGGCATACAGTAACCTCAAAAACGCGTTATTTTTTAAAGCGCCTAGCTACGAACTACAACACCTTAAAATTCCGATTTTTTGGCTTTTCGGACCAGTTTCCGCTTTTTGGGGCTGACCCCCTTTTATGACCGCATTTCCGGTCAATCCGGCATACGATCCCCCGAAAAATCCAGTTATTTTGATTTTTCTAACCCTGGACTACAAACTACACCACCTCAAAAACCACGATTTTTGGCTTTTCTAACCCTTTTCTAGCGATTTTGCATTTCTACTACTTTTTTAAACGCATTTTCGGTGAAACTGACATACAATAACCCGAAAAATTCAGTTATTTTGATTTTTCTAACCCTGGACTACAAACTACACCACCTCAAAAATCTCGTTTTTCTGCTTTTCTGACCATTTCTTCGTTGCTAATATTTTTTAAACCGCATTTCCGGCCAATCTAGCATGCAATAACCCGAAAAATCCAGTTATTTTGATTTTTATAACTTTCTGCTACAAACTACACCATCACAAAAATCACGATTTTTCGGCTTTTTCTAACCAATTTCCGCTTGGCTGCTACTAACCCTTTTTTGTAGCCGCGCTGCCCGTCCAAAATGGAGGCGCTGCGGACGGCGCGGAGGGCATTCTCCGATTCCTCGTCCGGATATTCCACAACAACAACTGTTGACGGGATGAAATGGACGATTGGAGGAGGGAAATGGGCTGATAGACATCCACTCGAAATGGGTGAAATGGACGACGAGGGGCCACAATCGCTGCAGGTATCGCTTTGCTGGCTGACAGTTTAACTAATACACACGTTAATGACAGGTTATCGTGTTTTAAAGGGGCGGTGACACCTCAAAATTGCCGGAAATACATGGGTTTTCGATTTTTAATTTTTTTGACTAACCACTAATTTAAAAAAGTCCGAATTTATGTATCGAATGGCAGTTTGGTAAATTTGCTGAGGAATGCAAGGCTACCGTGTTTTAAAGGGACAGTGACACCTCGAAAATGGCCAAAAATTGCGCAATCGGTTGATTTTTCGACTTTCTTTGGACTTTTCGCCCTAATACTCATTTTTAAAGGGGCAGTGACAGCCAGTTTAAAAATTCCATACACTGATGATACTTTTAAAGGGACAGTGACACCTCGAAAATCCGAAAAATTCGAAATTTTCCGTATTCTTTAAAATAATTTTTCAGCTGTCACTGTCCCTTTAAAAGCTCTAAAACTAACTGCTTGGCTGCAAACTACTAAAAACGCACTGCAAACTGCAAACTAACCCTTTTTTGCTATAGGGCAGCCCGTGGGGAACCGAGGCGATGGAACGGGCCCGCGCCTGGGATGCTGGCAGAGGAATCTTGCGGAATTCGGAGGAGGAGGAGGATGTGGATACGGTGGCTGACGATATCGCACCTAAAATCGAGCGAAAAACGACGACTTTTGTGAATTCGCGATGGCGGGACAGGATCCACCAATTCGACCTGGATACGGTGGATGGGGCACCGGATACGGAGCAGGAGGACAGAGTGAGCTTTTTCTACTAATAGATTTGTGGTTTTTCTGTTAAGCTGGCACCCATTAACCTCTTATTCCATGAATTGAACACTAAAAATTAATACCGAAATTTTAAATAAAATAAAATAAAAATACTAAAATAAAAATTTTTTCGTTTAAAGACTCGAAAATCCCATTTTCCGCGCGATTCCTCTTGACGGTTGGGGGTACAGTAGGGTATTTTTATAGTTTGTTTACAAGAGCGGAATGAGTTTTACCAGATTTTGGAGTTTTATTATTGTACCCATCTGGATTCTCATTTTATGACATCTCAAAGTCGGTAAAAATTGAGATTTTCCCGACTTTCCGGGGCATTTCTGTTGATAATTTGGAATACTGTAGGGGATTTTTATACACGATTTTAAAGAGGTGATTTAGTTATCTCAGATTCCAATTGTTCACTACTGTAGCTAGCTGTATTCTCATTTTATGAAGCTTCAAAGTCGGCAAAAATTGACGTTTTGGCGATTTTTCCCGTTTTCCGCGTCATTTCTCTTAACGGTTGGGGCTACTTTAGAGGAGTGTTATGTATCATTTTAAAGAGGGAACCAGGGTTGAAAAGCCGCTTCGCGACTTTTCAACCCTGGCCCCGTCTCGGACCCCATACTATTCTGCCCTTTGCATAATTGTCCTCCATTCAGAAGACAAAAAAAAATGAAAAACAACCCTTTCTGCCTCTTTATATAGGCGACGGCCCACTTCCGGTCTATGCTAATTCTTCCTAACAAAGAGGTTTTTACAAAACCCTAAATTTAATAGCGACAATGGCTAATTTTTAAAATTCTGATATGTGTGCAGCCATCCCTAGACCATTTCGCACCTAATGACGTATCATACGTAGCCTAATACCCGTCCCTTCCTGAGATATCCTCCGGACAGACAGACGGAAGTGGATGCAAAGTGGCACACACACACAAACACACACAACACACAGACACTATTTTTTTATATATAGTAGGATTCAGTTCTATCAGACTCTCAAATTTCCAACTACCGTAACCCACCAGAAGCCAATTTTTAACGGCCCTGAAAATGGTTCACAGAATTTCTCGAAAACTCATTTTTTGGATTTTCTGATTTTCGATAAATAGCAGAGATTTTTTGGGGAGCTCCCCCTTAATTTCGTCCCTGTTTTCTGGCAGTGAACATGCGCGAATCGGGCGGATCGTTAAATGTGTTTTTTCCACCAGCTTCCCCCGCTTTAATCCGGCACCTCATTTTTGGCACTTTCCAAACAGTAATATCCGCTCTATCAAAAACCCCTATTATTCGTGCGGGCCGTTTTCCGGTGCTGGTCGGCGCCTCGTTTTTTAGCTGAACACCCACGCATTTTGGGGGACAATTGGACATACACGGATCAGGGAGGGGGGGAAGCCGCACGCGCATTATTTTGACCTTTCCCCGAGGGGGCAGATCGGACTTTTTGAGGTGATAAATGGTGTTTGCTAGTTTGCCAGGGAGAGCTTGAGCCTAACTGGCAGTCAATTAGTCCATAGAAGAAGTTTCCGCAAAGAATCTACGCTACGTTGCCCGATTTGGACGTTTTCGACGCTTTTCCGAGGTTTTGAGGTCATATCTGTCTTTTCTGGGGCCTAAGTAATCTCTGCTAGCTTGCCTAGACGATTTTTAAGTGAGGGGGCAACCAGTAAGTAGAAAGATAAAGTTTCCGCAAGGAACCCCTGCTAGCTTGCCCACTTCGAACGATTTCAAGACCCTTAGATGGCAGATCGAACTTTTTTGGACTTCTCAAAGAATTTTTGCTAGCTGGCGTCCAATCGAATTTTCCAAAAAAATCCCTGCCAGTTTGCCTGCCAATTTATCGGTTTGCGTCCTCAAAATTCTGCTGATCCCTCGAATTCTAGCAAAATCTCTACCCAAAAATCGCCAATTTTCGTATCAAAACGACCGGAAATCAGTGTCTTATAAGGTCCAATTTCCCCTCGGCTTCATCCTACGACGATCCACACCGATTTCGGGCAACACGCGCCTCCAGATTGGCCAATTTCCGCCCGGAAAACTCTATGAAAAACTTGGATGTTTTTCTATGAAATTCGCCGTGTACCCGCCACGAATTTGCCCAATTCCGCGGGGCACCCTAATGACGCAGGTGCTGTGCAAATTTGGCGAATTTTTGGACCCGAATTAGCCTATTTGTGTGCGGGTTTTTGTCTGTTTTTGGGAGCGAACATATCAACATAAAAAGTGTCTTCGGATTCCTAAAAAATTGCTGCTAGCCTGCCCTGGAGGTTAGATTTTCCGAAAGTCTCTCTGCTAGGCTTCAAACTGGTGCCCAGGGAACCTAAATATCAAAAAATTTGGGATTCCTAAACGATCTTTGCCAGTTTACCTGGAAAATGGGGCAATTTTTTGTGCTCTTGGTTAATTTTTCCAGGTTTGTGGTAAAAATCTACGATTTTCCATTTCGATCCTTTCAATTGGATGCCAGTTTGGCGTTTCCCTGAAAAATTCCCCAAAAATCTCCGCTAGCTGGCCTACCGTAATCGAAAATTTTTTTTTTTTTTTTTTTTTTTTTTTTTTTTTTTTTTTTTTTTTTTTTTTTTTTTTTTTCCCCAAAGTTGATTTTTAGGCGTTTTTCCGGTTTCAAAACACATCCGCTTGTTTTTCCGCCTCACCATTGCGCAAACCTTATTTCAACACACGTTTCCGCTTTGTCCGCGTCCGCCCCAAGCGTCACTTACCGCGCTCGTAAACAACCCCCACGAGGGGGACACTAGCTGGCTGGCTAGCTCAAGCGGCTTCCAGAATATTCCACCGCTCTAGTCTCTTTCTGCCGCCCCTATCGTCTGCCCCCTCTCCCCCTCCCCCACTCTCTCACCCCCTTCCCGTCTGCCCCTCTCTCTTCCCCCACTCTCTCCCCTCTCTGTCTGACTCACCCCCCTTCAGCGAGCGATCACTGGTTTTCGGGGTACTAAAGGGCATCCGTCCGGGCGTTTGGGACAGTCCGGACATTCGGACGATATCACAATTTCCTTACTGCTTGTCAGATTACTGTATTTCACAAGTGTTTTTGTTTTTCGAATGAATTTAGGCTTTTTTGGACTCGTTTCAGCTCATTTTGCTGAAAAATTGAGATTTTTTGGATTTTAAAGGGCCATGTAAGGATTCAGATCCCATAGATTTCTCCCTTTTTGCTAACTGCCCGGCAGATTACTGTATTCCGACGGAATTTTTGTTTCACAAATTTTTTTAACCTTTTGGGCTCGATCTTCCTCATTTTGCTAGAAATTTCGGGTTTTTTTCGATTTTTCAGGGGTTCCGAATGCGTTTAGACGTTTTGTATTTTTGCTTTTTTTCGGTCGAACTGCCTGCCAGGTTACTGTATTCCGGCGCAATTTCTGTTTTTTAAAGGGCTAGTGAAGTGTTTTAAAGGGCATGGCGTTGAAAGGGCGAAAATTGGAATTTCGGGACCGGAAAGGCCATTTCTCGCTTGGTATTCCCCCCGTTCTCTAGGATGTTTACTACTATAGTTAGTCTGTTTGTCTGTCGGTCTGTTTGTCCCTTTCTTCCTGGCTCTCTCTCTCGCTCTCCCTCTCTCTCTCTCTTTCTTTTGCCAGCCAGAAAACTACGAAAACAACATATTTCACGCCCGGGGCGGTCCCCGGGCCCTTTGGCCCTAAGAATTGCCCATTTTTTGGGGGCTTTTTGTGTGTTTTCGGCTAGTCTGGAAGTCAGTTTGCCGAATGGTCCATGTCAAATCGTCTCTGCTAGCCTGCCCCATTTCCTAAAGAATTTCTGCTAGATGGCCATCAGTGTTTTGCCCAAAATTGAGACATGTCTGGGAATTTATAAACACGGCTGATTGTTGCCCTTTTCCCCCAAAAGACTCATCAAAAAAGGCGTCGAGAAAATGAAAATTTCCTAAACAATCACTGCTAGCCTGCCCCCTCATTTCCTCAAGAATCTCGGCTGGTTGCCGTTTCTAAGTTTTTCTGCAAGCTGTCTCGCTCCCTTTAGAATCCAGGAATCTCTGCTAGCTTGCCCCCACACCTCAATCGCCCCCTTCCTAAGGATGTCTAGCCCAATCTTGCCCACGCCCCTTTAGCCCCAAAATCTCTGCCTACACCTTGAATTTCCTAAAGCATCACCGCAAGCTTGCCTTAACTCAAATACTCTCTGCTAGTTACACCGAAATTCCTAAATTATCTCGGCTAGCCCGCCAATTTTCTTGCTGTCACGCTCCCTTTAAATTCCAAAAATCTCTACTCGATAACTTGAAATTCCTCAGAGAATCACTGCTAGCATGCCCTTTCCCCAATGATCTCTGTCGTTGTCCCCTGATTCCCCAATATTCGCTGCTAGCCTGCCCTTTGTGCGTAACAAAATAGCCCCACCCCACCCTATTAGTTGCACTTTTTGTGTGTAGCTCCCCCACAACGATCAAAACATCTGCCCCCCCCCTAGCTAGGCCACGCCCCTTTTTCGGTATCAAAATATTATCCGACTAGTGTCCCAGGCTAGGCTTCAAATCGTCCTTCCGCAGCTCAGCTTTTCCTCAATGGTCCCTGCCAGCTTGCCTTGTCGAAATTTTTGGATTTTTTGGGTTTTTGGCGATTTTGGTGTGTGGATTTTTTGGATTTTTGGAGCTTCACGATTGTCAAATGGTTTATGCTAGCCTGCCATGCCATTTTTCCGCTAACTGGCGGCCAAGTAGCAGCTTTGGATCGTTTCCGCAAAGAGTCCCTGCTAGCCTGCCGATCCGGGTAGTTTTTCTTCGATTTCCCGGGCAATTTTGCCGGCAGTTCGGACTTTCCCGTTCCCAAATGTTCTCTGCTAGTTTGCCTGCGCGATTTTTATACTAGCTGCCGATCAGAAAACAACTTTGGATAATTTCCGCAGAGAATCCCTGCGAGCCTGTCCATTTGGATAGTGTTTCTTCGATTTTCCACACCCTTGGCGGGCAGATCGGACTTTTCCGTTCCTAAATTGTCTTTGCTACTCAATTTTCACCCTATTTGCCAGCGATTTAGAATATTTATGAGCACTTTTTGCCCCCCGCTACCCGCCCCGAAATGATTGATGGCTATATGACGACTTTGCCCATTCCGTTTCTTTCCGTTCCGAGACTATTTTTGGAATCTGGAATAGGTCTAATATATTGGCTGGCGGGCAATTTGGCTTCCTAAATGGTCTCTGCTGGCTTGCCTGGACGGCAGAAAAGCTAAAAACGTTTCCTAAGTGGTCTCTGGCTAGCTTTCCTGCCCCGGAAATCCCTCCAATGGTCTCTGCCAGCTTGCCTGGGGGACAGTAGCGCTAAAAACGCTTCCTAAGTGGCCTCTGCTAGATTGCCGGACGTCGAAATTCCTCAAATGGTCTCCGCTAGCTTTCATGACTGCCAGAAGGGCTGAAAACACTTCCCAAATGACCGCTGCTAGCCTGCCCCTACCGCCAGACACCAGGGAGCACTTTCCGGAGCGCCCCGTTGGGTGTTGTTTGGTGGACAGTGTAGCCCTCCGTCTCTCTCGCTCTCTCTCTCCCTTATGGTTTGTAAACAATCCTCGTCTCAATGTGCCCTTCGGCTATTTGGAAGCTTTTGACCAATCAACAGTTCATTTTCAACCTTTTCTCATCGATTTTCAAGCCAAAAACCTAGCTGTCACGCTCCCTTTAAAATGTGCTGTTGCTAGTCGATGTTACGAGGCTTTACAGGATGCCTTTCCACCTGTCCCGCCCCCTTTAAAATGGTCATCTGATGGAGTGTGGGGACCGGAAGTGCGTTGTGCCCTCCCCCCCCCCTCTTCATCTCCTCCTCAGATTGCACAACATTTTTAAAGGCACAGCTTCCATCTGCGAGTGGCTCCATCACACTCCAAATTCCGTCCCGCATTTCCGGTGTTTTTTAAAGCGCGCGAATCCCTACCGTAATCGCATCGTTTCGAAAAATGTTCTTTGCTAGCTTGCCTGATCGAAAAACGCTGAAAAATGCTGTCGAAAAATCGAAAAATTAACTTTTCCTCAAGGATCTTTGCTAGCCTGCCCCGTAGCTTCAAAATTTTAATCGCCTTTGCCACCCGTCCAGTAGCCCCAACGATTTTCTGCTAGCTTGCCCAATCGAAAATCGCAAAAAAATTATAACACCGAGATTTTGAGAAAAATCAGATATCTTGAAAAATCTCTGCTAGCCGGTTTCCCAAAGGTTCACTGCTAGATTGCCCCGCAAGTTTTTCCCAAAAATAGTGCAAAACCCGAAAAAAATCGGAAAATCCGATTTTTCTCGAACTTTATCTGCTAGCCTGCCCCCCGAATTCGATCGAATTGTTTATATAAATTATCCGTCGCCCCTCAAATTTCCCCTGATCCATCCATTTTGCTGCTTTTTTCGTGTGGCTGATTCAGCTCATTTTTTGACAAAAACCGTTTTCAAACCATCGATTCCTCACCCGAATGGGGCGGATTGAGCCTCCCCATTCACCCCCCGAACGGTCACTTTTCGAAAAGCTCCGCCGATCCGCCCAATTTTCACGCCTTTTCGGCGTGTTTAGGCATTTTAAAGGTGGTGTGACACCTGATTTTCGGAACTAAGCGTCGAATTTTTCACAATTTTGACGCTGCCAATCACTTTCCTGGCAGCCAGTTTACACAAATATCGAACAATTTTGATTATAGCGCAATCGGTTAGTGAGTTGACTCCCAGGAATTATCCGAGTTCGATCCCCAGCGGCACCACAATTTTTTGCTTTTTTGCATAGTTTTTGTTTTCTTTTTGTCTATTTTTTTTTGCTAATAGTTTGCAAGTGGCTAAATTTGAAATTGTAAAAATTTGACGTTTAGCGCAGTCGGTTAGCGGGGTGACTCCCAGGAAATGGGTCCGGGTTCGATCCCCGGCAGCGCCGAGTTTTTTTTGGTTTTTTTGCCATATTTCTTTGCGTTTCTTCTTTCGTAAATAACTTATCACCTTTCTGGGCTCAATTGAAGCCAGGCTCCTCAAGAATCTCTGCTGGCACCCCGCCCCCATTTTGGCTTGCCGGCCCCTTTGCAACGTCATCCGGTCCGATTAAATCGCCTTAACAAATGAGGATGTGGCCCAGAATAGCCAATTTTCCCTTCCTTTTGCCTTTAGCGGTCCTTTAAAGACGCCAAAGGCCCAAAAAGAATAGAGGAAAAGCCATCGGAATGCCCGGAAGGCATTTCCTAAGGGGGCGTGGCCTAATTTCGGGCAGGGAGAAGCTCTGAATGAAGGCATTTCGGAAAACAAAACAGAAAAAAGGAGAAAAGGGGCATCACGAAATGTCTGGAATGCTTCCCCAAAACCGGCGAGAGGCAGCTAATTTTCAATTAAACCGCTCGGCTGCCAGACCCAATTGCGGAGGAATTTCTTGCTGCATGGTCCCTTTAAAATGGTGTCATTAGTGCAGCTCTGTAGACTGGCAAACAGAAAAGCCAAAAATGACAAAGATACTTTTCCTGGGTCTTGGCGGCAAAAAGCAAAAAGCAGAAAGTTTGACGTCGCCCGGAATCGAACCTGCGGCACATTTTTGGTTTCCAGCCCCTTTAAAAAGCTAAACCGGCAGTCAGTTGGTAGATTGGTAGGCAGAAAAGTTAAAAATGACAATTATCAAGGCCGGAAATTACCGTATGCAAATTTTGGGGCGGTTCCTGTTTTCGGCCAGTCCCTTTTGGTCCTAAAAATCCACAAAACCCGATTTTCACTTCAGCGTCCCTTTAAAATCGTGAACTGGCGGGCAGTTCAGAGATCCCACCCAAAAACTGGGTCCCCCTCGGAAGCGGAACAATTTTTTGGGGGTATCTATTTCTAGTCGCCTACACCCTCACCCCCACTAAGGTTAGGGCCCAGTCAGAGGGCCCACTGGGGGCCCTCGGCCAAAAGAGAGCGCCCCAGTCCGCACACTGCCTTCCCCTCCACCCACCCCGACGTCATCCGACATCATCTGAAAAGAGAGAGAGAGAGAGAGGGGGGGGGGCTGACGTCGTCTACCCCCCGCAGCCCCCGCAAAGACACGAAAACACCAGAGAATTCAGGAAAGGGGGAGGGATTGGCATTCCGATGAGGCCGCTGACAGCCAGATAGACGATAGATGGACGGATCTGGAGAGGGGGCAGGCGAGCAGAGACTTTTGAGGAACGCCCGCTAGGGCCTTGGCTTGGCCACCCACAGGGGCTCTCGCCCTCACTTTCCCATACACACACGAGATATTTTGGCTTTCTGAATGTTACCTTATCTATTCTGTCAGGTATACTGTAGTTTGGGCAGTTTTTTTGGTGTCTCTGCCCCTTTAAAATGGGTTTTATGCCCCGAGTTTTATCTCTTGGACTTCGAAATATTTCGACGATTTTTTTGCATTTTCAGGGTGATGTTTTGGCTTTTTGGATGAATTTATCTATTCTGTCAGGTGTACTGTAGCTTGGACAGGTTTTTTTGGCTTCTCTGTCCCTTTAAAATCGATTTTTAGAACTTTCGGATTTTTCAAAATTTCGAATTTTTCACTTCTTCCTTTTAGTTCTAAAGTCGTATTTCGATATTTTTCGATGTAAATTTATATTTTTTTGTAATACATACAGTATTCTAGCGAATTCTTCACTTCCTGGTACCTTTAAAATAATTTATTCGATATTTTTCAAAAGTTTGCTTTTTAGCTACGGGACGCTCCAAATTACACTCAAATACGGTACTTGCTGGCGATTAGCTATGCGATCTTTTAAACTGCCACCCAGTTGAGCCATTGACGCAAAAAGTTTCCCAAAATCCACGCACACCCCAAATATTTACAACGCGTTTTGAGACGGACCTTTCATGGGGAGGTGGCTGTTTACTGTAGTCGTTATTGTATCTCTCTCTCGCCCGCCACGGGACCCATCAAAATACACAGGGCTTTTCAAGTCGAAATTGGACGGCTTTTCCTCGTGAATACATAAGCGAGAGAGAGAGCGAGAGAGAGAGAGAGAGAGAGAGAGAGAGAGAGAGAGAGAGAGAGAGAGAGAGAGAGCGCGCGAGACAACCCGCCCGCACACTTTATTCACACAAAAAAGGCGAAACCTATTCAACGATTTTCCAGCCGTCCTGGTTTCAATTTCGACCCAAAACTCGACGCCCCGTGTATTTTATGGCTTAATACACCCACGCGTTCGGTTTGCTGCCTGTCAGACTGACATTTGGGAAATTGAACACCGATTTTCCGCAAGAAACCCTGCTAGCTTGCTCTCTAGACCTTTTTTGCCGAACTTCTGTGGATTTCCGATTTTTTCGATTTCCTCAAGGATTCGGCTAGCCTGCCCGGTTTTTTGGATTTCCTAAAGGAACTTTGCTATCTGGCATCCAATCTAACATTCGAAAACTAAAAAATTCCTGAAAATCCCTGCTAGCCTGCCCTCTGGAGCTACTCGATTTCCCTCAAGGATTTCTGCTAGCCTACCTCAGAATTTTGGAATTGCCTCAAGGATCTTTGCTAGCTGTCATGCAATGGTTCGATCTATATCGAAAACAGCAAAAATTTCCGCAAGAATCCCTGCTAGCATGCCCTTCGCAAACCTGCCGAATTTCCAGAACTTTCCGGCCTTTTTGTGCGGCTTAACAGTCAGAATCGGCACGTGGCTATGCGTCCTCCTCTCCACTGTCCCTCGTAAAATGCCCTCCTCCCTAATGGGCTGAACACGGCTTTTCCACTCTTTTTCAGCCGGCCGTACAGTTTCCCCCCCGCGAATTTGTACGCCCCCTCAAAATGTTGAACCGCGTTTTTGCCGCTCAAAAATTTCTAGCTTCTCCCCTAAAAATCTCTGCTAGCCTGCGAGGTACTGAATTTTAAAGGGGCTATGACAGTTCGTGGACTGATTTGCGAGCTAGCAGCGATTTTTTCGGAAATTTTCAATTTCCATTTACGAAACTGCCAGCCGGCTGGTTGGCCTATTTGCGGCCTAGGCCAGCTAGCAGAGGTTCTTTAGGAAATTTTTCTATACATTTAGGTCACCTGCCACCCAGTTGATCGATCTTCTAGCCCATTTTTCAATCTGCCATCCAAACTAGCAATTTTCAGCCTGGGCAGGCTAGCAGAGAATCTTTGTGGAAATTCCTTGCCGATTCTCGATACGTACCCCATCAATTCTGTTGCTCTGGTTGAAGGCGTCACATCCTGGGAATCAGCCTTTTCCACCCCCTTGCCCCGTTTATCGCCCCTTTTTGTGACCCACTCTCCCCGATATATTGGATGCCATCAAAACGGTTCTTTGTCGCCTTTCATTCATTTTTAGGCAGCCGAATTCTGATTTTCTGACTGTCTGTCCGGCAGTTAAAATATCTATAGCACTCTCTCTCTCTCTTTCTCTCTCTCTCTCTCTCTCCCCCTCTCTCTCTCTCTCTCTTCTGATATCGAGTACACTGACCTGCAATGTACACTTCTTGACAGCTAACTGCCTGCCCCTATCTTTTACCAGCAATTTTATATGGCCCTCCAGACCCATCGGAACCAAAAATCTCAAAAATCTCCTGGGTCTACCCTAGGAATCTCTGCTAGCTTGCTTGGGTCGTCAGCAAAGCGTTTCTGCTAGACTGCCAGCCAGTGCAGCTTTTGGCCGAGTCTTCTTTTGAAAATTCGCTTTCCACAAGGGTCGCTGCTAGTCAGTACGGCTTTCGGAGAGCTGGAATCCCGTTTCCTCAAAGATCTCTGCTAGCTTGCCTCGAATTAATTTTCCGCAAAGCGTCTCTGCTAGACTGTCAAACAATAAAGCCATTCCTCAATTTAGATTCGTAAAAGCAGGCTTCCGAAAGGATCCCTGCTAGCTTACCCCCTTGCAAAACCTCCAAAAACAGAAGTGATGTGGGTGTGTCCGCCCTCTATTTCGAGATGTTCCATTCGTGTGTGTGTGGCTATGGGGTCCCTCCCCTTCTCTTCCTCCCCCAATTTAGACCCAGCCCCCCGGAGGGCACCGGGGGGTGAGGCCGTCCAGAGGATTGACTCGTAGCATCCCGGCTGACTAGACCCCGTTTTTTCGATTTTTCCGGTTTTTCGAAGAATCCCTGCTAGTCTGCCTCTTGAATTTACAGAATCGACTAACTACCATCCAGAAAACCCATTGACGCTTTTAAATCCCTAGAAATTCCCCAAGAATCTCTGCTAGCATGCCCAAAAACTGGTCTACCCTCTCGGGGCGTGTTCCTCAATGATCCCTGCTAGCCTGCCTTCCGAAATTTACAGAATTTGCAAGCTGCCATCCAGAAAACCCATTCCCAATTTGAAATTCTGTAAATTCCCCCAAGAATCCCTGCTAGCTTGCCCAAAAACCGAACTTTCGGTGTATCGATTTCCCCAATGATTCCTGCTAGCCTGCTTTCCCGGTTTTTTTCCAGGCGCCAATCTGCCATGCAACAAACGGTTTCCCGTTGACAATGGCATCATCTGGCCCCCATACTCCGAGCTCCGTCCCCCCAAAAGCTTTTTGGTGTCCCTCACGCGGTGCCCCCTTCCATCTGTCCAAATATGGCCTTTACCCCCCTCAGAATCGGGGGGCCCGCTTCATTTTTTGTTTTAAAAACTCCACCCTCCTCCCCGATCTCGCAGCTGCTGCACAGCCCCCCATCCTTGCAAAACTCCAACGACAAAACGCGCGTTTCGGGGCGTACAGTTGCGGAATTTTGAGGGAAACTACACGTAGCTCCTCTGTACGCCCTGAAAATTTGGATTCCTTTGCGGGTATTGATTATCTGTATGCCAGTTTATCCAATACGACTACGATTTCCAAGTTAAGCTCACGGCTTTGGGCTACAGACTACAAAGTCGCCTTATGCGAGTTTCGAAAGTACGCGTAGCTCCTCCGTACACTCTCGGATTTCTGATTTCTTTGCTGCAATCCCTTAATTGCCTGCCAGTGTAGCTTAACAAGTACAGTTGTAGCTTGTAGTCTACAAGCTCCAGGCTGCAGACTAGAATTTACACTTTCAAGGGCCAGAATTTTGACGAATTTGAACATTTTCCGAGTTTCTGGAAAAACGATGAGAGACAAACTACAAAATCCTGCCAACTGCCCATTAGTCGAAAAATAGAAACCATAAACTCTCCCTGATTTGCTCAATTTCCCCCAGAATCTCTGCCAGAATCGATATTTCGATCAGGGTGGCCCTCGAGGCTCTTATCTCATTTTTGTGTTTGATTGCCCTGCTCCCCCTCCCCGTTCAGCGCTTTTCCTTCTTTCACCATTTGTCCTGGAAAATCTGCGCTGCAACATTGCCTTTCAACAAATTTTTGGCGTTTCGAAAATCGATTTTTTTGGCGTTTTTTTTCGAATTTTTCGAGTCTTTGCTGGTCAGCCAATCGATTACGCCTTGTAATTCCAGTCTATCGATCTCTAAAATTCATTTTTTGTGGATATTTCTAAACTGCCATGTAATTAATCGATTACGCAACATATTTCCATTTCAGCTCCCAACAAACGGCTCAAGAATGAAGGGTGGCGACAATTGCGCGGCTGCCAGCAGCACCGCATATCTCTCCGAGCGACAGGTAAGCAAAAATCCCGATTTTTACGTTTTTAAAGGGGGCGTGACAGCTAGCCGGTTCAATTAATCTTTTTTTAAGTTATCTGCCGTCCACTTTTCCTGATTTCAATTCCTAAATGGTCACTGCTAGCTTGCTAACCTCAAAAAAAACTTGAATTTTGTCTAAACTGACGGACCAAGCGTTGAAGTTTCTAAAAAATCTTTGCTGGCTGGCCTCTTGATTTTGAGTGTGACTTTTGGGCTATCTGCCATTAATTTTTGCGATTTTCGATTCGTAAATTATCACTGCCAGCTTTCCTCGACTTTTTTAAACTAGATTTCCTGAAAATGGAAGCGAGCTAGGCGAAAAATGAAACCATCAACTCCCACGTGGGCTTTCCCCCGAAATTTCGTATCCACCGGATATTAGGAGGGGGGATATCTCTGGAGCAGCTCCCCTTTCTAATCTTGGATATTATTTTTACGATAGCCCCCTTAGCCCGTAAATAGACGCCTAACGGAAATTATTGCCCCGACGCGTAGCTCGCAAAAATAATTTCGAAAATCCCCCATCCTGCAGGGCCCGTGAAATGACGTAAAAAGTTGTTTTTCGCGTATTCTGGGGGTGAATTTGACCGGAATAACACGAAGAAATGGACGGCCAAAGTAGCAGGGATTGTTTTGGAAATTCTAAAACGTTCCCTGTCCTCCAGTTTAGAAAAATTCGGATTTTTTGCCGGGCAAGCCAGCAGGGATAATTTGGGAAGTCGGGAAATACAATTTACATGTCAGTTTGGCCAAAACAACACTGAAAAGCAAGAGGCAGTCTAGCAGCGATTTTTCTTGATTGAGGGCCGATAGGGGGGGCAATATTTCGAAAATCTCCTTTCTGCAAAAATGACGTAAAAAGGGGGGGGTTTTGCGCGGGTTCTGCACACGGCATTTGGCCGGAATAACAGGCCCAGAAAAGGAGGGGCAAGCTAGCAGGGATCATTTAGATTAGATTGAAAATTGGAAACTGGACGCCAGATAACCTAGAAAAGGGTTTCGAATTTTCCGGGGGAGGCTGGCAGAGGTTTTTTGGGAACTTAGAAGCGCTAACCGGCTTCCAGTTTAGCCAAAAATCGCAAAAAACGCGGCAAGCTAGCAGGGATTTTTTGAGACGTCGGTAATTGAAAAGTGGATGCCAGATTATCCAAAAATCATTTCAAATTCGTAGGGCAGGTTAACAGAGATTTTTCAGGAACTTAAAAACACTAACCGGCCTCCAGTTTAGCCAAAAATCCAAAAGACGGGGCAAGCTACCAGGGATTTTTTAGGAAATTTGAGAATGAGGCAATTGACAGGCGGCCTAGATATTGGGCAAAAAAAAATAAAAATTAACCCAATTTTTCAGCTGGAGCGCCTGAGCACGGTGCTTTCGGAGCGTGTCGACATCCACGGCAGGGGCAATTTCCCCACAATCAACGTCCGTCTATTGGATCTGATCGTTTGCGTGCGCGAGAAGTTACGGTACGTTTTGCCGGGGAAAAATCGATATTTCTTGGCGCGGGCGAAACGGTGGGAATATGCGTGACGCAAATCAGCCACCCCCATCTCAGGCATTCTGGAGGCGGAAAAGCCGAGGCAAAGGGGAAAAGGGGCAAAACGGAAGGAGGGGGTTGGTGGAATTTGGAAACTGCATGGCAAATAGTACGAAAATAACCTCAACATAAGTGAGCAAGCTAGCAGAGATGTTTTGGGACGCAAAAATCGATAAATTGGATGCCAGATAAGACGAAAATTGCTTTAAAAATTAAGGGTAGGCTAGCCGAGATTATTTGGGAATCGAAATTGACAAACTGCATGCCAAATTACCCAAAAAATAACTGTAACTCGAGGGGCAAACTAGCAGGGATCTTTTGGGACCCGGAAATCTCTTAAATGCATGTCAGTTTGCCTAAAACAATTTAAAATTGCACGGGCAGGCTAGCAGCGATCATTTAGGACGCAAAAATCTATTAACAGGATGCCAGATAGCACGAAAATAGCCTTAAAAATTAAGGGTAGGCTAGCAGGGATCATTTAGGAATCGAAAACTCTCAACTGGCTTCCAGAAAACCCCAATCAATCGATATTTTCAGCGAATTCGGCGTGGGCCCGCGTCAGGTGAAGATGAACGGCGGTGCCGCCTCGTATGTGGTGGCTGCGGAAGAATTCGCGTACTCGGATCTCGATCTCATCTTCCCCATTTCGTTCGCCCAAGAGGACACCTTTGATCTGGTAAGTGGTGGGCAATCTGGCAGGGGTTCTTTGCGGAAACGGCTCATTTTAAAAGGAGCATGACAGTTAGGGATTTGACGCCAATTTCATGTTTCTTTGCCGGAAATTCATGGAAACTGACCAAATTTTTATCGTTTTCAGGTCCGAACTGCCGTTTTTAACGCCCTGGTCGAGTTGATGCCCGAGGAGACGGATAAGACGCGGATAACGGCCGATACCTTGAAAGATATCTACATCCGGAAAATGGTCAAGGTGCGTTTATCGATTTTTGGCGTCTAAAAATTGAAATTTTTCGAGATTTTTGCAATTTTAGGCCAAACTGCCTAGAGAACTGGCTTTTCTGACCCCCAGTTTCCAGTTTTAGCGATTCTATCAATTTATTTTGCGAGATCCAGCCAAACTGACCCGAGAATTAGCCGTTCTGGCATCCACCCCGGCCAATTATCGATTTTTCAGGTGGACGAATCGGATCGTTGGTCTCTCTTCTCCCTCCACAATCATTTCGGCCGATGCATCGAATTGAAATTTGTGGACAGAATGAGGAGACAATTCGAATTCTCGGTGGACAGCTTCCAAATTACCCTCGATCCGCTGCTTGACGACTTCGAATCGCCCGACAACAAGGTGAGGAATCGATCCATTGAATGCCAGTTAGCAAGTTAGCGGAGATTTTTGAGGAATCTCGGAAAGGCCAGCAGAGATTTTTGAGGAAATCGATATTTAACCGGGATTTTCAGGTGGTAATCGAATCGGTGTTCGGCGACATTCGAATGGCCCTCGACCATCTGCATCAACGGCTGATCGATACGAGGAGACCGGAAGAGATTCGAGGAGGGGGACTTCTCAAATATTGCCATCTTCTCACAAGGGGATACAAGGCAGCCAGGCCGACGAAATGTCGACAACTTGAGAGGTGAGCCTTTAAAAGCGATTTTAACTTTTTAAACATCTCGAACATTTAGTTTTCTAACCTAAATCGCCGAAATGGCTGCCAAAAAGTGCAAAAATCTGCTATACAAATTTTTCTGAACGTTAAAAATTATTTTTCTAACGTAAATTGCTTAACTGTCAGGCAAAAAATGCAAAACACTGCTGTACAAAATTTTTCTGTACGTTGAAAATTATTTTTATAGCTTATATAGCTTTTCTGGCAGCCAAAAAAACAAACCAAAAATGCTAGAAACCAAATTTTTTAGCTTTTTAAAAAGTGTAATGATCAAAACGATGTTTTGCAGATACATGTGCTCGCGCTTCTTCATCGATTTCCCGGATATCAACGCGCAAGAAGTGAAACTGAGGAATTATCTCGACAGCCACTTCAGCAATACGCTCGACTCGGTGAGCGTAGTTTGTAGCTTGTATCAATAAAACAAATATTTTAGTGGTCAACGAACTCGTGTGGCGAGGATACGGATTCTGAGGCTTCAACCAGCCAAGCCAGCAGCCATCCCTCCCATCTGTCCGTCCAACAGGTACGACATGCTACTATTAACATCAAGAAACCCGCAAAATCGAATATTTTTGGGATTTCATCGCGTAATCGGACAAATTGCCAGCCAGATTGGTACTTGAAAATTCAATCCTGCAAATCCAGCGCATTTTCGAATTTTATCGCGTAATCGGATATCCTAGTCGTCAGTTGAAAACCTAAAAAACTCAATCCATCAAAACGGAATCCAATTGGATTTTCATGGCGTAATCGGATCTACCGAAAGCCGGCTAGATAAAAAACAAAACTCAATGCATCAAAATTTCAGTCGATCTCGTTTTTCGTAGCGTAATCCAATAGCCCGCAAGGCAGTTTGAGTTTAAAAACTCTTCTTACTAAAAAAGTATCATTTTTGGAATTTCATGGCGTAATCGGTTAGACCGGGAGCCAGTTAAGGCAAAAAAATCGCATAAAATAAATAATCCCCTCGATTTCAGTCAAAATACGACTTCCTGCTGCTGCTGTACCGGGTGATCTCGGAGAGTACTGTATGCCTGATGAATCACGAGAGAAGACAGACACTTCTCATGGTCGACAGACTGGCATATCAAATATCGATGAATCTCTACAATTCGAGGGCCAGCCACGATTTGACGGGAGGACAGCAGAGACAGGTACACTCATTTCATCGCGTAATCGATTAAAATAGCCGCCAAACTGACCGTTTCCGGTCCCTTTAAAGTGGAATTTCATGTCGTAATTGGTTAGCCTGTGTGGCAGTTCGATGATTCCCGGTCCCATTAGCTAGTTAATTCCTAATTTCACGACGTAATCGATTAAACTGGTAGCCAATTTCAAACTTTCTGATCTGTTTAGCTTATTTTATCCGGTTTTAACGTCGTAAACGATTAAATTCACATCCAATCCGAGACTTCCCGGCCCCTTTAAACCTCAAATACTCCTCAAATTCCAATTTTCAGACGCTCCTCTACCTGCCGAAAGACTCGAGCCAATGGGTGCCGGTGCCCGTGATATGAGGCCGCTACGCAACAGTACGCAACAGTACGCTACCGTACTCTCCCGTACTCTGCCGTACTCTACCGTACTACACGCCCCCATCGCTTTAATGTGTGTATTTTCCCCCTCGAATTTGTGTGTTTAGTGAGTGCTAAAATACGGATTACACCCCCTTACACCCGACTCGTCATCACGTAGCGTCGCGTAGCCAGTAGCTTGGAAATTGTCATTTTTGTCTATATGATTATTATTATTCAGTGTGTCGGGCGGGTACCCCGCGGTTTACCGTATCCACTTTTCGGGCTCTCTCCTCCCCCACTTTTCTCCCCGCAAATCCACAAAAAATGTGATTTTGGTGCAGATCGGAATTTTTCAGGATTTTTCAAAACTTCAAAAAATTCTAGAAAATCGTAGCTGTATTATTTTACAGCGTTTTATGTATCATTTTGTAGCCCTTGAAAAGCTCTATCCATCAAAAATTAAATAAAAACATTAAAATTTGGTATCGCTGAGATACCGCTAAAAAAGTAAAAAAATTAGCCAAAAACTTTAAAAATTTATATATCTTGAATCCGTCCTATTTTAAAAATTCGATGTATGCCATTGGATAGAGCTAAAAACGTAGATATTTTTAACTCTTAAAATTTAGAAAATCTGTCAAATTTTCGCAAACTTAGACCCCCGGCAAAAATCGTTTCTTCCGATTTTCGCTTACAGTACGCTAATTGTCATTTTTGAGCTAAAAACCTGAATCCAAGGATGTCAAATTATAGCCTGGATGTCAGTTTAGCATATCCGGCAGAAAAATCCGATCTGTGCGCACTAACGGCTACCGTAGTCCCCTTCCCGGCCCCTCCGCGCCCGGCGATACCCAACAGATACAAGTGCTCTCTGATACGGTCGTCCAAATGAATACAATGCATATAATCCTACCCACCTTTATCCGCTTGACTGACTGCCAGTTTGGCCATTCGAATACATACCATGTAGGCTCCGCCCACTTTTACACTTTTTTTACAATTTTTCCTCGCCCTTCCCCCGAAAATGCGTGTGTTTTTGTCATTTTTGCATGTGTTTTTTTGTAAAATTGTGAAATTTCTCCTCGGTGAATTCCTCTGGATGCCATGCTGTTGTTTTTCGCCTCGCTCTCTATCGCTCGTGAGAGACAGCGAGACAGAGAGAGAGTGCGAATTTTTGGCCGAAAAATGGGAATTTTGCCAGGAATAAATGGGTGTTGTGGAATTTTTGGAAGCGCAGGAAGAGAGAGAGACAGACAGAGAGACAGTTAGAGCAAAGAAACACATAAACTGCCTCAAAGAATTTCTGGTAGTTGTTAAAAGCACAAAAATGCGAAAAAGCAAACTTTTTCGAATATAAAAATGGCTTTTTTTGGAATTTTTCTCGGTTTTCCACGTTATTCCTCTTGACACCTAGCGGTACTGTAGCTAAATGGCAGGCGAAAGGGAAAATTCAGTTCTATCGGAAACACTCGAAAAATCACCGTATTTTATCGGAATCCGATTCGACAGACCTCGAAAACTTTTAAAATTCGGATTTTGCGATTTTTCGAGCTTTTCCGAGCGATTCCTATTGACGCATCGATTCGTACTGTAGCGGAATAATCCTCCTATCCAAGAAAGGAAATCGAGTTGTAACTGTTTTGAAGTCTCAGCTACCGTAACCCACCGGAAGTGCCTTTCGGTCTACAGAAATTTCAAAATTCGGTGCAGAACAAGCCATAATACTTTGTACTTACAATATTACTATAACAAAATACTTTATATTTTACATATCCCACCTATAAAAATTTATCACGGTCCGGATACGATTTCCTCTGCTTGTTCGGGCCCTTCCGGGGCCCCCGACACGGCTGCTCTTCCCCCTAAAATCGTCGAATTTTTGTCAAAGGTGGTAAATTAAACAATGACTAACACCATTATTAATAGAAAACAATTTTCGAGAATACCAATAATTTTTTATGCCTAAAAACTTTCGAAAATTCTATGAAAACTATTTTTTTTGCGCCGACAGGCTTCGAGAATTCGCATATCATACCGATCAGCGCTCGCTTGCACCCGAATGCTGTCGTCAGGGGGGCCGACAGCAGCGCGCCGATCACGTTGCCGACCGGCAAAACCAGGTAGAGCATGCTGTAGAGTGCGGCTTATTCAAACCGGGTTTGAATAAGATTTCCGTTATTCAAATCAAACCGGTTTGATTTGAATACGGGATCCTTATTCAAACCAAACCCGGTTTGAATAAGGATTCCCAACTCAAACCAAACCAAACCGGTTTGAATAATTTGAACAAGGTTTGAATAAGAACCAGTCTCCGAAACAGTCTGTTTTCGGCACCATTTTTGCGTTTTGGCACCAATCCTTTTGTGAATTCACTTTAGGGTGGTTCAGCAGCATTCCTGCCAGGTTTTTGGGGTTAGCGGATCATTTCGAGACCTTTTTCTTTCAGCGCTGCCAAGGTTATCCCGACCATTCGGATGCTTGTGAAAGGTTGTGAATGCCAAGCCTATCGTTGAAAAAGTGCGTAAACCCCGTAAATGATGCGAATTTCATCATTATATTGATCACACAAGGTTTTAGAAGGGATGCCTCGAAATCTTAGCCGATTAGCATCCATCCAATCGATTAACATGCTGATTTGCCTGTTGTTCAAACCAATTCAAACCAACTCAAACCTGGTCGGTTTGGTTTGAATAACGGATCCTTATTCAAACCAAACCGGTTTGATTTGAAAAGCAGATTCTTGTTCAAACCGCCCTTATTCAAATCAAGCCGGTTTGAGTCGCGATTTGATTTGAATAAGCCGCACTCTAGCATGCTGGTTTCCTTGCCAGACCAGCCCTGGCTTTTCTGAAATCCCAATTTTGACAGCGCAGCCTTTGGTTCTGGTTCGTTAGCGGGGGGCATTTTGAGGACGTTTTCTCATTTCTTACGCTATTTTACGTTATTTATTATGGTATTTTCAGCTGTCAGTGAAGCTCTTGGGGATATTTCCGGAGGCGCTATCAAATCGCGTTTTCAAAATATCGAAAAACTTATGATCGAGCAGCGATCTACCAAGTAAAATATTGGGGGGAAGAAAGCCTTCATAAACTGAAGACATGGCAAACGGCCGGGCCGCCGGCTTTTTTTCGGCCGGAAAAATTAGAATGCGACCGAGGGCCGGAGCTTCCGGTCCGGCCCCGGCTTTTTTATGTTCTGAGGCCGGAGCCCCGGCCAAGCCGCCGGCTTTTGAAAAGCCGGAAAGCCGGACCCAAATGGGATTTTCGCGTTTCCGGTACGCAAATTGCGGATTCAATCAATAATTAGCTTTATGGCAAGAGAAAAACTACTTCGCCATAGAAATTTGGTCATTTCCATTCACAATGTTGCATAGGATTGACGGATTCTCACGTAAATGAACAACTTCCGGTTTCTCGGCCGGGCCGCAACCTAAAGCCGGCTGGGCCGGGAAGCCGGGTTTCCGGAAGTAATTCATTAACGCGGCTCGTATGGGGCCGCGTTTTTGATGGAAATTGGGCCGGTGGCTCGGCCGTGCGGCTAGGCCGGCCGGGATTGCCATATCTGATAAACTGCGAATGTTACCGTGGACGACGATGCAGACCATGGGCAATGGGGATGCAGCCCATCCAAGCCCAGTGGTCAGCCACAGCCCGCCCAGCGCCACCGTTGATCCGCCGCCACCTATACATGTTTGTTATTGCTTGGCAGACATCGAGGTAAGACTTTACTTTACCCTCCCCCCGCCCCGGCCGGAAGGCCCCAAAATTTTTCTAAGGCCGCCAATCGGTAGCC
Organism: Mesorhabditis spiculigera; assembly: GCA_958295435.1. Lineage (NCBI taxonomy): Eukaryota > Metazoa > Nematoda > Chromadorea > Rhabditida > Rhabditidae > Mesorhabditis > Mesorhabditis spiculigera. The sequence goes on along the minus strand of CATQJA010002608.1, from coordinate 489,799 downwards.
CTAGGTTGGCCAGGGGATAGGATTTTCGGAAAAATGTCGAAAATGTCGAAAACTAGCTTTGCTCCTCCGGTTCCTATTGGGGAAATCGCGTCTACAACATGTTTTTGCTGTAACTATTTTATATTGCATTATTTTGGGCTGAGATTAAAAATATTAGTATATTTTTTTGATGCTCTATCGAATCGCGTCGAAAAAATCCCGAAAAATAGCGTACATAATGAAAACTTGGGAGCCTCGGGGTGGGGGGGGGGTAAAGTAAACCGTAGCCTGTTGCAGATAGACTTACTGATGAATTGGGCTAGCTTGGCCAGCCGCGTCTTGCATGGGGGGCAGTAGCGGCGGATCACCGGTTCGAGGCAGGTCCAGTTGAGCGCTTTACAGAAGAGCTGCAGGGTCGGGGTGACGACGACCAGATAGCCGATCTGAGACAAAGTTTAAAAAGACAAGTAAGAGAAGACGGTACGGTTTCCTTTGGGCTGGCCGGGCTGCGATCGTCGCGAGGAATTCGGGGAACATGGTTCCCGCGACGGCCGTCACAAACATCGCCGCGAAGCCGTTCAAGTGGACGACCAACGCCGCTCTTGACCACCACAAATTCGTCCACGGAATCGTGCGGTCGTTCTGAATGAAATTAATAAAAAAACTCAACTTAATTTGTGCGATTTTCGGGGGGAAAATCGGTTTTTAGGGTTCGCGGGGGGGACCAATTTTTTCTAGGCGGTCCCGGTTGCCCTAGTAATCAAATATAAAGTGTTTTCGCATTGTTTTTATTAAATTCACTATATTTAAAGTAGAAAAACTTCCAAAAAAGTTAGAAAAATGTTTGAAAAAGTCGAAAATTTGGTCATTTTGGGACTTCCCCCCGCTAATCCTAAAGGTTCTATAGGATTTTGCGATCTAGAATTAATTTTCTTAGCTTAAAATTTGTGTAGTTTTTATGCTTAGGAATAACTAAAAACAATTTAGAAACGCAGCCGCTATTTATACAAGAATTTAGGTTTGGGCCGAGAAAAATGTGGACTCACCATGAACGGCGCGCTCATCCCGAATGCTGCCTTTTGCAGCACATAAACGACGGTGTTGGCCAGCAGGGTGGCCACTACCGTCCATGCCGGCAGCCCGGCGGCCACATTCTTAAAAGTAGTACGCCCGACTTGTCAGAAAGCCTGGCAAAGGTTAGTTCGAGTTTTTATTCAAAAAAAAATGTCAAAAATATCGATTTTTCGACCAACGAAGACCGATGTTAGACCAAAATTTCGACTTTTTGCAGCATTTGTTACGTATTTTTGTAATAAACGTATTTTTAAATATTTTTAAATATTAAAAAAGCTCTTTGTATATTTTTCGACGTTCTATCGATTGGCATTTTCCAAAATATCGAAAATTGCAAATTTTTGGTTCTTTACGATTTCCGGGGGGGGGGACCAAATTTTTTCGGCATAAGCCTAAATTTTTTGTAAATAGCGGATGCGTTTCTAAATTGCTTTTAAATATTCCTGAGCATAAAAACTACACACATTTCAATTAAAAAATTTAATTTTAGGTCGAAAAATCCTATAGAACCTTTAGGATTAGCGGGGGGAGGGAGGACCCAAAATGATCAAATTTTCGACTTTTTCAAACATTTTTCCAACTTTTTTGAAAGTTTTTCTTCTTTAAATATAGTTAAAATTTACTAAAAACAATTTGAAAACACCTTATCTTTGATTACTAGGTCAACCGGGAAAACCAGGAAAAAAATTGGTTCCCCCCCCCGGAAATCCTAAAGAACCAACTTTTATAATACATTTTTCGCGGAATGAGTGCGTTATCCTATGTTTACCGACGCGAGCAAATGACTCACATTTAGCCTGGCGAGCAGGGACAGGGGCCGCGATGAGGGCCGCGAATCCGATCTGAATACCATGCCATTATTTGTCCACCAACGGACGGGGCTCACCATTTTTATTTTAATTCAACAGCGTTGTGTCAGCAAAAATCTAAATGGTCATTGTTGTTATACGAAAAAATTATAAAGAAAAAGTGACCACGGAATTAGAAAAATGTTTCAAAAAGTCGAACATTTTTAGTCATTTAGGGTCGCAATTTATGAATTTTTACGCCTTTCCTAGCAGCCTAACTACGGTTTTTTGAGAGGCGTTTGCGAAAACACAGCTTGGATAGCGCTTAAACCGGTTAAATCGAGTTTTTGACAAAAAGCTTGTTCTTTTTTGCATGCAGATGCCGAAAATGGACCAAAAATTTGGAAATTTTTGAAGGGAGTAGCGTGCTTGATTCGCCTTTCCGAGAGCTTTCAATGGATACCAAAATCGTAAAAATCGGACCACACTGCCGACCGCTAGAGGGCGTTTCTATAGGATTTTAGGTAAGACGACTTCCCCCCCACAGCCAAAGGGACTCAAAGTTTTCGGTATTTTAGCCCATTTTGTCGGGGGGAACCAACCTTTTTTTGTCGGCCCTGGTGGGGATAGTAATCAAACATAAAATGTTTTCACATTGTTTTTAGCAAAATTTAAGCCTATTTGAATCGGAAAAACTTTTTAAAAAGTATAGAACATTTGGTCATTCTCCCCCCCGGGAATACGCAAGTACCGTAAAGTGTAGCCATTTTAGGATCATACTAAAAGTTTTAGTATTTTTTTTGCGCTCCATCCAATGGCGCCAGAAAAACCCGAAAAAATTGTGAAAGTTTGGAAAATTCGGAGACGGTCGGGCTGCGGAATAAATTATTCACCCCCCCCCGCTAACAATCCAGTACCCAAAAAAAGCAAGCCAAAAATTCAGAGGTGAAAAAAGATGGAAAAGTCTGGAGGGAAATGGGTTGTGGGCCGGGAGAAGGGGTGGGGGAATGGGTGAGCAAGGGCTTGATTCACTGGCCAATCACCCCATCGCACCGTTCGGAAGGCCCCCCGAAGGTGAGACTTGTTACTCACAAAACCACTAGCACCCAGAGCGATAAACAAAAAACCTGAAGAAAAGGTGAAAAACAAAACGACTTAACCGTATATTAAGTAAGTAGAAAAATTTATTGACAAAATTTTGATGGGAATCGCTGAATTGTCGTGAAAACGACAGACTACAAACCATAAACTGCCATCTGACCTCCAGGCTACAAACTGCCACCCAAATGACCCGGGGGTTCGACCCCCGGCCGCGCCATACTTTTTGCCTTTTGGAGTTTTGGCTTAAAAAACCTGGACTTATTCCAAAAACCAAACAAAATCAAATTTATTCCTTGTAAAATTTGTAAATAAAAGATACAGCACAACCAGAGATCGCTAACAAGCCACAAAGCACGATTTGCTTCCAAATACGTCCAAAAAAGAGTTTGAAAGCCCGGATGATCGTCTGCTTCTCGTCGACCGTCAGCCGCTTCCGGTAGGTGTACACTAGAAATTGGCGCAATTTTTGGGGATTTTGCTTGATGTTATTTTTATCTGGCGGACAGTTTAGAGTTATTTATTGAGATCAAAAACATTCAGTGATTAGACACGTCAATAGGTGCCAACGGAAAAACTCAATTTTTGCGATTTTTTCGGAATTTAGGGTCTCGAAAAATCGATTTCCCTTGAGGTATGGTAGCGCAAACTTTAGAACCGGATATATTCATCGATTCATTCTCATCGTAGGTAATTAGCACTTACATTTTCGCCAGCCGTCAAGAGGAACGGCTCGGGGAAAAAAAACAGAATTTTTGGCAGCTTGCTGGGCTCATAAAACGAGATTCAAGCGAGGTATGAGTGTATTAAGCACTGATCCTGATAGAACTCGAGCTGCTGTGTCGAATGGTATGTAAAAAGACGCAACAGTACCCCGAGACGTGGCTCGGAAAACCGGAATCGGGCGGAATATGATGAAAATTTCATACCTGTGGCCCCGCCAATCCAAACAACAGCGTGGATGAAGAGAACGGAAAGACGCAGAGAACACGGAGTTGAGCACTGGAAATAGAGAGATCGGAATGGGCAGGCTAGCAAAGACCATTTGAGAAATTGATTACTCCATGAAATTCTCATCTGGCAGCCAGAAAATAGATTCGCGGGGCAGAGCAGGCCAGCAGAGATCATTTAGGAATCGCTTACGCCATGCAACTCTTATCTGGCAGACAGCTGATGGATTGGCGACTCGAGGCAGGCGAGCAGAAACCATTTACGGAACCGATTGTGCCATAGAATTGCTAGCTGGCAGACTGGCAAGTCATCAGCAAGGCGAAACAAGTTATCAGAGAAAATTGCGCAACGATTACGACATCAAATTGTCATCTGGCATTCTGGTATGAGAGTGCGACCGTTACGCAAGCTAGCCGTGAACCTTTAGGATCCGATTATGACATGAAAGTCTGAACTTTCAGACAGTTGAAGGATTGACGAGGCGAGGCACGCTAGCAGAGACAGTTTGGGGCTCGATTACCACATGAAAGTCCCAACTGGCAGACAGTTTAAAGATTGACGATGCGAGGCAAGCTAGCAGAGACGATTTGCCCTACCGTTTCCACCCGAAAGTAGTGATAGACCACGTAGAAATAGGCGACAATCATCAGCAGCAGCCATCCGGCAACCAGCCCGAGATCCCATTTTTCGCCGGTCGTCAACGGCTTCACGTTCGAAGCGACTTTCTCAAAAAGAACGGTATTCTATTAATGTTTTTTTTACTAAAATATACTCATATTTCATCTAGAAAAACTATATACCGACCTTAAAATTTTTACAAGTCGACTTGTGATAAAAAATCGGCCATTTTTGCTGGAAAAATTTATTTTTTAAGAATTTGTAAAGTTCGATTTATTCTTAATTTGCATTAGAAAAATTGGACTATGAGAAAAACGTTGGTTCCCCCCGATAATGCGAAAGAACCTACAGGGTGTCCCAAAAAAAACGACCCATCTGGCATTTTGCCGGGTTACATCCAATCGGTCCCAAATTTGGGCCAAAGGTGTACCAGACCCTAAATAACAACAATCCTCCCTTATAGCCCTGTAGCTATAGTAGTTCTCGAGTTATAACGAAAACAAACTTTATTTTCCATTTTTCATAGGGTTTTCGTGGAATTAGACCCCCTAAAGATTAAGCGTAAATGATCCGGTAGGCCTTTTTTACCCTAAGAAATTTTTTCCAGACAAAAATTAATTAAATAAGCTTCGATTTAAGCGATTTTACAACGCAAAATTACCCAAGTTCGTAAGCGAAATTAGCGATTCGCGGCCGGAAGTCGATGCAAATCGATGCAAAGTCCAAAAAGATAGCCGAAAATGCTGTTCAGAATTCCGGGGAAAACAGTATTTTCGTTATAACTCGAGAACGACTGTAGTTGTGGGGCTATAACTCAGGATTGTTGTTATTTAGGGTCTGATACACCTTTGGTCCAAATTTCGGACCGATTGGATGGAACCCGGCGAAATGCCAGATCGGTCATTTTTTTTGGGACACCCTGTATGTTTTTGCGTAGAAGACTACCAACCGGTGCGGGCTGATTATCATGGCGTAATCGGGCATTCTCCCGCTCAAGTGCGGCCAGTCGTTGGCTCTGCTCGGCGAAAAGGGCCTGGAAATACGTCCTTATCCCGTGGGCCAGAATTTGTAGTTCGTAGCCGGCAGCCGGGGCGTCGGTTTTTTTGGGAGTTTTAGTCTGTATTTTGTAGGTTGGATGACGGATGGCCTATTTACATCAAAATCCGAGTCAAAACTCCAAAAAGCACAAAAACCGTCAAACAGTCGAACTTGGGGCGGCTAGGCGACAGATTGTAGTCTGTAGCCTGTAGTCTGGATGTCAGTTTAGCAACTCCCAACGAGAAAGAGGCAAAAAGGACGTTTGTAAACCTTATTTGCACGTGATAGCGTACCTCCGTCTGCCGCGTCTTTTCCCTCTCCTCCCTCAGCCGATCTCTCAGCGATCGATTCCTCAAATTGCCTAAGTTGCCGAGTTTTTTGTAGTCTGAGGTTTACTGGCTTACAATTCTTCGATTCGGCCCCATCGTCGCTACTGTCACAAAATGGCGATACGGGGTCGGCGTTTTCTGGAAAAGCGTGAAAATTTTCAAAGGTTTGACAGTTCGCTGATAAAGAATCTCTGCTAGCCACGCTGGCTGGATCAAGCCTGAAACGAGCGATTACAACCATAGATTTCGGACATTAATGGCTGCCGCGACTCACCGGAAAAAGGACGAGGGGGAGGAGAAGCTTCAGAATCAAAGGTGGAGGCCATCGTGGCTTTGGAGGATTCCTGCAAGCCAGGAAGTCGGAAGGCGAGTGAGCGAGAGAGCGAGAGGGAGAAAGAGCGAGAAAGAGAGAGAGAGCGAGAGAGAAAAAGGTGAAGAGATAGAGAGAGGGAGAGAGCGAGAGAGAGAGAGAGAGAGAGAGAGAGAGAGAGAGAGAGAGAGAGAGAGAGAGAGAAAAGAAAGAGAGCGTGATAGAGAGAGAGCGAGGGCGTGAGAGAGAAAGCGAGAGAGAGAGAGAGAGAGAGAGAGAGAGCGAGAGCGTGAGAGAGAAAGCGAGAGAGGGGAGAGAGAGAGAGAGAGAGAGAGAGAGAGAGAGAGAGAGCGAGACAGAGCATTCGGAGAACTGATTACGCCGTGAAATGATCGCTCGGCGGTCAGCCAGGATAGTTTTAGGACTGAAAGCGAGCTAGCATAGACCATTGAACCATTACAGAGGGAAATAGAGAAAGAGATCACTGCAAAAATGCGCGCATATCGTTTCCTGTGAATTAATGGGGGAAGCAGATGGCCAGCAGAGGTCATCGAATGCATAGGTTATCGTCAGATCCCTATCCCCATCACCCACATGGCGGACGAGACGGCGCAAATGGTCTCTGCTAGCCTGCCCTCGGCAGATACCCCAGAGGAACCGCCCGTCTATCCTTGTATTATCGTTTTGATGACGGTAATCTTCGGATGCTGGCTGCTTGGCGCCACACTCCTACAGTGCCGTCATGTAAGCATTTACACCTCGCTCGCATTTGCTTGTAGTCTGTTGCCTGGAGTCTGGATGACAGTTTGGCGATTCCCGGCAAAATCTGGGTCGAAATCCCAAAATGCAAAAAGTTTGCCGCGGCCGGGGGATCGAACCCAGGCCGTCTGGGTGACAGTTTGTGGTCGGAAGGTCATTTTGTAGTCCGTAGTTTGTAGCCTGGATGACAGCTTAGCGATTCCCAGCCAACCCCGAGCCAAACTGATGATAAAGCCCATTTTCAGTTCGATGTGCCGGATGAGAAGTGGTACGCGGACCTTCAAATGACCCCCACCCTCCCCTCGATGTATTTCGAGTCGAAATCTGGGGTAATCGCCGCACTTTTAAAGGGACTAACAAGTCAAAATTCACACGTGTGCGACGCGATCATTTTTTGAATTTTAAGTTTGTAAAAATTAAAAAAATTAGTTAAATATTCAAATTTGCATTAAAGATCATCTTAAAGTTTTACACTTAAAAATGAAAATAAATTAGTGGAAAAACTTAAGCTAAGCCAAACCTGATCTTGAAATTAAAAAGCAAGTATTTAAGAAACTAAGTAAAGCAATTGAAAATTTTCAAGAAGTTGAAAAATTTTGGAATTTTGAATTTGAAAAATAAAAAAAAGGAATAAATAAAATCCTCCTACTATATAAAAAAATAGTGTCTGTGTTTGTGTGTGTGTATTTGCATACACTTCCGTTTGGATGTTCCGCACCTACAGCCTCAGAGAAGCATTTTTTCGGTAGGGAAGAAACGTCATAGGGTAAAGGAGGGGCCGGTATCGACTGCACACACATAAAATCTTTGAAAAATTGATATTTTCATTATTAAAATTAGGTTTTTGTAAAAATCTTGGCTTCCCTCTTTCTTAGGGAAAAATTAGCATACGCCGGAAGTGGAGGTGGCTTATAAAAAGGAAGGAGGGCGTGGTTTTCATTTTTGGTCATCGGTTTTCGACAAGAATTATGCAAAGTTTCATAGATCCTAGACGGGGCCAGGGTTGAAAAGCCGCGCAGCGCTTTTTCTACCCTGGTAAATAAATAAAAAATAAAAAAAGGGATGTTTTCTTTTATCGGGACGAATATATTTGAATCTTGACATATTGAAATGTCCAATAGTTCCGGAATCCAATTTGCACCTTTGACATCTTGAAAAAGGCAGAAGCTGTGCATTTGCAGGTGGATCTGTCGTGTGTGGCGACCCCGTGGAACTACTGGGCCACATTTCTCTGCTGTGCGACAGTGGCCGGTAAGTCAATCGCCAGCTTTTCCATGCTCAATTATTGGTGTTTTAGCAACATCTAACTCTGTTTTAAGTAAAAAAAAAACAACAAAAAACAACTTCGAAAAAATTTTAACTGGAATTTTGACCGAAAATCGGCCCCTTTAGAACGAAAAATCGATGTTATTGGATTTTAGACGAAAATTGGTAACATTTTTACGCTTAGAAATGGTAAAAAGCAGTTTAGAAACATTCCACCATTTAGATTAGAAGATTTGGATCCTTAGAAATAAAAAACAAGCCCACGAAATGTTACCCGTTTTCTATTGCAGGTATCTGGCTGGCGTACAGTTTCAGCAGCGAGGAGATCCACCTCATCTTCCACGCATTCCTCATATTATTTGAGGGCATCTGCTATGCACGTGCTGACTATCCACACCGTTCCCTCCTCGCTTTTTGCCTGTTTTTTCTCCTGCTCGGCCTCAATCTGTATGCGATTTATTAGCGTGATAAAACGAGGATCAGCTAATCATTTTTACCTTTTTAATGGGAATCGCTATACTGACACGCAGACTACCTATCTCGTTTCTATCGTTATATTTCTATCTATTCAATGAGAATTCGAAACATACAATCAACACCCAAATCGGCAAACAACCCTCCAGAAAATGACCGAATTTTCAAAAAGAAAATTTTTTTGAAAAACATCGAAAAACCCGTTGTTAATTAAAAGTCAACTTTGAATGAACGTTTGTAAGCATTGAATACTCCAGAATAGTTACAAACAATGTCGAGACGAATTGACCACTGGCAAAAAAAAACCTATTTGCGGCCCAAAATACTACCGGCTAAAGTCTAGGACCCCCAGCCGCGTTTTCCACATTTCTACCTTCCTTATTCTTATTTTGGCTACTTTTTGACTCAAATTCAATGGATTCTTACTAATTAGCCTACTGCGAACATTTTGGTATACTTTAGAGCTCGCTAGCACAAAGGCGGGCCGAGATACAAAAGTTGGTGCCGGCTGGGGGAGGGGGTTTCCCCGCTCTTACCATACTACCGAGTTGATGATTCTAACTTCTAACTGCTAAATATTGCTTTCTAGATGCGCGGTGCCGCGGCCGGGACTCGAACCCCTGACCTTCTGCTCGTCAGACGGGGCTTGATCCATTTAGCCACACCACAGGGCTGTCCGGGCTCTGCACCCCTGCGGCTGGGTGCGTACCCCTAGCGTTCTCTAGGTCTTTAACCCCTAGCTTTTAATGAAAAAGCAAAACTCCAAGTCATGCGCGGGAGTCGAACCCGGGCCTTGCGCGCGGCAAGCCAACACAAAACCACTCAGCCAACAGGCGAGCGGAGAGTGGGGCACGAGAGGCCCTCTTCCCCCAAGGCCCCGCCCCCTCCCCCGCCCCCGACTTTAGGGAACAAACGATGTTATAATGTGGACGGCTGAATAAAGTTGCGCGGTGAAGCTTTTTGTAAAGGGGATAAGACAGCCTTGATGAGGCCTGGCCGGAAATTGGCAGCTAGCCAGCTGGTCCCGCGCGGGACAATGACGGGCGAGAGAGGGCGCACATGCCACGGCCTTTCAGGTCGCGCATGGGCGGGGTGGTCGGGGCATGGTGTAGTGGTCTAAGGCGACGGTTGAGCCTCGAGACAGGGACGCGGGTTCGGTTCCCGGGCCCGCAGGCATTTAGCTTCCCTATGACGCCCCTTGTCTCAGGTACCTCATTTTTCAGCTTCAAACGGACCGGACGTCCCGATTGCCGTGTACGATTTCTAGGAAACCTTGACCAAAAGATAGAGACAGAAGCTGTTCTTTTTTTCTGTAAACTCATATAGATTATAGAAAAAAGTTATAGCCAGTTGAAAGTGGAAAAGATAGCGCCCCTTAGCTTTACCAATGCTTTACGCGATGATATTGCTCTTTTGCAACGCGTACGCTTTCCCCGTGCGTGTATCATCTTTGGAGTAGGCGTTATTCTATTAGGCCCGGTAAACGTTTCTGATTTCTTTGCGATTCAGTTTTTAGTTATACGTTCGTTGAACGTTGAAACATTTTTTGGCAAATAATTTCATTTTTAAGGGGCAAAGTGCGGAGCAGCTACGAGATGATCCATTGCACACGTTGCTTCCTCGCTTTCACGCTGGAAACAGAAATTGCTAAAAGAAAGTGTTACTAAACTTTGTTTTCTTCACCCCGTGCCTTACAAAAGTTCCATTTTACTGTCTTGCAATTCGCGTATCTTTCGGTTATAGCGTAAAAACGCCGATTGCAACATTTATCTCTTTTTTTACAGGGACTCTTCGAAGTATGGCGCCCCAACGATCGGAAGGAAGGAAACCAACATGCGCAGCAGCTCAATGGGGGCGGATTAGCGGTTAGTGACCGAACAATTTTTCTTCTGTGCCGACCTTTTTTTAAGCCCGTGTCGCTGGTGAGACGATGCTCTCGTCGTGATGCTGACGATCGGACGCTAGGACGTCTGCGGTGGGCGCTTATGGTCGACGGAAGGATGGGTTTATTCTTTGTTTTTGATAGTGGCTACGTTTTTCAGTAGTATAAGATCCTTTTTGATGAAGTTGGGGGTTTTTTTTAGGCCAGCATGTTCAAGATTCTTCCAGATTTCGAGGAAATTCAGCTTCCGTTAGATTGGTTTCTCCCTCACCTAATCACGTTGCGCTGCGCATTACGCGCTTTTATACACAGACACCGGAATCACAGAAATCACAGGAATCTCTAATCACAAAATAACTCAATGGGCTCCAGAATTCACAAAACATTAGTCACAAAAATTCAGTTGGCAGACGGATCAATTCTTAGACGTAATCGGGGAACAAATTTTAGTAAGGATAGTCGCAGTCACTTCCCGCCTCGCGGGATCTGATCTGCCAGCGGGTTTGGGGGCGAGATTGGTCTGGGGCGGGGGCGAAATTTCCCATAATTTAGTCTTTTTCATCGGCTTGTTTACTTGGTCCAGAATTTGGAGAATTTTTAGAAAATTTGAATCTTGGAAAATTTTAGTAATTTTATATCTTAGAAAATTTTTCGAACTCGGCCCTCAGGCGGAAAATACGGAAGAGCGTTTAGTGGAAAACGGGCTATTTAGCCGGGGAACCAGAGAATCAAAGGGGATCGCTATGTAGCCTACTCTACTGATCGGGCAAATTATATTTAGGGCCATCGGGGTCGGTTTGCTGGGCGCCGGCGACAAATGCGCGCGAGCTCGCGCAACGCGGCGAGAACAATGTGTAGGCCACGACGACAAACGTCACGAAGTCCTTCGTGGAGCCGCCACGATTCGACGGCGGCCCACGAGGCGATGGCCAGGCCTAAGACTACGCTGAACACGTCTTTGGTGAAGCCAAAGAAGACTTCGCCACCGAGACCGACGATCAGCCAAACCATCTTGAAGATCTTGGCGCGTCCGACCCAAATTGGTGCCCTGTCCTCGAAGTAGTCGCTGATCAGGTCACAAATCAGCCCGGTGCCGACGCGCGACGACAAGGTGAAGATCAGTGCCGACTAAAGGTGACGTTATAACGGTTTGTTGGCAGGTCACTCGGCGAAATTCACGACCCAAAGAAACAAACCGTGTCATTGTGGCCGGGGATCCACTGCCAACCCTCCCAGAGGATACTGCTGTCATTGCTGGCGCTCTTGGCAAGTTCGGAGTCGGGCTTGGCGATCGTCTTGTTGAGCTCGACCTGGAGCAGCGATTTCCAGTTCTCGGCCTCGTCCTTGTAGCGTTCGGCCTGACTCGAGGCGTTCTCCAGCTGCAGCTTGAGCTCAGCGAACTAATATCTTTTATAGGTACAACGTCAACTCGCACCTCCTCCTTCAACTTCTGCATGGCGCCTAGAAGCTCGTCGTGGCAGGAGCGAGTCGTTTGAAGAAGGGCGATGTCCGTCGAGTTGTTGAAGCCGGGCAGTTCCTGGGCATCGATCTCTTCCTGGAAGCAGAGGAGTAAGTTAATTCAATTTCAGGACTTTTTAAGGCATTAGCAGCTTACTTGAAGCATTGGGCAGGTGAAGTTGGCGCTCTCATCATCCGAACTCTCCTCCAAGCCGTACGCCAGAACCAACAGCAGTAAGAAGATTAGTTTTTTCGACATTCACAGATTTTGGGTCTATTCTACCTACACTTTCCACGTCCTTCTGAGAAGCAGCAGCACTGGTTACGCGATGAAAAGGTATTTTAAAGCTAAATTACGCTTATTTTCCGGTTACTGTAGCAGGAAAACGTTTTTTCCGCTTCGCTTCGCCTCATCAGTCTATTTTTCGATGCATTATTTAGATTTTTTGACGGCGGATTCGGCGGGCGCAAGTCGAACGACAGCATCCAAAATGACGGTTTGCGGCGAGGTACTGTAGCCCTCATTTCCTGATTTTTAACGATTGTCATGATTTGCTCGAAACTTTGAATTAAAAAACTTTGAACCAAAACGCATGCTGCTACCGAATTTTTGATTTTGAGAAAGAGACCAGAATTTCTTGTAATTTGCTTGCTTAAAATTTCGGCTCATCTGGGGAAAGCTGTTTTCGCCTTTCAGCTTTCGGCTCATGGGCGTTTTCTTGAATTTTATTCGTCATTTTTTATCTTTTGTGCCATTCTCGAACTCACAATTTCCGCATTTTACAAATTGTTAGATCGTTCTGTAAGACTTTTTCCAGGGGTTTCCGCTTTTGCTGCCTCTTCCATATCTCGCGTTTTCTATATCTCGCATTTTTATATTCGTTATTTTCAGGGCTGCTTTATTTTTGATAATCACCGATAGTTCTGATTCTTTGTAATGAATTTTTGATAATTTTTTGTAATTAATTTTCGGATTTTTTTGTCCCCAAATTTTTCATTTAGGGCTCAAATCGTGAGACTTCCCTCTTCCATTTCTTTGCATTCTCTTCCTCTTCCCATTCTCTCTACAATCTTATCTGCATGCAGCCTCTATGTGTTCATAGGAGCTGCGCGTCCGTTTAACCTTCCGCCCTCGACCCGTTCGATCCCCACCCTTTTCCGGGCCTAGACCTGAAACTTGAGATTTTAGAGCTCTTCTTAGTTCAAAAGAACCCATTGAAGTTTTTGAAACTTGTTTTGCGCCCAAAGAGACCGATTTCGCCATCTTCCATTCGTTTTTAGACGGTTCCTAAGAAAATTGCGTAATTTTATCGCAAGCCGCTTTTGCTTTTATAGAAAAAAAATCATTATTTTGACTCCTTTTCGAGTTTTTCTAGCCACGCATGCTTTTTTAGAAGATTTCGACGAAAATGGCGTGATTTTAATTTTCTTGCTAAAAAATTGCAGTTTTGACGATTTTGGCAGCTTTCTGGCCTTTTGCCACTCATTTTTTTCTAAGTCCTCGCTTTCCTCGGTTTTTATTATCTATTCCCTTTTTTCATGTTCGTTTTCCATTTTCCCTTCTTTTTGCCAGCTTTTTTCGGAGGTACAACTCAACTTTAACTTTTTCCAGGCGCCCCCCACCGCCCGCCACACTCCCCGCCCACCCAGAAGAAGCGCCCGGCCGACCCAAGCAAGCTGACCGCCGACGCGGAGATGGCGCCCGTCATTAGCCGTGCCAAGGTTTACCCCGATGTAAGTTTTTTAACTATCTTTGCCTTTTTCCGGTTTTCCAAAACTAATTTCCTTTTTTCAGATCAACCAACACAAGCCGCGCGATTATTGGGACTACGAGGCGCACCTCATCGAGTGGGGCAACATCGACGAGTACCAACTCGTCCGCAAACTCGGCCGCGGCAAATACTCCGAGGTAACTTGCAATTTTGGGCCCAAAAACTAATTTTCCCTTTTTCAGGTGTTCGAGGGAATCCGGACAGCGCCCGACGGGAACGAAGCGAAGTGTGTGGTGAAGATACTGAAGCCCGTCAAGAAGAAGAAGATCAAGCGCGAGATCAAGATCCTGCAGAACCTGCGCGACGGCACGAACATCATCTCGCTGCTCGAAGTGGTCAAGGATCCCGTCTCCAGGACACCGGCGCTCGTTTTCGAGTAAATTTCTGGATTTTGCGCAAAATTTCCCACTTTTTTAGATACGTCAACAACACGGACTTCAAGCAACTCTACCAGACGCTGTCCGACTTCGACATCCGCTACTACCTGTTCGAGCTGCTGCGCGCCCTCGACTACTGCCACTCGATGGGAATCATGCACCGCGATGTCAAGCCCCACAACGTCATGATCGACCACGAGAAGCGCGAGGTAAAAGGAACGTTTTTTTGGCCTAAAAATTGTGTTTTCCTTTTTCCAGCTTCGTCTGATTGACTGGGGCCTCGCCGAATTCTACCACACCGACCAGGAATACAATGTGCGCGTCGCCTCCAGATATTTTAAGGTAATTTTCTTTTTTGGCCTAAAATTGCTTTTTAGGGCCCTGAACTGCTGGTGGACTACCAGTACTACGACTACTCGCTCGACATGTGGTCCCTCGGCTGCATGCTCGCCTCGATGATCTTCCGCAAAGAGCCCTTCTTCCACGGCCACGACAACTATGATCAGGTACGCTTTTGCCGTTTCTTTCTGACGTTTCTTTTAGTTGGTGCGCATCGCAAAAGTGCTGGGAACGGAGGAGCTGTACGATTACATTGAAAAATACCAGGTATCGCCGGGTTTTCACGTTTTTACGCTTTTTTTTCAGATCAATTTGGACATTCGCTTCAACGACATTCTCGGACGGCACTCGCGGAAACGATGGGAACGATTCGTGCACCAGGAAAATCAGCATTTGGTGAGGAATTTTGAGATTTTGCGTTTTGTTACAGGCCTTAACGTCGATTCTTGCAAAATTTGACCGGAAAAACACTGAAATTTTGGTTTTTCGAGCAAAACTTGCGATTTTCTAGCCAACTTCAAGTTTGCAAAGCTCTTCCGCTCCTCGTGCGCTTTTCAATGCGTTTTTTTGCATAGAAATTTTGTGATTTTGGTTGTCTTACAAGCCCTAAAAGTAGATTTTGCACAAAATTTGACCAAAAGACGCTCAACTTAAGGTTTTTCTATAAAAAACGCGATTTTCTACCCATCTTCACGTTTGCCAAGCACTTTGGCGCTTCCTGCGCTTTTCAATGCTTTTTTTGCGTTTTTATTCCCTTTTTTAGGTGACAAATGAGGCGATCGACTTCTTGGACAAGCTGCTGCGCTACGACCACGCCGAGCGACTGACCGCCCACGAGGCCATGTGCCATCCCTATTTTCGTGTACGTTTTTCGCGCGTTTCCCCTTGCAAAACACCTTTTTTGCAGCCGGTCGTCGAGCAACGTGCCGATGGTGCCGCCCTGCTCGCCCCGCGCCCGCAAAACGTCCAGCAGCAGCAGCAGCAACCGCAGCCGGCCAACGTCAACGCGGCCGCTTGACCATGAAGAAGATGAAGCCGAAGAAAAGAAGCTTTTTGACCCTCCTCCTCGTCTCGTTCGCTCTGGAATTGCCGCGCGCGCCTCCGTTTTGATCTATATTATCTATCTCTTATCATGTCTACCATTCATGTTCCCGTTCTTATTATCGCTGTAACCATGAACCCGTGTACACGATAAAGCCTTTATACCCTTTGCTGGAGTGTTTGGAGAATCGGAGGAAATACACGGAAACCAAGTTCCCTGGCTGCTTGTAACGATTGCGAAGAATCTGATGAGTGTGAATTTTTGTGCGATTAGAACAATAGGCGGCGTCTTCTTTGTAGTTTCAGGCGTGTTTTTAGAAAGAAAAGCGTGAACTTCGTGTTTAGAAGAAAGCTAGGTGGTATTTGGCATAGCAACGGCTTTTGGCATCAGAATAGTTTTATTTGCGCAATTTATGCTAGTTTTTAGTCTAAATTATTATCAGCTACTGCTAGTTCTAGTGTATATTTTAATATTCCTATTATAGGAAGCTGATTTTGGCTCTACGCCCCCCGGAAGTCTCATTTCCAGATAGATGAGACGTATCGATAGCTCATTCGAACGCTTGCGCAAGAAAACGCTGGCTCGAAACGATAAACGCGTTCAGCGGCTCGTTCTTGTCATGCTCCATACGCGGATTTTATGATGTATCTTCAGAATAGTTGTTGCAATTAGCGTTTGGAAGAAAGCGTGGTTGTATTTGGCATAGGCAAGGTTTTTAGCATCAGAATAGTTGTATTTGCGCGATCTCTGCTAGTTTTTGGATGTAAATTGGGCGTTTACCTATTAAAAAGCTGATTTTGGCTCTACGCCCCCCGGAAATCCCACTTCCAGATTGAAGATACACCGCCGTAGCTTCTCCGAAAACTTGCGCATGAAAACGCGTAGTATTGACGTCGATGAGGTCGTCGTCGCGCGTGTCGAATGCCTAGGAGAAGCCGCGCTGAGCACGTTAATGCTTTTAATAGCGATTTAGTGCGGTGCGGGTAGGGCTAAATCAATAGAAAGCGATGTAGTGCTGAGCGGCCTCTCCTTGGCATGCTGCACAAGCGGGATTTTATGATGGAACTCTTGAATAGCCCTTGAACGTCGTGTTTTGAAGGAAACTTGATTGTTTAAATATTTTGGCTATATTTTGCGCAGTTTCTGCTCGTTTTTAGTCGGAATTAGCATTCATCTCTTCGGAAGCTTTATTTTGGCTCTAGGCAAGCTGGAAATCCCAATTCCAGATCAATGATACGTATCTGTAGCTCCTCCCGTCTCTTGTGTAAGAAAACGCGGCGTTTTGATGCTCGCCTTGAACGTTCTGAATTTTTTGCTGCGCCCTCCGTGCTTTTTTCTACGCATTTCAAGCATCTTTTCCCGTTTTCCATTATTTGGCTGTTCCCAGGAGGTCAAAAACAACGTTTCCCCTTTTTCAGATGCTTCGACGCGTTGGCCGAGCGTTGGCGGCGAGTCACCGCGGACTCGCCGTCCCCAAGAACTTTGCCGACACGGCGCCCGTCTACCTCGACGTTCAAGCAACGTCCCCAATGGTCGGTTTCCCCCCTTGAAAATTTATATATTTTGCCGTTTAGGACCCGCGCGTCGTCGACGCCATGTTGCCGTACATGGTCGAGGAGTTCGGCAACCCGCACAGCAGGACGCATGCTTACGGGTACGTTTTGGGGTTGATCGGGAAAAGCGAAAAATTCTGAACAAGTTGCGGAAACAAAAATCAGAGGAATGAGCAATTTTTGCCAGAGGAATTTTTAGAAGTTAAAAATACAGTTCATTAAAGCTAAAAAATTGATTTTTTTAGGCTGAAAAATCTATTTTTTGCTTTTTTATAGCGGAAATTGTTCAGATTTTTTACTCGAGCTAATAAACTATTTTTCTGCGTTGAAAATCTCCTATTTTCAGGTGGAAGGCCGAGGCGGCCGTCGAAGATGCACGCGCCCGCATCGCCGCCCTCATCAACGCCGACCCCAAGGAGGTACACCGTGTTTTTAACGATTTCTAAACCCTTTTCCAGATCATCTTCACTTCCGGGGCCACCGAGTCGAACAACATCGCGCTGAAGGGCGTCGCCCGGTTCCAGAAGCAGGCCGGCAAGAATCACGTCATCACCGTCCAAACGGTGCGTTTCCGGCTGGCAAAATCAATGAAGAAGCTCGCCGAAAAGCGCAGAAAATTTTGCGGATTTTTGTCAACATGGTTCTGCAGTTTTCGGGCCTTTTTTCGGAGTGTTTCGATCGATTTTTACGTCAAATCCTGAAAATGCATTATTTTTTACCAATTTTCGAAAATTATACGATTTTCGGTTTTCACCAAATTCGATTTGAAGTTTTGAAACTTTTTGGCGAGCTTTTCGATCAATTTTCCCGGAAAGATCACGCTAAAAATCGTGATTTTCGGCTATTTCTACAATTTCTGGACTTTATTTTAGCTTATTCATGCGCAAAACCCTTTCAAAAAATGGTTATTTTTAACAGATTTCGAAAATATCAAGTTTGAAAGTCTAGAAAGAAAATTTTCCTCATTTCCAGGAGCACAAATGCGTGCTGGACTCGTGCCGTCAGCTCGAACTCGAGGGCTTTCGCGTCACCTATCTGCCCGTCGAGACGAATGGCATGATCGACATTAAGGTAAGGGGTTTTGTGAGTCTTTTTGAACCGTTTTTTAGGCCCTGGAAGCGGCGATAACGAAGGAGACGGCCCTGGTGAGCGTGATGTTCGTCAACAACGAGATTGGCATCATCCAGCCCATCAAGGAGATTGGTACGCTGTTGATTTTGGCGCATTTCGACGAGAATGTTGACGATATTCAATTATGCCTTTTATGAGCGTTGAAAATTTCCTCAAAAATCGTATAAAAAATAGTTCGACATGTCAGAAAGTTCCCTAATGGTCTGTGCTAGTGTTTAGAGTTTGCCAACTTGTCCTAAACGGTCTCTGCCAGTTTGCCGGCCTTCTTGAAAGCTTAATTTTTCCGCTATTTTGGCTCGAAAATGGGTGATTTGTCGGGAAAACCCTGCTAGTTTGACTTTTCCGAAAAGTGCTGAAAATTTCCTAAAAGCTTTCTGCTCGCTTGCCCCAAGTTTTAGGATAGACGCCCTTTCGAGTAGAATAAAAAAAAAAATTTACCATTTTTTCTAAATTTAGGACCAACCTTTCCTCAACGATCCCTGCAGGGTTACCCGCCAATTCCTTGAATTTTGCAGGTGAGCTGTGCCGTTCTCGGAAGGTCTATTTCCACACGGACGCCGCGCAGGCGACGGGCAAAGTGCCGATCGACGTGAACGCGTTGAAGCTGGATCTGATGAGCATCTCCGGCCACAAACTCTACGGGCCGAAGGGCGTTGGGGCGCTGTTTGTGAGGAGGAGGCCCAGGGTCCGCCTGGAGGCTCAAATGAGGTACGTCTTTTTCGCGAAATCTATTATTTTTTTTTGCCATTTTTAGTGGCGGCGGTCAAGAGCGTGGGATGCGTAGCGGGACACTTGCGACTCCACTGTGCGTCGGACTCGGCGAGGCCTGTCGCATTGCCGCCGAGGAAATGGGTACGAATTTTTGAGTTTATAAAGCTAATTTTCGGCGAATTCCATGTCGTAATTGGTCTCCGGCCCTTGTGGCTAATTGGTTGGTGTCTCGCTCGACACGCACGAGGCCCTGGTTCGACCCCCGGCCGCTGCAAACTTTTTTGTGTTTTTTGGGATTTAGGGTCTGATTTTGATGGGAATGGAGAGTTTTGCGTGCATTTTTGAGACCATAGACTACAAGCTACAGACTGTTCTCCCTTTTGGGCGTAGCTTTTGAAAAAGTCGCTAATTTTACCCAGAATTAGCGGCTAAAAACGACAAAATTCGACTCACAAGACCCGGGTTCGACCCCAGGCCGCGGCAAAGTTTTTGCTTTTTGGAATTTGGGCGTAGATTTTGAAAAAAAGCCGTGACTTTATACCCAAACTACAGGCTACAAGCTACATTTCCGCGATCGTTCGATTTTGGGTCCTGATTCCCTGACGTAACCCCATTCTTTCAGAAATGGACAAGGCGCACGTGACCCGTCTCTCCCGTCTCCTAATCGAGGGTGTCCAGGACAAGTTGCCGCACATCATCCGCAACGGCGACCCCGAGAAGACGTACCCCGGATGCGTCAATCTATCATTTGCATACGTTGAAGGTATCTTTTCGGGGTTTTTTTGAAACCGAAATTTTTGTCCAAAGTTGAAATTTTCTGTCGTATAAAGTCCAAATTTTTGCCGCGTAGTTTCGGGGGAATTTTTTTTCTGGAAAAGTCGTCAGCTCCGGCATATGAATCTTTTTGAGATTCGAGGTTCTTAAATTCTAAATCTTGTAACGATTCTGATAAATTATCAAATTTTTTCAATTTGAATTTAAGTTTTCTAAATTTAATAAAATTCCAAACTTCTCAAATAATATTTCGTTGCAGGCGAATCCCTACTGATGGCCCTGAAATCGGTGGCCCTATCCTCCGGCTCGGCGTGCACATCCGCGTCACTTGAGCCATCGTCAGTTTGCTTTTTAATTATCGTATTCTACCGTGTTTTTGCAGATACGTTCTACGAGCGATCGGCGCCGAAGAGGATCTGGCCCACTCGAGCATCCGATTCGGCATTGGACGATTCACAACTGAGGAGGATGTCGGTATTTTTGGAATTCGAACTCCCCCCGTTTTGCTTAATTCTTTTCGAGCGTTTTCGGACTGGCGGGGGCTAACTTGCGGTGATTTTTGAGGATTTAGCACGGCTGGAGGGCCGCCGGCGGCTAGCCGAGATTCTTTAGGATAAAAGCCGCAACTAGCAGGGAGGCTTTAGGATTAGGATAAGAGCAGAGACTTGTGAGATTCGAGGGCAACTAGCGGGGGATCCTTCAGGATTTGACGTTTTTAGAACAAAAGTGGCTGGCAGGGTTTCTTTGGGATTAAAGGGGGTCTGACGATTTGGCGAAGGTAGCAACTAGCAGCGATTCTTAGAATCGGAAATTCCCTGGTTTTTCAAACCAATTATTTATAAATTAGTGTTAAATTGTGCCGTCAAAATTAGCAGTGATTCTTTAGGAACTTTTAAACAAGGGTATCTAGCGGAGATGATTTGGGATTAAAGGGACAGTGACAGCCAGGCGAATCGGGCAACTAGCAATGATTCTTTAGAATCGGAAATTTACAATTTTGATAGAAAATTGAGTTAAATGAATAGAACGTTAAATTGAGAAAATAGAAAATTGAATTTTTAGAGAAAACAAATGTAGAACCAATTTTTTATGAAAAGTTTGGATTAAGGGTTCTTTAAATATTTTTCGGTCAACTGGCAGTGTTTCTTTAGGTTTAATTTTTTTAAAGTAAAGTTTAATTTTTTTTTTATTTAAATTTAATGAAAATAAACTTTTAAAAGTTTTTAAATTTTTTCGGGCAACTAGCTGGGATTCTTTGGGAACTAATCCCGTTGATTTCAGATCCGTCACACCGTCGCGCTTTGCCTAAAAGAAGTGGCCCGTCTACGCGAATTGAGTCCATTATGGGAGATGGTCCAAGAGGGAATCGATCTCAAATCAATCCAATGGACACAGCATTAAGCGGATTGGTTTTTGTGTTTCTCTGCCCTCTCCCTCTCTCTTTCTCTCCGTTTCACCCTCTATTTCTCCTCGTCCTCCTCGCCCTCATGCTCCTCCTCCTCTCCTTCAGATTGTGATGCGCCCCCTCTCTAAAATAATTTTGTAAAAATTAATTTTCCCCAGCCAATTTAGCCAGCCAGCAGTTTCCGTTTTTTTGGCTTGTAGTAATTGTTGGTTTTTCCGTGTTTTCCTCTGTTCGTTGTTTGTTGCTAGTTGTACAGCGTTGCCCGTCGAAAATAAATTTTATTCCCGAATTTTGGGCGTTTTTTGGCACTTTTTAGTGTAGATTTCTGGAAGTTATGAAAAAATAACCAGCCGCAAGGTTTCTAGCACGTTTTTTTTGCGTGAAAAACGCCATTGTGCAGCCGTTTTTGTGGCGTTTTAGATGGCTGCGTGGGCGTTGTACGATTTTTGGACTTTACCAAGTTCTATTTCAGGTTTTGAAACTTTTGACGAGCTTTTCGATCAATTTTCCCGGAAGAGCACGCTGAAAATCGTGATATTTAAATGGGTAGCTGGGTAGCTGTTGTAGTCTGCAGGTGTTTAGCGAATTCCATAAAAACCCATAAAAACAGGTACCCTTTATCGTAGTTTGCTGCTAATACAGGGCATATAGGTTGAGACCGAGCAGTAGGAAAAAAAGAGGTATCGAAACGAGGGTACGGATGGGATGGTCAGCAATTGCACAGCAGAAACCGTTAAACATTTTGGAGATGGCGTCGTCGAATAGGTCGAGCTCCTCCTTGCTGAAGCTGGCAATCAGCCACAGGACTGAAATGGACAAAAATAGCGATTTCCGTTCATTTCGCATACCGTCATTTCGCATAATTGCATTTCGCATAATTTTTATTCCGCATAACGGTGATTTCGCATAACGCTTATTTCGTATAACGCTTATTTCGCATAACGGTGATTTCGCCTAACCGTCATTTCGCATAACGATCATCTCGCATAACGACCATTTCAGCTAACGACCATTTCGCATAATTTTGATTTCGCCTAACCGCCATTTCGCATAATTTTCGCCATTGGCAGCCGATGGTCAATATAACTCTAGCTTAGCAATCAGCAACCGATGAAAAACCATCTACCGGCGCGGTTTTTTGCGCCCTTCCGTGCAGATATCCCAAGCTTGCTCAAAATCCATGACCCATCGGGTGTACGTCTATTTTGAGGGGCTTGACCAAAAATCCTACGTTGTAGATAGTCTCCATGTGTAAACTAGCAGATCTGACCGCAAATCTAGGTCAAAAGCCTTACATTGATTACAGATGCGGAATCCGCGTAAATGGTAGCTAGGAATTTCGATTGTCTTATACCGTGACTGCACTTCATATCATCAAAAACGCCCTGTTTTGCTCTTGGTTGCCACTAACTATAAAATATGCGAAATAAACGTTATGCGAGATCATCGCTAGGTGAAATGAAAAATATGCCAAATGATCGTTATGCGAAATCATGGTACGGCGAAATGACCGTTATGCGAAATCGCCGTTAGGCGAAATAAGCGTTATGCGAAATCATCGTTATGCGAAATCACCGTTATACGGAATAAAAATTATGCGAAATGCAATTATGCGAAATAGCGTTATGCGAAATGATAATTATGCAAGATGAAGAAATACCGAAATAGCTTACAAGGGAAGGGCAAGTACACGAACTGGAAATTTGAAAAACGCTGGCGGCTACCCCCAGGTTATCGGCTACGGGGAACACGATGGTGTTGTCAGAATTTTCCACCGAGCCCTGTGGAGCGAGATATGGTACTTCCGGAAAAGGGGTGATTTGAATCCGCGAGATTGGCATGCTCTTTGGGGTTTATTGGGGGCTTCTACGTGTCTACCATCAGCTGCGAGTTGGTCAATTGCTAACTGAACAATTTTTTGAAATACCTACCAGGGTTCGAATCCACTCAGAACTTTTAATTTTTGCTTTTTGCTTTTTGGAGGGGTCCCCGCGTCAATTTCGGTCCTCATAGATGAAATTTTTGGGTTCCACTTCGGATTTGGAAGAGAAAGTTTGCTACAAGAACAATGAAAACACAGCCAAAAAGGCTCCAAAAATAACATTCCAAAAAGCAGAAAATTAGAAGTTCTGAGCGGATTCGAACCCTGGTAGATATTTCAAAAAAACTGTTCAGTTAGCAATTGACTAACTCGCAGCTGATGGTAGACACGTAGAAGCCTCTAATAAACCGCAAGTTCGGCTGTATTAAATTGCACCCAGGATTGATAAATTTTGCATACATTTTTAGCATGAAATTTCTCTATTCTGGAGGCAATCGAATACAGTCGTATTTATACGGAACTTTCGTGATGTTGATTTCTGAGATATGGCAGATTCGCAAAGTTTTTCATCGAAAAAACTCCCCAAACTCCCCCAGAAGCGGTTTCCGCATTCGACTTACACAAGGGTATGGCGCCCATGCTGATCGCGTAGATCTGGGTGAACGGTGGCGCTACGCACGACGAATTCAACTGAACAATTGTTGGTACTTTTGCATTACCGAGGGGGAACCAATCGATTTTCGACGAATTTGTCCATGTTTTTAAACTTTCGCCACTTGAAATATCGTAAAGTTTCACTAAAGCACTTTTGAAAACCTTAATATGAAGTTATTAAGGAATTTTTGCCTTAGGATGCGCGTTTTCTAATCAAATGCTAAACTTTACCCCGGATGTTGTTTTGACATCGAACAATTCCCCGTGGTAGTCGAAAGCACGGTACCATTCCTCGTCCGGCACATCGATCTGGAAACAGGCTTTTCATGGCGTAATCGGTGAAACCCGGTCTTTTTCTTTTTCCGTTGTATTCAATTGGCGCTCACTTTCGATATCAAATATTGTATTGCCATACAGGCGACAGACCAGAAATTAAGCGGCTCCAGACTACAAGCCGTCACCCACCTGTCCCTGGTTCGACCCCCGCCCGCGGCCAGCTTTTTGCTTTTTAGATTTTCGCAATTTTTTTGTCCTGAATAGCTAAACCGCCCAACAGATTCAGGGTACAGACTACAAACTACAAACTGGCGAACATACACAGGTAAGTGCAGGGGCGTAGCCAGAAAAAAATTTCGGGGGGGGCCCCGAAAAATTTTTTCGGAAAAACTCAAAAATTAAGGCAAAAACAGCGCCGCAGGCGAAAAAATTTGGAAAAAGGGTTGCATAGCTCTACAAATAGCAGTAAAAACGTGTAAAAATAGCGCCGCAGGCAGCAAAATTTTTGAGAAAATCAAAATCATAAGGGTCCCCCCTTATGAAATTTTCGGGCCCCGGCCGATTTCGGGGGGGGGGGGCCCCGGGCCCAGGGGGCCCACCTTACGCTACGTCCCTGGGTAAGTGCATCCACCCGAAATCCACTCGGAATCCCGGAGGGGATCGAGGGGAATTCCACTAGCGGACGCGAGTGGATTCCGCTTGGAAATCGAGTGGATTCCGGGTGGAACGCAGGGAAATCGAGTGGAAACCAAGTGGATCCACTCGGTTTCCACTCGATTTCCAATAGCCGCGTCGCATGGTGGTCGCGTCGCGTCGCGTTTCCACTCCATTTCCCCATGCGTCCACCCGATTTCCACCCAATTTCCATGCGTTCCACCCGAATTCCAGGTGGAATCCACACGGAATTTGGGTGGATGCACGGACCTGTGTACTTACATCGCGACACTGGAGAAGCAGGACGAAGATCAGCCAGAATATTGCGCTGACTGTGGTGAAGAAGACTGCGACAAGGAAACACGGGAATGGGATAACTTCTTCTGAGGTTGACGCCGAGGGCAGGCTAGCAGAGACCATTTGCTTCTCTTCTATCATGCCGCCTAGGCTTTGTGTAATAGCGTGAGAGGGTAACTCTAAAGATTGGCAAAGTAATGGGCTGCTATGACCCCTAGCTGGCCATCTGCTCGATCATTGTCGATATTGACCCGTGCGCATTTTTGCGGCCCTTCTGATCCGTCTGTCTGTCTGTTTGTCTGCCTGCCTACTGCCAATTTTGAATTTCCCCCAATGATCTCTGTTCGTTTACCGAATATAGGTGTCTCTTTTTCTGCCGTTTCACGCCTCACTGAACCCCTCGATCCATCCTACTCAGGTCCTCGGGTCCACCCGAAATCCGGTCGGCATCAGCTCCCGAAATCGATCGGAATTCCAGTAGCGGACGCAACCGCATTCCACGTGGAAATCAACCGGATTGCGGGTGGATGCACGGTAAATCAGTTGGAAATCGACCGGATCCGCCCGGTTTCCACTCGACTTCCACTTGCCGCGTCGCGTGCTGCACGCGTTGCGTCGTGTTTCCACTCGATTTCCTGTGCGTCTACCCGAAATCCAGCCGATTTCCAGGCGTTCCACCCCAAATCCAGGTGGAATACAACCGGATTTTGGGTGGACCCGAGGAGCTGGGTAAATGGTCTCTGCTAACCGGTCAGCATTTTCAATCAATCGAATGACAGCCAGCCAAACGGGCGCTGCTAATTAACTGATTTCACACTCCCACTCACACTCCGGATTTTGATATCGCACTCTCTCTCTCTCTCTCTCTCTCTCTCTCTCTTTTCTAACCGTATTTCGTTCCAGTTGTCCTCCAGAACTACGATGGTCGACGCCATTGATTCTGAAGCTTCTGCTCACAATCGTGATGGTTCCGGCTCTCTCTCTCTCTCTCTCTCTCTCTCACTCACTCTCTTTCACTCTCTCTTTCTCTCTCGCTCTCGCTCTCTTCCTGTATCATTCGCTCTAGCCTAGCTTCCAGCATTCCTTCCAGTGCTTCGATGGCCGACGTTCCCACTTCTGAAGTTTCCCCTCTCCAGTATGATGCTTCTGGTGAGTGTTGGCTACCTTTAAAGGGACGGACAAGGCGCGGCCCCACTGCCATCGCGTAATCGATTACGGCACCTTAACGGCCGCCAAGCGAGGCGTGCGCCTTGCGTCATGGCAATCATTACGATTCAATCAACCGAGTACGAAATGGAAATCGAGGGCAGGCATCAACGCCCCCGCCCTCGATTTCCATTTCGTAATCGGTTAAACTGCGGGTTTTGCCAAAACCGCCCCGGAGGGCAGGCTAGCAGAGACCATTTGGGGATCGCTTTTCAGATTCGGCGCAAAACGTCGACCCCCTCTCGCCATTTTGTGACAGCAGCGATGATGAAGCAAAATCGACGAACTGTAAGCCACTAAAACTCAAACTACAAAAATTCTTAAAAATAGGCTCGTCGGCCAATCGATCGATGAGAGATCGGCTGAGGGAGGAGAGGGAAAAGATGCGAGAGACACAGATTGCTCTTTTTCATCAATTTAAAGTTTCTATTAAAGTTTAAAGTTAAATCAATTTAAAATTATTCACGCGGCAATTTGCCGCTTTTTTATTGAGAAACACTGGGTGTTTTTGAGGAACGATTGGAAGCCGTGCAGCGCGAGAATGATCGATTACGCGAGGATAATCAGGTATTGGCCAGAAATCGTTCGACAGACACTGTTTTTGTAAAGTTACGCCTAATTTCGGACGGCAATTGCTAAACTGCCATCCAGGCGACAGACTCCAAGCTACAAAGTGCAATCTGACACCCGGACTATAAACTATTTATTTACACAACTATTTCAGATTGGTAACTAACTGTAAAGTGTTTTTACTCAGGCTGGCGTTTTGGGATGGGACCAAGCCTATCTTGTGCAGAATTTTCCGCTGATTCAGAATCTGATTTCCAAATCTGCTGCCGACTTTTATTAGAAAAGTTATTTGACATTCACGCTATAAAAAGTGCCAAAATCCGGGTTTTTTTGCGTTATTCTTAAAGGGGCTCAGAAGTCAAAATTCGTGCGTGCGGGGATTGAACCTACGGGTCAAAAAACGAAAGGGACACTGCCAAGAAGTGCTAAAAAGTGATTTGATTGCGAAAAAAACGTAAAATGTTTGAGAAAAACCGAATTCTTTTTGGGGCGAAAACGACTTTTTTAGCGCGCGGCGATTTCATGTCGTAATGCCTTGTAAGGCGCCCAATCTCTTGATCTCGGTGATTCTCTGGTCAATTTTCATAATTTAAAAGTCTGGAATGTGCAAAATTCGTTGAGGATTCCAAAAATAGTATCAGATTTTTTTTAAATTCAAGCGTTTTTGCGTCCAAACAGGGGGAAAAGATCATGCGGCGCGGTCGCGTTGCGGCCGCATCTGGCTATTTGCCAGGAATCACAGCAGGGGGCCGTGGACCAGATTTCGGAGCCCATTTAACTTTCAATGCCTTGTTTGATAGGCCCTGGGACGCTCTACCTCGGCAAGACCCTCCTGGGACGTCAAAGTCACTGGTCACCTAGATACTGCTTCAAGAAGGCGCAGCAGCTTCCGATCGGAACGTCAGTTACACTATGGGAAAGCCCTTGAAGGGCCAGTTTGCAACAATTTTTTCAAAACCATGTTTTTATACAAACCCGATACTTTACAACGCATCCGAAACATTAAGGAACGACCTCCGCATCTAATTAACGCCAATTTCCCCCATTTTGCTTGGAGAAATTGGGGGCAAATTACCTCGTATGCAAAATTCCACAAAACAGCTTGTAAAATAGCGGACCTAAATCCGAACATGGTTTTGAAGCTTGTTTCAAGCTTTCTGCTTCAAGAACTTTCGCATGGTGTGCCTACGATTCCGATCCGATACTTCTCCGTCGAGCTTGGGGGGGTGGGGTGTTTTTTGATTGGGACACCCTGTAGATAGATGTTGAGATCCTTAAAGGGGCTCCGAAATCCGGTCCACGGCCCCCCTGCTGTGATTCCTGGCAAATAGCCAGATGCGGCCGCAACGCGACCGCGCCGCATGATCTTTTGCCCCTATTTGGGCGCAAACACGCTTGAATTTAAAAATTCTTATACTATTTTTGGAATCCTCAACGAATTTTGATCCGTCCAGACTTTTAAATTATGAAAATTGACCAAAGAATCACCGAGATCTAGAGAATGCCTTACAAGGCATTACGACAGGTAATTGCCGCGCACGCAATATGTCGTTTTCGTCCCAAAAAGAATTCGGATTTTCTCACCCATTTAACGTTTTTTCGCAACGAAATAACTTTTTTGGTAGTTCTCGGCAGCGACCCTTTCGTTTTTTGACCCGTAGGTTCAATCCCCGCACGGACGAATTTTGACTTCTGAGCCCCTTTAAAGTCGGACACGGGATTGCCGAGATCCGGCTTTTAAATTTCGACTCCAGCGCGAGCTGACTTTTTGGTTTTTGGATTTTTTTGGTTTTTGTTGAAAATCCAACACTGACAGGCTACAAACTGTAAACTGACATCCAGGCTCCAAACTACAAACTTCCACCTACTTTTTCCAGAAGCGCCTAGCGGCGAGCGAGCAAGAGGCTGACCAATTACGCAAGGATAATCGGGCCATGGTAGTTTTTTTTAGTTTTTTTAGCTAATTTGCTCATAAAATTAAGGCGGCAATACACGGACATGGACCCCCAATGACGACGGCGCAAAACGTCGATTTCTTGCTGGCAATGGGATGGCTGCTGCTGATGATTGTCGCCTATTTCTACGTGGTCTATCACTACTTTCGGGTGGAAACGGTGGGGAAAATCGTCGCGGCTAGCTTGCTTGGCTACGCCAACTTCTTGACAGCCAGTTCAGACTTTCATGTCGTATTCGGATCCTGAATGGTCACTGCTATTTTGCCTGCCATTTCAATCTCTTAATTGACTTCCAAGTGATATTTTTATGACGTAATCGAACCCCAAACCGCCTCCCCAGCATACGGCACCCCCTTCCCACATGCAGACATGCGGCCCGGCGCCGTGGGTTACGGTCACTGGTCCACGCGATAGGATTATATCGCGTAATTCCTGTGCATTGTCGTCCACTAGCATTCATAAAAACAAAAACAAAACTACTAAACTATCTAAACTACCAGGGTTGAAAAGCCGCTTCGCGACTTTTCAACCCTGGCCCCGTCTAGGCCCCATGATGGCCCTACTTTGCATAATCACACCCGCCTGCCCCGAACAAAAAAATGAAAATCACTCGCCCTCTCGTCTTTAAATAGGCTCTCTTTACTTCCGGCGCATGCAAATTGATTCCTAACAAAGAGGCCGAGCGAGATTTTGACAAAAACCTATTTTTAATGTCCAAAACAGCTGATTTTGAAAAATCTGATAGGTGTGCAGTCGTGTCATGAACATTGCACACCTAATGACGTATCATACGTACCCTTAACTTCCTCCCCTATTGAGATACGACTGGAACATACGGACGGAAGTTGCATGCAAATGCACACACACACACACAAACACTATTTTTTTTATATATAGTAGGATTATTTAGTGCATATTTACATTTGATGCATGCCACTGAGTAACTTTGGATGAAGGAAGCAGAAGATGGGCGTAGATTGATGGATTGTCACTATGGAGCTACTACAGCGGTGTGCCGCCTGTAAAATCA
Organism: Mesorhabditis spiculigera; assembly: GCA_958295435.1. Lineage (NCBI taxonomy): Eukaryota > Metazoa > Nematoda > Chromadorea > Rhabditida > Rhabditidae > Mesorhabditis > Mesorhabditis spiculigera. The sequence goes on along the minus strand of CATQJA010002608.1, from coordinate 460,207 downwards.
TCTACAATACAATACTTCTACAATACATAGAATAGATTAAGTGCTCATTACCATGCATCAAATGTAAAAATGCACTAAATAATAGTTTAGACGTTTTGTTTTTGTTTTTATGAATGCTAGTGGACGACAATGCACAGGAATTACGCGATATAATCCTATCGCGTGGACCAGTGACCGTAACCCACGGCGCCGGGCCGCATGTCTGCATGTGGGAAGGGGGGTGCCGTCCACAGCATTCCGCCCTTTACCAGTTGTGTTCGTTTGACCGGGACAGGATGGCAGGCATACAGGGGAAGGGAGAATCTGCGCTCTGGCCCCGCCCCCTGTTCTCTTCCCCCGTGCCCTATAGCCTAGTCTCACTCTTTGGCCGCCTATTCCACGGCCTACCCCTCCCTCTGTGTCTGCACCCCGCCGTCTGGCGCACTATCCGCCAGCCTACTCACGAATACCACGGAATCATGTGGCCTCGGCTAGCCGGCCGCGGCGCGCCATATTCCTTGCTGGACACCAGAGGAGACTTTCATGTCGTAATTAATTCTTAAATTTTTTCTGCTAGCCTGTCCCTTCAGAAAGCTCTATTTCCAGTGTTCGACTCCATGCTCTCACCGTCTCTCCGTTCTCTTCATCCACGCTGCTGTCTGGATCGGCGGGGCCACAGGTAAGCGATTTACCTAGTTTTCCGCTGAATTCCTCCTGACGCGTCTGGGTACTATAGCTGATTGCTGTATATCACTCGAAAGCGGAGTTCCAGCTCTCTCAGAATCATTGCTAAAACACTCGTACCTAGTAGGAATCGCGTTATACGAGACCAGGAATTTGCTAATAATTCGTATTTTGTCCACTTTCCGGTCGATTCCTCTTGACTCCGGTGGTACGGTAGCTGACATTTAGACATTTATTTAGCTATCAGGTTTCTAACCTCTGAAGTCGCCGGAAAACCTTCGCCGGAAATCGATTTTTAGGGGCTCTAAAGTCTGAAAAAATTTGGAAAAATGACGTTTTCCGTTTGGCACCGTTTCTAATCACCGTAAATTTTTAGTTTTGTTAGATTACGCTAAACTGTCTGTCAGAAGGAAAGAATGGCTAGAAAAATCCACAAAATTCCGCCAAATTCCAGTGTACACCTACCGGAAGCGGCTGACAGTCGACGCGAAGCAGACGATCATCCGGGCTTTCACAGTCTTTTTTGGGCGTATTTTGAAGCAAATTGTCATTTGTGGCCTGTTAGTGATCACTGGTTACACGATCTCTTGCATTTGCAAATCTTACAAGCAATAAATGGTTGAGGTACAATTCGGATAAGCGGGGGGGAAAATTTTAGGCGGGGGGGAACCGAAATTTTTTCCGCGCAAGCCTATATTTTTATAGAAATAGTGGAAGTGTTTCTAAATTGTTTATAGCTATTCCTAAACATAAAAACTTTACAAAACTTAATTAAAAAATTTAATTTTAGGTCGAAAAATCGATTTTTTTCGGCCCAAAAATGACCAAATTTTCGACTTTTTCAAGCGTTTTTCTAACTTTTTAAAAAGTTTTTCCGATTCAAATAGGCTTAAATTTTGCTAAAAACAATGTTAAAAAACTTTATATTTGATTACTATCCCCACCAGGGCCTCCAGGAAAAAAGTTGGTTCCCCCCGCCTAAAATTCCCCCCGCTTATCCGAATTGTACCATGGTTGAATTTATTTAGTGACCAGCGCCCAAAACCCGCTTCGCGGGCCTTGGGCGCTGGAATGCAGCCTTTGCATGAACAATTTGAATTTTCCATAGCTCGGGTCCTTCGGACCCTCCTCCCCCTACCGACCACACACGCGCTTGCAACTGGGAAGAATGAGGCAATTTCTATTCTTTCACATTATGCAAATTACCCCCCAAAAATGAATAAAACCGGCTTTAACTTTGTAAACTTGTATTTTATCGGGATTCTGAAAACGCCATCGGAAAGAGGAGGGTCGATTCCCCGTAGTGACGAAGAATTAGCGCATTTTATCCAGGGGATCGCCCTTAAATCGGGCCTCGAAACTGACCTCCGCACACACACACAGACAAAGATACGCGACCAAATTATTATTTAGTGATTTGTGATATACATTTTTCACGATATTCCGGAAACACTGCTGTCGACTGTTGACGCTTTTTATACCATTACCATATAGTATCCTATCCATACCATTCGATAGAGGAGATTAAGTTTTTCAGATTTTAATTTTTGGAGTTCCGTACGCCAATAAAGATCGATTTTTGGTGCCCATAAAGTGCTAAAAACTCGGATTTCTCGCTTTTTTTGCGGTTCTCCAGTCATTTCTGTTGACGCCTGATGCACTTGTTGGCTATGTTTTGGCAATTAGCATGCCGTTTTTTGAGTAATTTGCCGAAAAATTGTCATTTTCGGGCCGGTTTCTGCCGGTTTTGGGAATAAAAGTCCCAATTTAGACGGTATTTTCATCAATTAAAAAATATCTCCGGGCGTGAAAAATGCCCTCTTCATTTTTGCTCACCCATTGGTGGTCGAAATCCGTCGAAATCCCTGTGAAATCGGCAAAATAACCCCCTAGGTAAGAGTCTAGTTTACCCCCCCAGCCATAACCTTTCAGCCATTCGTCCTATTAATGCGCCGAGTATCTCAAAATGTTCGCCGTGGTCGAATTACTATAGCCAAGTTGTTTTCATACATCAAAAATTGTTAGAAATTTTTTTACAAGATTTCGTAAGTTGAAAAGATTAAGCCGTCATGCTTCGATGTATCAGGAGTCTAAAACTCAAATATTTTTATTTTTCGCTATTTTTTTCGACTCAAATGCATTGTAGGCTGATTCTCCAGAGCAAGAGCTACAGGGTGTCTCAGGATTATCCGGACAAATTTCAATGCCATTTCTTACTATTTTTTCCTGTTTTATGCGCACACCGCGTAGTTTGTATCACACGTTGAGGTATTTTCGAGGCGTTGACAAAGAAAATTGCGCGTGGTTCCAACATCTCGCTTCGTAAAAAATCGAAGAAGTTTGAACCTAATTTCTCCCATCTGGGAAACGCTCAAAACCCGTACTGTTTCCGACGCTATAAAAAGCTTCGATATAACCGGAATAACGAAGAAACCACAGGAAGAGGTCGGAAATAATAAGTCCATGCTCTGCTCGACCCAAAAAATGCTAAGTTGACTCTAGGAAAAAATCAGCGAGCAAAAAAGATGAAATGAGGTCACGCGCCGCCGTATTTACCTTACATGACTTGGCCCGGAGTCACCTTAAAAACCCGATAAGATACTTTTAAAATGATAAAAATATAAATAGCTACAGTAACAATGATGCACGAGCAATTTAGACCAAGTTAACTTTCATTTCTGAGGAGCTTGAGCACGAGCAAGCTTCAAAACACCCTTATCAGCAATGCATAGGAAATTGATATTAAATTAGAAAATATGCATTGAAATGACCAAACTTTGGCGCAAACAGGTCCGTTTTGCCAGAAAACGTCACATCTTGTCCAGAAAAACGTCGGAACACTTTTTGGATCTTTCGTGGTATTTAAGAGGTGAAAAATCTTACCGCGTTCTTCGCTTGATTCTGAAACTATTAATGCGTCTTCTAGGAATTTTTTTTTTGCACAGAACATTGAAAAAGCCTCAAATACTCATATGAAATACATTAGGTTGGCAAAAAACAGCGGAAAAGACGAAAAAAATGTCTATTTCGTTTTGTCCGGATAATCCTGAGACACCCTGTACATTTTGGTACTATTGACAGCTCTGTACGTCAAAAGATAGCCGAGATACGGAAACTCACTTTGGACCAGCAAAAATTAACTAAAGAAAACCCAGACTTATAATTCTTATAAAATTTTTTCTAACAATTTTTGATATAAGAAAACAACTTGGCTATCGTAATTCGACCACGGCGAACATTTTGAGATACTCGGCGCATCAATAGGACGGATGGCTGAAAATTTGCCGCGGGGGGGAGGAGGGGTAAACTACTCAAAATGTAGAGTCTTGCCACCCCATAATTTCGCTATAACTTTGTTGTTTTACAATATTTTGCTGAGAAAGTTCGGCTGCACCAAGTTTTTATGGGTCGCCATCGCTGGTAAAGATTTGGTCCCAATCGGATGGAAGACGGAAAAATGCGGGGCCTCGCTTGGAAGCAATGCTGTCGTGTTGGCTTATTTTCAAAACGTCGAACCAACTTTTTCTTGTCGGCCCTGGTGGGGATAGTAATCAAATATAAAGTGTTTTCACATTGTTTTTAGCAAAATTTAAGCCTATTTGAATCGGAAAAACTTTTTAAAAACTTAGAAAAATGCTTGAAAAAGTCGAAAATTTGGTCATTTTTGGGCCGAAAAAATTGATTTTTCACTAAAATTAAATTTTTTAATTAAGTTTTGTAAGGTTTTTATGTTTAGGAATAGCTATAAACAATTTAGAAACACTTCCACTATTTGTATAACAAATATAGGCTTGGCCGGAAAAAAGTTCGGTTCCCCCCCGCTTATCCGAATTGTACCCAAAAAAAATGTTGTCGTGGAATAAATACAAAAATAAAATGTGGAAAAATTTTTTTGGGTAGGATTTGGCGGTTCCACCGGTAATATTAGCCTATGCAAATTTCGACAGTATGAAAATTCGACATTATGATTTTGGACGTTGTAATACCAATTCTGTCGTGTCAATCGTGCCATCCTTTATTATCACGCATTTCGGCGTCAATAGTAGACATTAAGATGGACAGCCAGCAATGCAAAAAGAGGCCGCCGCAACCGGCCAGGGTGTGCACTTTTTGGGCACAAATCACACGCCAAGCGCCGTAGAGGAACATCCACGCGACGTCGTGTGCTTCTCGACCTTCAGACCGCGTGCACGACATGATCAACCACATTGCTGCAAATTTATTAGCTGTTCGCGGACTATTTCACGTCGTAATTGGTCGCGTAAGCTATTACTACTGTTTTTCACCACGTTGTTTTGATGGTCAAATGGTTGGCGTCTCGCCCGCCACCCGCAGCGTCAGGGTTCGACCCCCGGCGGCGGCAAGCTGTTTGCTTTTTGGAATTTAGTATCGGATTTTGATGAGAATAGATAAACTGACTTCCAGGCTATAGACTACAAACTACAAACCGGCTCCAGGCCATAAAATGTCGCGCAAATGACCCGGGCTCGACCCCGGCGGCGGCAAGCTTTTTGCTTTTTGGAATTAGTTTCGGATTTGGATGAGAATAGCTAAACTGACTGCCAGACCATAGACTACAAACTACAAACCGGCTCCAGGCCATAAAATGTCGCCCAAATGACCCGGGTTCGACCCCCGGCGGCGGCAAGCTTTTTGCTTTTTGGAATTTAGTGTCGGATTTTGACGAGAATAGCTAAACTGACTTTCAGGCTATAGACTACAAACTACAGACCGGCTCCAGGCCAGGGGGGAGGGGGGCATTCCCGGGGGGAACCAAATTTTTTTCGGCACAGGCCAAGTTTTTTAATAAATAGCGGATGCGTTTCTACATTGTTTTTAACTATTCCTAAGCATAGAAACTACACAAATTTTAATCAAAAAATTAAATTCTAGGTCGTCAAATCCTATAGAACCTTTCGGATTAGCGGGGGGGGGGGGGGCGAGAGGACCCAAAATGACCAAATCTTCGACTTTTTCACATAATTTTCTAATGTTTTTGAAAGTTTTACGGCTTTAAATATGATTAAAACTTGCTAACAACATTGTTAAAACACTTTATATTTGATTACTAGGGCAACGGGGACCGCCTGGAAAAAAATTTGGTCCCCCCGCCCCGTTAAATGGCACGTTCAGGGACGTTTTTTTTTTGAAAAAAGCAAAGTTTTTGCCACGGCCGGGGGTCGAACCCGGACCCTCCGTTCGTGAGACGCCGATGGATACCAGTCAGCCATAGCTACAACCTGGCCAGGGGATGAGGGGCGCCCCACGCCGCAAAGGAGGGGAATGGCCTGTCACAGCACGGGCAGGCAGTGCGCGCGGTCCCTACGTCCATAGGGTGTACACGTTGGGACGAGTGTTTGTAAATCGAAAGGACTTACCAATGACGGTGTACATGGCGAAGGGGAATAGACAAAGGGTCACCAAAAGCCAATGACCGCACGGGAATCCGTACTGAAAAGAAACAATCTCTGCCTGTCTGCCCCTTTCGATTTCCTCAAAGAATCTCTGCTAGCCTGCCCCCTCTCTCTCCATTTCCTCAAAGAATCTCTGCTAGCCTGCCTTTTCTCGAAAAACGTGACGTACCTTACGTAGCCATGCTGAGGTAAGAACTGGTGATGGTATTGGGTTCTGAAACGATGGTGCCTTTCATCAAAAACAGTCTTTCACTTACATCATTACAGTCAGACAGATAGGTACAGATGACGAAGAAGGAGAAAAAGACTGTGTAGCAGGAAACGGCAGTCAGGAGACGTCGAAACATTGGAACACGGGAGCAGAGTGCCAGCTTCACGCTTTCAATCATTGTTTTATGGCGGCTGAAAAAATGAGATACTTTGCATTGGAAGGGGAGAGAGAGAAAGAGATAGAGTAAGAGTGAGAGAGAGGGTAAGAGCGAGAGAGAGAGAGAGTGAAACAGAGAGAGAGAGAGAGAGAGAGAGAGAGAGAGAGAGTGAGAGAGAGGGACAGAGAGCGAGAGAGTGAGAGAGAGAGCGAGAGGGATAGAGAGATGGAGAGAGAGAGAGATAGAGAGATCGAGAGAGAGATGGAGAGAGAGTGAGAGAGCGAGAGAGAGAACGAGAGAGAAAGAGTAAGCGAGAGAAAACACGGATTACAGATCGTAATCCCTAGCCCGAATTCCCGAACTAGTCGTCGTAATCGATTAAAAACGTAGAAACGAAAAAGTTATGGATTGACCTGTCATGCACATCCAAAATTGCGCCAAACAGCCGGCCAAAAATTGCCCTGAGGCCATGTCGGCCAGATGCCTATCTCGGCCATTGATCGGCCCTCAAAAACTTGTCTTTCCCAAAGAATCCCTGCTAGCATGCCAGATTTAATGTTTTGCCAGACTCCGCCAAACTACAGATGGCAGACTGCAATCTTCGACCCCCGCCCGGCCATAATTTTTGCTTTTTAGTTTTTTGTTGATTCCGCTAAACTGACAGCCAGGCTACAGACTACAATTTGACATTTTGTATCAAACTTGTCATTTTCAGAAGGCTACACATGGCCGCGAATGACTCGGACTCGGACTCGGACGAATTCTCCTCTTCGTCGGATTCTGCATTTAGCGACGGGGATGACGGTAGGACCCCGGAAGTACCGACTGCCCATCGCTAAATGCCCCAAATTGTAGCCCACGCGGCCCGGGTTCGAACCCCGCCCGTCGCAAAGTTTTTGCTTTTTGAAAATCCGGAGTAGAAATGGAGAAATAGCTAATTCTGCGTTTAGGGGCTGTAGATGATATTGCGACGCTGCGGAGACGGTTGAGGGATGAATTGGTTCGTGTTTATTTAATATCTCTCTCTCTCTCTCTCTCTCTAGATCTGTCTCTCACTTTACCTCTCTCACTCTCCCTCGCTCTCTCGCTTTCTATCGCTCTCCAGCTCTTTCTCTCTCTCTGCCTCTCTCGCAATCTCTCTAGCTCACTCTCTCTCTATTCTCTCTCTCGCACTCTCTCGCACTCTCTCTCTCTCTACCTCTCTAGCTTACTCTCTCTTTTCTCTCTCTCTCTCTATCTCTCTCGCAATCTCTCTATCTCTCGCGCTCGCTCTATCTCTCTGTCTCTCTGTCTCTCTCGTTCTCGCTTTCTCACGCTCTCTCTCGCTCTCTCACTCCTGCCAATCCCCAAGAATCTCTGCCAACCCGCCCCATTCCCAGCATTTCAGGCTCGTAACCGGCAACTCGTTGAACAGGTCGAGACACTGAATCGACCCCCATCACCGCAAGTACTGTAGATCTTGCAGTAAAAATCCCAAAAATCTATACAAAAATTGGTTGAATTAAAAACCAGCATCCAATCAAATCTATATAAACAAATTTTAGTTTTAAACAAGGTCTGAAAATACATTAAAATCAAATTTTTTAGCGTCGACCATTACCGGAATGTCTGGAGGACCCGATTGAGGCTCTCGCCCACTTCATCACCTTCCTCGGCGCCGTGCTACTGTATGCCCGGTTGATGGACATGTGGCATCCAGTCAATACGGTACGGTAACGCTCTACAGGGGTTTTCCTTTCATTTCGTCGATTTTTCGTTTCGTCGAATTTTTCATTTCGCCGAATTTTTATCTCGCCAATTTTTCATTTCGCCGAATTTTTAACTCGCCGATTTTCGTTTAGCTGATTTTCTCGGCGAAATGAAGAATCGGCGAGATGATCGTCGGCGAAATGAACGTCTAGCGGGCCGAAGTCATGTCCGATTTTGACGATTTAGGTATCTATCGAAAGCCCTTGAAAAGGCGAGAAAACAAGCACTTTTCGTTTTTCAAAATAGCCATTTTTATTCACTAAATTTAGGACCAAAATCGGTTTTTTAGGATTCCTGGTGGGGGGACCAATTTTTTTTTCTGGCGATAAGGTTGACCTGGTAATCGAATATAAAGTGTTTTCACATTGTTTTTAGTTAGTTTTGACTATATTTAAGCTAGAAAAACTTTCAAAAAAATTAGAAAAAAGATTTGAAAAAGTCGAAAATTTGGCTATTTTGGGTCCTTCCCCCCTCCCCGCTAATCCTAAAGGTTCTATAGGATTTGACGACCCAAAATTAAATTTTTAATTACAATGCGTGTAGTTTTTATGATTAGGAATAGTTAAAAACAATTTAGAAACACATCAGGTTCTTTACAAAAAAAATTTAAGCTTGCGCCGAAAAAATTTTGGTGAAACGAAAAGCGCTCGTTTTTTCGCCGTTTCAAGGGCTTTCGAATGGTGTCAAAATCAGCCCGATCCGACCTTTCTCCGCGCCGCTAGAGGGGGTCGATTTTTTATTGGGACATCCTGTATGAAAAACATAGCGTAACTCTTTGCAGTGTACGGTATCGAAGGGCCTGCGTCTCTCCATCTGCCTGTCACATATTGCTGTCTGGACCCTCGTTCTAATCGGTTTGTTTTGGCGGGGCTTAAAGGGCACGTTCAGTGACGTTTTCGGGCAAAAACAACCACGTTTGCCGCGGCCGGGGGTCGAACCCGGGCCCCGCGTTCGGGAGGCGCCGACGCATACCAGTCAGCCACAGGTGCAACCTGGCCAGCGGTCGAAGGGCGCCTCACCCCGGAAAGGAGCGGAGTGGCCTGCCACGACACGGGCAGGCCGTGCGCGCGGTCCCCACGTCGATAGGGTGTATACGTTGGGACGAGTACACGGCCCGTCCCTGAACGTGCGCTTTAAAGGGGCTGGGAAGGCAGGCTAGCAGAGATTGTTTGAGGAATGGAGAGAGAGGGGGCAGGCTAGCAGAGATTCTTGAGGAACCCATCGCAAAATACTTTCAATAATCGACGTTTCAGGAATAACCTATCGTAATTGTTTACCTGCCGAAAAGACTCGTCTCCACGCTGCGATCGGTGTCCAATACCGAAATCTCAACAAGATGCTGGTCGATCTTCGGCCTTGGGCCATCCGAATTGTCGCCATTAGCGCCATTCCAATTTATTTTATGCTCTGAATAATTAAGAATAAATAAATGAATTTATGAAAAATCTGTGGACCATTTTTGGGCCTTCTAAAAAGTGCCTTCCGATGCGTTACGGTAGCTGAAACTTTCGAATCCTATGGAACTTGATCTCCTCTTTCTAACGATCTATCACAGCTGGCTGCACTACCCCCCGCCGTCAAGAGGAATGCAGCGGAAGCGCTCGAAAAATCATGAAAAACCGATTTTCTCACATTTCGACTTGTATATGCCATGTAGTTACAGTACTCCGAGGCGCCGATCGGATTAATCCGGAACTCGAGAAAAACTCCAAAAAGTAGAATTTTTGGGTCCCTAAAATACGATTCCGGGTGGGTACGGTAGTTTACGTTGTTTATTTTGATAAAACTCAACCTCATCTTCCGCATGGTTGGTCGAAATTCGCTACAGTACCCCTAGGCGTCAATAGAAAGTGCCGGGGAACGAATAATTTTTGAAATTTGCGCATTTTCGCGAGTTTTGCGGTTTTTAAGAGATCCACTTTTATGCCAAAAAATTATTGCGAGAGAGAGAGAGAGCGAGAGAGAGAGAGAGAGAGAGAGAGAGAGAGAGAGAGAGAGAGAGAGAGAGAGAGAGAGAGAGAGAGAGAGAGAGAGAGAAAGAAAGAAAGAGGGAGAGAGAGGGAGAGAGAGAAAGAGAGAGTAAGGGAGAGAGAGGGAGGGAGAGAGAAAGAGAGAAAGAGGGAGAGAGAGAGAGAGAGAGAGAGAGAGAGAGAGAGAGCAAAATCAATTGCTTTTTTGTCTTGCGGCTTTCTTCAAGAGATGTAGTTCAAATCGATGGCAAGGAAGGCAAAGAAAAGAGAGAAAGAGGCGATGGAATACAGTTTGTGGTCACAAATCACACTCCAGAATCGGCCAACAAATAGGCAAACGACCGCGTTGTACTCGTCGAATTCGTCGGTCAAGTAGTTGTACTCGCGCCAGTCTTCTGGAAAGTGTTTTTTTGGGACGGGTGTTTGTTCATCTTTTTCAAAAAGGCCCTATAACAAAACCAGTGTAAAACTATTCCACTGGACCCCGTCGCGGAACCATGAAGTTTAAAGGGCACGTACAGGGACGTTTTTTTTGGAAAAAAACAAAGATTGTTGCCGCGGCCGGGGGTCGAACCCGGGCCCTCCGCTCGGGAGGCGCGGATGCATACCAGTCAGCCACAGCTACAACCTGGCTAGGGGATGAGGGGCGCCCCACGCCGCAAAGGAGGGGAATGGTCGGTCACAGCACGGGCAGGCAGTGCGCGCGGTCCCTACGTCCATAGGGTGTATACGTTGGACAGAGTATACGGCCCCTCCCTGAACGTGTGCTTTAAACTTCTTTGAAAATTTTTTGGACTTCTCTGGGAGGTTCGATTCTTCCAAATGTAATTTCTTTTGCTTTTTTGGAAAAGATTGGATTGGAAAAGTTGGTCGGAAAAATCCGACAAAAAATCCCACCGCCGCCCCCCCCCCCCCCCCCCGCTAACAGTGTAGAACGTTTTTCCTCGGTATGGACATAAAGGGGCGATAACTTACGATGGCATAAAAGGAGCTGGATAGCGATTAAGGGGGCGAACATAGCCACTAGGAGAAGCATTTGTCCGCACGGCTCCTTGTGCTGAAAATCGGAAGATTTTGGAAATAGGATTTGGAAAAAAAATTCTCAAAGAATTTTTGCTAGCCTGCCGATCGATCTAGTATTTGCAATACCTTTTCTTTCCATTCCGCGAGACGATTCGGTGGAATCGGATTCTGAAATCATTTCCATAAATGTTTTTCCATGTAATCTAATTTTGGATACTGTGCAAGAAAGCGAGAGAGAGTGAGAGAGAGAGAGAGAGAAAGCTAGAGATAGAGAGGGAGAGACAGAAGCAGACAGAGAGAGCGTAACAGAGTGAGAGAGAAACAGAGAGAGAGAGAGAGAGAGAGAGAGAGAGAGAGAGAGAGTGTGAGAGAGAGACACTGAGAGAGACACAGAGAGCGAGAGAGAGAGTGAGAGCTAGAGAGAGTGAGAGAGAAACAGAGAGAGACACAGAGAGACACAGAGAGCAAGAGAGAGTGAGAGAGAGCGAGAGAGAGTGCGAGAGCGAGAGAGAGAGGGAGAGAGACAGAAGCAGAGAGAGTGAGCGTGACAGAGTGAGAGAGAGAGCGGGAGAGAGACAGAAGCAGACAGAGAGAGAGAGAGAGAGAGAGAGAGAGAGAGAGAGAGAGAGAGATAACTCGAGAAAAACACTTACATCATTGCAGTTGAATAAATATGTGCACATCCACATGAAGAATACAACAGCAAGACAACAAGCAGTCGTACGGAGCAGACGCCTCAACGATGGCTCAAACGTCTGGTAGATCGACGTCATCTTCTTCCTCATCCATTTCAGCAGCATTTCTTTGGGTGGTTATGGTGCTTCTGGACCCCCACGATATCGACCAGCGCAATTCCCAAATGTCGAAAAATGCGCCAAAAGTTGGGAGGAAAATGCCCGGCGGGGCTTGTTGACCCCTTGGGAGCAGATGGCCAAAACGACGGCTGATCGTCGCCTTTCCTCGCCATCCCTTCTTATAATTTTTATATGTTTTCTCCCTCGCTCTCACTGACTCTCTCTCTCTCTCTCACTCTCTCTCTCTCTCACTCTCTCTCTCATTCTATCTCGCTCTCTCGCTCCCTCTCCCTAGCTCTCTCGCTCTCTCTCTCTCATTCTCACTCACTCTCTCTTTTGTTCTCTCTCTCTCTCTCTCAGTCTTCTCTCTCTTAGTCTCTCTCTCTTCCCTCACTCTCTCTCTCTCTCTCTCACTCTCTCTCATCTCTTTGTCTTGCCCATAACTTCTCGAAAACCTCCCATTTCAGAAAACGAAAATGGTTCCGATAGATGCGATGCACTCATCTCCCCATCCAGATTTGGCCGATTCTGCGCTTATCAATGCAAATAATGGTAGGGAATGACGGGCTAGAGATGAACTACAGGCTACTAAATACAAACTGCCAGCCATACGACCCGGGTCGACCCCTCCGGTCTTTGTTTTCGCTCCCTTGACCTGGAGTTGCATGAAAATCGCCAAACTGGCATCCAGACTCCAGACAACAGACTACAAATCAACGGCCAGGTGACCCGGGTTCGATCCCCGCCGCGCGGAAAGCTTTTTGATTTTAGATAGACATAGATCAGAAGGAGGTTCTCAGGAAATTGTTCGCTTTGTAGATGCCGTCGATGAACTGGCGAGGCTGAGAAGACGGCTGAGGGCCGAACAGGTCCGTACTGCCCTATCGCGAAACGTAGATCATTTTATAGTATTCTACACAGTTTTTAGCTATAAAAAATGGCTAACAATTTTTGGAAATTTTCCATTTTTTTGGTCAAAAATGTAAGGAAAAGGCCAACGATTTCGATTTTTCAAAAATTTTAAGGATATTTTAATACCGTTTTAGCTACTAAAAGTACACAGGGAAGCACCCAAAATTTTCCCAAAAGTGCGCAAGCTCTTTTCTTTGCAGGCGGAAACACGACGTCTCCGCGGACAATTGGAAAGCAATGAATGGCAGACACGGCCCACAGGTTTACGCTGGTCACGTCAGGTACGTACGGTCATCCTCGTCAAGAAGCGTAGGAGCGGCGGGAGGCAACGAGGGGCTTAAAGCGCACGTTCAGGGAGGGGCCGTGTACTCGTCCCAACGTATACACCCTATGGACATAGCGACCGCGCGCACTGCCTGCCCGTGCTGTGACAGGCCATTTCCCTCCTTTGCGGCGTGGGGCGCCCCTCGTCCCCTGGCCAGGTTGTAGCTGTGGCTGACTGGTATGCATCCGCGCCTCCCGAGCGGGGGGCTCGGGTTCGACCCCCGGCCGCGGCAAAAATCTTTGCTTTTTTCCAAAAAAACGTCCCTGAACGTGCCCTTTAAAGGCCTCTGGAAAGAAGGGATTGGTCAAAAAGCAAGAAGCGGTGCATCGGCTGGGGGTCGAACCAGGGATGGTCCGCTCCGCAGTCCAACGCGCTACCCCCACACCAAAGGGGTCGAGTGGGTGAGGGCGGCGGAGGGGCCCCAAGTACCCGAGGGCCGAACTGGTGCACGTTACTGGGCAACAATTCAAAATAAAGCTATTTACAAATAATAATAACGAAAAAAACCTAGGGAAAAGCTGGCTCAGGGTAAGGAAAGGACTCCCTGAATTTCCTGAAGTGTTTTATACCCTTTCCGACGATTTTTGAACCAAAAAGCGCCCCAAAAACCTCTTTCCGCTCAGAACATGGCTGCCTTCTATCCAATCAGCCTCAAATTTTTATCACCGATGGGGATGGCTAAAAACTATTTTTATGGAAGTTTCCAGCCAAAAATATAGTCAGTCAAAAAAGTTATGGCTATAAAACCGTTTTCTGGAAACCCAGTCGGGGGGTTTTGGGGCCCCTTACGCGATGGAAAGCGTGCATGGTTTCGCCCCGTCGGTCCCTCACCCCTGGGGACACCCGGCCATCTTTCCAAGGGTCGTTAAGTGCAGTTTACCCTCCCCCCCAGCCGGCCCCCACCTACCGTAAGAGGTCCCGAAATAACGGGGGTCCATTCTACTGTATGTATTTTATCGGATTTTTTTAGCCAAATAATGGACCGCCGTTCGGATTGGTCGAATTTATGACGCATTTTGCCATCATTGTTGCCGCCATCTGCCTCTTCATGGTGCCGTTCGCTATTTGGTGGCTTGCGGAGACGGTAGGCCGCATTTTTTTCGCGCATTTTCGGCTAATTTTTATTTTTTTCAGGTTTTCAACCCCAAAAAAGTCAAAATCACGCCGCGGCGGTACTGTTCTATTAGCGGGGGGAGTTAGCTGGGAAAAACTAATTTTTAAGTTTTTTTGGCGTCTGTTGATAATAAAAGAAGCATTTTTCTAGTGGTTTTAATAGTTTTTGATGGCTAGTTCGTTGTAAAAAAATTATGGAAAATTTTGGTCTTTTTACTCTTTTTTCAGGTATTTCGTTGCAAAAAGTCGAAATTTTTCGAAAATTGTTAGATATTTGTAGCGCTTTTTAGCTAGAAATCCGTGTATAACGCTTTAAACCCCCCCCCGCTAACAGTCCAGTACCGCCAAAAGCCGGCCGGCCTAAAGAATTTATGCGCGTTTCAGTGTACGGTTTCCTGCCCTCGACGTTTCTATGCGTTATTCCGCCATCTAATCGTCTGGTCAATCATCCTCATCGGTCAGTTTACACTTTTAAAGGGACTGGGAAGGCTCGCAGAGATTGTTTGAGGCTTCTCCTCCCTTCCGAGTCCCTTTAAATCAACCAATTTCCAGGAATAACCTATCGTAATTGTTCATCAGAAGAGAGGGATCGCATCTCGACTGTCATTAAAGTACACAATGGATACGTGAAAAATACCTTAATCTATCTATTTCCTTGGATTTTTGGAATTGTGATGCTCATCCCCGGCGTTGTCATTTTGTTCCTGTACGGTTAAACTTTGACGGCATACGAGAGAGTGAGGGTGAGAGAGACAAAGAGAGAGACCAAGTGGGAGAGACAGACAGAGCGAGAGAGAGAGAGAGAGAGAGAGAGAGAGAGAAAGAGAAAGAGCGAGAAAGAGAAAGAGAGAGACCAAGTGGGAGAGACAGACAGAGCGAGAGAGAGAGAGACAGACAGAGAGAGAAAGAGATAGAGAGCGAAAGAGAGAAACAGAGATTGGGAGACAGAGAGGGAGAGAGAGAGAGAGAGAGAGAGAGAGAGAGAGAGAGAGAGAGAGAGAAACAGAGATTGGGACACAGAGAGAGAGGGAAAAAGAGAGAGAGAGAGATGGAGAGAGAGAGCGCGCGCGAGACTGAGTCTGACAGAGAGACAGCTAAAATCCGATCGCAAAATCTGAAGCATCACCGATATTTATTTAGCCCTAAATTTTGCTTTTTCAAATGTCTAAGCAGATATTTTTATCCGAATCGCTAAACTGACTTCCCGACCACCGACTGCAAAGTACAAACTACAATTTGACACCTGGAGCGAGAAATGCAATTTTCAATTTTCTGCAACAAATCCACTTTTATAATTTTGCAACATTTATTATGCAAAAACCGAGGGCTTTTTAGCCTTGGCGGTTCCTTTAAAAATACATATTCAGATGGATGGCCAGAAAAGTGAAGAAAAGTGAGAAAGAGGCGATGGAATACAGTTTGTGGCCATAAATAACACTCCACATTCTGCCAACAAATAGACAAATCGCAGCGTCGAACTCGTCGAACTCGTCGTCAGTGTAGTATTCAAGGCGCCATTGATCTGAGAATGAAGTCGTTAGGAAAACCAGGAGAACCGCAGGCCGCGACACGCAACGCGTACGCGCCGCCTTTCATTGCGTAATCGATTACGTAGTGAAAATGAATGGATTGTGCGCTATGAAAGAACCCACGATGGTATAGGAAGAACATGATGGCGAAGGCCGGGCCGAGGAGAACACAAAGGAGAAGCCCTACACCGCATGATTCTCTGTACTGGAAAAAGGAACATTATCGGACCGGGGCAAATGGTCTCTGCTAGCCTGCCCCCTTTCTAGAAGACGTGTCATACCATTTCGAGCCATTCCGCTGCACGTTTCGGCGGCATCGGATTCTGAAAGCAATATAATTCAGATCATTATTTAAGCCAGAGAGAGAGCGAGAGAGAGAGCGAGAGAGACAGAGAGAGAGAGCGAGAGACAGAAAGAGAGACAGATGGAGAGAGAGACAGAGAGAGAGAGACAGAGAGAGAGAGCGAGAGAGAGCGCGAAAGGGCGAGAGAGAAAGAGCGAGAGAGAGACGGCGAGAGACAGAAAGATACAGAGCGAGAGAGACAGAGAGAGACAGATGGAGAGAGAGAGACAGAGAAAGACAGAGAGAGAGAGAGAGAGAGAGAGAGAGAGAGAGAGAGAAGGAGACAGAGCGAGAGAGAGAGAGAGAGAGAGAGAGAGAGGAGGAAGAGGAGAAGAAAAGACTTACATCATTACAGTTGAATAGATACGAGCAGACAAGCAGTGAGAATAGGAGTACTGTCGAGACAGCAGTCGTACGGAGGAGTCGACTCAGATACGGCTTCAATTCCACGAATATCGACGTCATCTTCTGCTTCAGACTGACCACCGGCATTTTCTAGGAGCTGATCACTACTTGGAAGGGGAGAGAGAGAGAGAGAGAGAGAGAGAGAGAGAGAGAAACTACCCAAAAAATGCGCCAAAGTTGAGCTAAAAATGCCCGGGGGGCATGATGACCTCGAAGGGCAGATGGCTCAATCGCCAATTGATCATTGCCTTTCATTTCGCCCCCAATTCTCTCGGCCAGTCGGTAGTACTCGAAAAACACACGCTTCGCAGCTTCCTTTAGCATTTATTATGCAAAAATCCAGGGCTTTTTAGCCTTGGCGGTTCCTTTAAAAATACATGTTCAAATGGATGGCCAGGAAAATGAAGAAAAGAGAGAAAGAGGCGATGGAATACAGTTTGTGGCCACAAATAACACTCCACATTCTGGCAACAAAGAGACAAATTACAGCGTCGAATTCTTCCATTTCGCCGTCACTGTGGTAGATCTGCCGCCATGTCTCTGTAAAGTATACTTTAAAGGGGCCGGCAAAGAAAAGGCATTGATTTAACTGCCGCCGCGACCTCACCGCGCCGCCAAAAACATGTCGTAATCGATTACGCAAGGGAAGAAGTTACCGTGGGCGAGACAGAACGGGACAAGGGGCACCCAGCCGCACCAGAGCGCGATCGAAAGAAGAAATCCGCATGAATGGCCGTGCTGAAAACAATTTCAGATGTGCGGTGAAATATCTCTCCATTCCTCAAAGAATCTCTGCTAGCCTGCCCCCTTTCTAGAAGACGCGTCATACCATTTCGAGCCATTCCGCTGCACGATTCGGCGGGATCGGATTCTGAAATCAATATAGTTCAGATCATTATTTCAAGCCAGAGAGAGAGAGAGAGAGAGAGAGAGAGAAAAGGCGAGAGAGAAAGAGCGAGAGAGAGCGAGAGACAGAGCGAGAGAGACAGAGAGAGAGAGAGAGAGAGAGAGAGAGAGAAAAGAGAGAGAGAGAGGACAAAAGACTTACATCATTACAGTTGAATAGATACGAGCAGACAAGCAGTGAGAATAGGAGTACTGTCGAGACAGCAGTCGCACGGAGGAGTCGATTCAAATACGGCTTCAATTCCACGAATATCGACGGCATCTTCTGCTTCAAAATGACGAGTAGAATTTTCTGAGAGCTGATCACTGCTTGGAAGAAAGGAGAGAGAGAGAGAGAGAGAGAGAGAGAGAGAGAGAGAGAGAGAGAGAGAGAGAGAGAGAGAGAGAGGGAGAGAGAGAGAGGCTACCTAAAAATGCGCCAAAAGTTGGCCTAAAAATGCCCTGGGGAGCACGCTGACCTGGCAGATGTCCGAATCGACAACTGCTGATTGCCCCCCACTCCTTTTCCTCCCCAAATTCTCTCTGCTAGTCTGCCTTTTTGGCCCCAATTCGCACTTTTAGAATTCAAAAAAATGGCTGTGGAAGAAGCGAGGCCCTTCTCACCCCACGCCGATTCGGCCACTTCGACGGTCAGCGATGCGGACTACGGTAGGGGGTCTCTGGGTGGAGACTACAAAGCACAAACTGCCAGCCACACGACCCGAGTTCGAGCCCAGGCGACAGCAGACTTTTTGCGTTTTGCAACTTGCGGAACCTGGAACTTTTTTGCGGATAGATTTTTATGGAAACGCTTAAACTGATAGACATACTATAGACTACAAACTACAAACTGTCATCCAGACTTCAAATTGTCGCCGGAAAGCCCCGGGTTCGACTCCCAGCCGCGCCAAACTTTTTGCGTTTTGGAATTGCTCGATAGATTTTGATGGGAAGCGCCAATCTGGCAATCAGACTACAGACTACAAACTACAAACTACCATCCAGACTTCAAGAGTGTCGCCCAAAAGACCCGGGTTCGAGCCACGGCCACGGCAAAAAAAATTTTTGCGTTTTGGAACTTCCGGATAACTTTGATGGAAACGCTTAAACGGATAGACAGACTACAGACTACAAACTACAAACTGTCATCCAGTCTTCAAATTGTCGCCCAAAAGACCCGGGTTCGACCCCCAGCCGCGCCAAACTTTTTGCGCTTTGGAACTTCCGGATAGATTTAGACGGGAATCGCCAATCTGGCAATCAGACTACAGAATAAATGCTGTAAATAGTCTTTTTGATGGCCAGGGCCGGTTCCCTGACCCCAAAAAGGTTCCGTTTCGAGGCGCAGATGGATAATTCGTGCAAAAAATCGGATTTCAGATGCTGTCAACGAGCTGGCGACGCTGCGACGACGTCTTCGAGCCGAACAGGCGGAAAATCGACGTCTTCGTCGCCAGCTGAAAGAATATGAAGGCGCGACGAGCCCACCTCGAGGGATGGCCGCATGGACATTCGAGGTATTGGGGGGATATATTGCATCTTTTCTTAGGATCCAAGTTGCTAGCCTTTTTTTTGTTCGGAAACGTAAAAATTATACAAAATTACAATTTCGCGTTCTAAAAAAGTTTAAAGGTGCTAAAAAATCTGGTCCACGGCCCCCCAGCGTTGATTCCTGGCAAACAGCCAGATGCCGCAGCGACGCGACCGCGCCGCATGATCTTTTGCCCCCGTTTGGACGTGAAAACGCTTGAATTTCAAAATTCTGACGCTATTTCTGGAATCCTCATCGAATTTTGATCATTCTGGACTTTTTAATGTTGAAAATTGATGAGAGAATGGCCGAGATCGAGAGATTGGGCGCCGGACAACGCATTACGACATGTAATTCCCCCACTCAAAATATCGTTTCGCCCAAAAAAAATTTCGGTTTTTCGCAAACATTTTTCGTCTTTTTGCAACGAAATCAATTTGCTGGTACTTTTCGGCAGTGACCATTTGGTTTTTTTGGGCAGTCCATCCCCATATACGCGAATTTGGCTTAAAGGGCACGTTCAGGGACTTTTTTTTTTGAAAAGCAAAGATTGATGCCGCGGCCGGGGGTCGAACGCGGGCCCTCCGCTCGGGAGGCGCGGATGGATACCAGTCAGCCACAGCTACAACCTGGCGAGGGGATGAGGGGCGCCCCACGCCGCAAAGGAGGGAAATTGCCTCCCACGGCACGGGCAGGCAGTGCACGCGGTCCCTACGTCCATAGGGTGTACACGTTGGGACGAGTACACGACCCCTCCCTGAACGTGCGCTTTAAGTGCCGTTTACCCCCCCGAGCCGATCCCCACCTACCGTATCTCGGCTCCATGTTCATCTACAGGGGTGTAAAGTATACCAAACTGTTCGTCTTGCTCTGGCGAGTATTTTGGTATACTTTACACACTTGTAGATGGACAGGGAGCCGAGATACGGTAGGTGGGGATCGGCTGGGGGGAGGGGCAAACTGCACTCTAACCGCGACTTTTGACTTCCGAGCCCCTTTAAACGTGTTTTTTATAGTTTTCTGCGCCGTTATCGGGGTGGGCCTTTTTTCTAAGGATCCAATTTTTCTAATATAAATAGAGCAACTGTTTCAAAACCGTTTCTAACATTTTTCGACAAAAATGTCACCTTAAATTTTTTTTGAAAAGGGTTTTTGGATGTTTTTTCACCAAAATTTGTCGCAAAAACCCTGTCAAAACGTACTAAAATGTACTAAAACCCCGGTGAAAAGTCGTTGTTTAGGACGAGGATGGGACGATATGGAGGAACGTGGTCGTCTTTTTTATGCAAGCTGGGATCGTGTTGGGCGCGATGATGCTGTTCGCCATGGCGAGTGACAAGTGGTGGCCGGCCGAGACGGTAACCCCCTCTCTTGTAGTTTGTAGCCTGTAGTCTGGATGCCAGTTTAGCGACTCCAGCCACAATGTGTTTTTTTGGTACTTGTGTATTCGCGGGGGGGGGGGGGGAAGCGTTCGCGGGGGGAACCAACTTTTTTTTCCTGACGGCCCTGATGGGGATAGTAATTAAATATACAGTGTTTTCATATTGTTTTTGGCGAAATTTAGACCTATTTAAATCGGAAAAACTTTTTAAAACGTTAGAAAAACGCTTGAAAAAGTCGAAAATTTTGGCATTTTTGGGCCAAAAATATTGATTTTTTGACCTAAAATAAATTTTTTAATTAGATTTTGTAAATTTTTTATGCTTAGCAATAGCTATAAACAATTTCCCGGGAATTCTTCCCCCCCCCCCGCAAATACACAACTACCGTCAAATTCCGTCAAAAAAAAATTTGTTGCGGCAGTTAGTAGTTTGTAGTCGGTAGCGTCGCGCAAATTGTAGTCTGTAGTCTGTTGTCTGGGCGTCAGTTTAGCTATTGTCATCAATATGTGGTACAAAATTGCCAAAAAGTAAAAAGTTGACCGCGGCCGGGGGTCGAACCCGGGTCGTTTGGGCGCCAGTCTGTAGTCTGGATGATATTTTATAGGTTGTAGTCTGTAGTCTGGGCGTCAGTTTAGCGATTCCGATTAAAATCGAATGGAAATTATACTTTTTAGTGTACTGTATCGTGTCCTCTCCGTTTCTCCATTCTATTCCGCCATCTAATCGTCTGGTCGTTACTCCTCATCGGTCAGTTTACACTTTTAAAGGGGCCGGGAAGGCTAGCAGTGATTGTTTGAGGCTTCTCCTTCCTTCCGAGCCCCCTTAAATCAACCAATTTCCAGGAATAACCTATCGTAATTGTTCATCAGAAGAGAGGGATCGCATCTCGACTGTCATTAAAGTACATCTCAAATATATGAAGGAAACATTCATCGATGTATTTCCATGGATGATCCTCTGCATTGGAATCATCATTTTGATTGTTATTTGGATTTACTAGCCCAAAAAGCAATAAATTGTTATTGTAGATGCGAGAAAGAGAGAGAGAGAGAGAGAGAGCGCAGAGAGAGACAGAGAGAGCGAGAGAGAGGGAGAGAGAGACAGAGAGAGCGAAGGAGAGGCAGAGAGAGTGAGCGAGAGATGGAGAGAGCGAGAGGGAGAGAGTGAGAGGGAGAGAGACAGAGAGAGCGAGAGAGAGTGAGTGAGAGAGAGACAGCGAGAGCGAGAGGGAGAGAGAGTGAGAGAGAGAGAGAGAGAGAGAGAAAGACCAGAAGTTTTGAATCATTTTTTGGTTTTTGTTTTTGTTTCGTTTGAGCGATTAGGCACGATGGTTCTCGAGGGCTATTTCTATAGGACTCGATCTCCTCTTTCAAATGCTATAGTCAAATCCACTACCGTACCCCCAGGCGTCAAAAGGAATCCGACGGAAACTCGGAAAATTCGGCCTTCCACAAATTTTTTGAGTTTTTCATACGTGTAAGTTTATTTCTTTTCGGTAGATCTCGACAAAGGATTTATACTTACAAAAAAACTTGAAGATGAATGGCGAGAAATATATGAAACACAAAAATGGCGGCCAGAATACGGCGCGGCCATGATTCTTTGAGAACCGCCAGGAATCGCCGCTGATAAATGCCGAAGATCGCGTCATATTCGTCATAATCAGCATCGGCAAGCGAATATTCGGCCCAGATCACTAAAATTCAGCGCCATTTGGAATGGTTGGAACAATATAGCCCTTCGCCCACATGGCCCGGGTTCGACCCCCGGCCGCGGCAAAACTTTTTGCTTTTTGCAATTTCTCGCTGGCTTTTGTTCGGACCGTTCACTGTCCTCCAGCCTACAAAACACAAACGTGATCGTACGACTGGAGGCCACAAACTACAAACTTTCGGCCCGCAAGGCCGGGTTCGACCCCCCCCCCCGCCGGCCGCGGCCAGGTTTTTGCTTTTTGGAACTTTATCAGGTTTTTTTGCTGAGAATCGCTAAACTGGCATCCAGACTACAAACTACAGTAATTTATCATGGCTATGGACTACGAACCACGATCCGGAACGCCCGGGTTCGACCCCGGGCCGCGGCAAACTTTTTGCGTTTTGCGAATTTCTCAGGCTTTTTGATGGAAATCGCTAAACTGGCATCCAGACTTTAATCTGTGATGAAAATCCGTCGATTCCATTCCATTTCCCCCACACTTACACTGGAGTAAGAAGCCAAATAAGGCAAACATGAGGAACCAAACACACAGAATCGCTAAGAGGAACGCGCACGGCACGCCCGGGTCCGGTGCCTCGCTGGACGGGTCGACGACGCCGGGCGGGATGATGGGACTCTGAAATCGGGCGGCGTGTCTCTCTCTCTCCCACTCTCTCTCTCTAACTCTCTCTCTCTCTCTCTCTCTCTCTCTCTCCCCCTCTCTCTTTCTAGTACTTACTGGACTGCCTTCAAGCAGATAGGCTGTGAGAAGATATGCACCACAAAATGCCGAAAAGCCGCCCAAAACCATGCCAAAATCGTCCTCTGGCCTCGACGTCGTCATTCCTGAAAATAGGACAGTGAAAAGCAAGAGAAAGAAAGAGCGAGTGAGGGGAGAGAGAGTGAGAGAGAGAGCGAGTGAGAGGGAGCGAGAGAGAGTGAGAGGGAGCGAGAGAGAGTGAGAGAGAGAGAGCGAGAGAGAGAGAGGGAGCGAGAGAGAGAGCGCGAGGAGTTAAAAAGCACAACCCATCGTGATCGAATCTCCTGCGGCTCCAGAATTAAAAACCGTAATCGATTCCTAAGTCCGAATTCCGGTGGCAAAAATTGCGGCCAAGGATAAATGCGCCAAAACTGGAGGCCGAATAGCCCGAGGGCAAATTTTGTCCCGCCATCTCCGCTGACGCCTCCTTCAAACCGCCAATACGTTACGGTATCTAGCTGCTGCCCTTGGCACGTTCCCCAACGACCTATCACCACGTTTTCCCGCACTTTACCGCGATTCCCCATACATAGATTTCCCTCGGCGTCGACACGCAACGCGCATGATCCACCTTTCCGCTACATAACCAGTTACGGTAAGACTCTAGTCTACCCCCCCCCCCAGCCCTAACTTTTCAGCCATACTTCCTATTAATGCGCGGAGTATCTCAAACGGTTCGCCGTGGTCGAATTACTATAAAAACGTTGTTTTCTTGCGGCAGAAATTGCTAGAAAATTTTTTACAAGATTTTGCAAGTTGAAAAGATTAAGTCGCTATGCTTCGATGTACTAGGAGTCTAAAACTCAAATATTTTTATTTTCCGCTATTTTTTTCGGCTCAAACGTACTGTAGGCTTATTCTACACGGCAAGAGCTACATTTTGGTACCATTGACAGCTCTGTACGTCAAAAGATAGCCGAGATACGAAAACACACTCCGGACCAGCAAAAATTAACTAAAGAAAACGCAGACTTATAATTTTTATAAAAATTTATCTAACAATTTTTGATGTAAGAAAACCACTTGGCTTGAGTAACTCGACCACGGGGCACATTTTGAGATACTCGGCGCATAAATAGGACGAATGGCTGAAAGGTTGTGGCTGGGGGTGTAAACTAGAGTCAAGCCCCGCGCGGCGGCATTTTTTTTTATTTTGACGAAATTTTTTCGATAATATAATTAGTTGTAATAGTTTACAAAAATAAAGCCGTTTTAATCATTTTCGGGGGTTCGGGAGGGGCTAATTTGCATAATGTGAAAAAATAGCAATTTCCTAGTTGGCCGCGGGCAAATTAAGGAAATTTTTGCGTACCTTGTTTATTTTTCATTAGTCGGGGGGTCAAATCACAAATCATGGTATTTTTTTGATGCGCTACAGAATAGCGTTGCAGAAACCTTGTGAAAATGCCGAAAACGTCGAAAACTAACGTTCCGCTCCAGGTTTCTAGGTGGAAATGACGTTTAAATATTTTTTTTCCTATAAATGTTTTACATTACAATGGGCTATGGCAAGGCTCTGAGTATATTTTTGGATGCCTTCTCGATAGGCGTCTTCAAAACATCGAAAACTAGCGTATCGACGCCGTTTTCGAAGGTGTTTTTGTTGTTGTTGCTGTAACTTTTTTTGTATAATCGGATTTTGAGCTATCACCAAAGCTCTTAATATATTTTTGTCGATGTTCTTTTAAAAAGCAAAGAGAAGCATTCCAGTGCCCAGGGCCCACGAAGCGGGTTTTGGGCGCTGGTAGCCTCAATGTTTCAAGATCTTTTTAGGTTGAAATGTGGGCGAATGCCGACGATTCGGACGATTCGGCATTTTGGGATGCAGCCGATGTGGTGAATCGAAGGCGACGGGGTGAACCGGGCAAAAATGGGCCATGAATTTTGTTATTTTAGGGAATGGGAATATTGAGGCGGTACGGCGACAATTGAGGGATGAACAGGTGGGGGAATATCTCTCTCATTCTCTGTCTTTTTTTCACGAGCTCTCTCTCTGTCTCTCTCGCTCGCGCACTCTCTAGCTATCTCATTCTCGCTCTCCCTCTCTAGCTCTCTCTCGCTCTCTCTCGCTCTCTCTCGCTCTCTCATTCTCTCTCTCGCTCTCCCTCTCTCGCTCTCTCTCTCGCGCTCTCTCTAGCTCTCTCATTCTCTCTCGCTTTCTCTCGCTCTCTCTTTTTTCTCTCGCTCTCTCTCGCTCTCTCTAGCTCTCTCATTCTCTCTCGCTTTCTCTCGCTCTCTCTTTTTTCTCTCGCTCTCCCGCTCTCTCTAGCTCTCTCATTCTCTCTCGCGCTCTCTCTGGCTCTCTCATTCTCTCTCGTGCCCTCTCTAGCTCTCTCATTCTCTCTCGCTTTCTCGCGCTCTCTCGCTCTCTCTTTTTTCTCGCGCTCTCTCGCTCTCTCGCGCTCTCTCTAGCTCTCTCATTCTCTCACTCTCTCTCTGTCTCTCTCTCGCTCTCGCTCTCTCTCTCTCTCGGAAACAATTGCTTACGACAGCTAAAGCAGACGACCAAAGAGAATCGATCACCAGCGTCAATTCGTATTTTTTTTTCTCCTCCGAAATGCTCTCTGCTAGTCATTTCCCCCCATTTTCAGGCCCGTTCACGTCAATTGGCACAACAGGTGGAGAGGCTGAGGCGAGCCCAGCAGCCACCAGCTCCGGCTGCGCTTCCTGCTCCAACTCTTCTGGTGAGATCGCAGGCCCACCCTCACGCCGGCATCGGCTCTCGTAGTTCTAGTCTGCGGCCTGGGTGTCAGTTTAGCGATTCTAATCGCCAGGATCCGCGAAAAGTACCCGGATCCTTTTCAGCCGTCCGTGGAACGCCAACGACGATGGGGGCGTGCGCCGTCAAGTCGCAAATTATTCCGGGAATTCGTGGAAGTTGGCTTAACAATGGCCGTGGTATTCGCGACCTACTATATCCAACGACAATGGATTCCACCTAACCCGGTTCGTCTCACCTTTAAAGGGGCTCCGAAATCCGGTCCGATCCCCCGTGCGTTGTTTCCTGGAAAACAGCCAGGCGCGACCACGACACGACCGCGCCGCACGATCTTTTGCCCCTGTTTGGACGTGAAAACGCTTGAATTTCAAAATTCTGACGCTATTTCTGCAATCCTCATCGAATTTTGATCATTTTAGACTTTTAAATGATGAAAATTGAGCAGAGAATGGCCGAGATCGAGAGATTGGGCCTTACGACATGTAATTCCCGTGGGCAATTTGGGCTTAAACCGTCGATTTCAGTGTGAAACGTCCTGTGCAGCTCGGAGCAAGGTGTGGGTGCTACATGTCATCTTCTGGTTCTTCGGTATTAACGGTATGCCTCTCACTCGCTACCTCTCACTCTCTCTCTCGCATCTCTCTCGCATCTCTCTGTCTCTCTCTCGCATCTGTCTCTCGCTGTCTCTCTCTCGCATCTCTCTCACTCTCTCTCTCGCTTCTCTATGTCTCTCTCTCGCATCTGTCTCTCGCTGTCTCTCTCTCGCATCTCTCTCACTCTCTCTCTCGCATCTCTCTCGCATCTCTATGTCTCGCATCTCTCTGTCTCTCTCTCATCTCTCACTCTCTCTCGCATCTCTCTCTCGCATTTCTCTGTCTCTCTCTCGCATCTCTCTCGCATTTCTTTGTCTCTCTCTCATCTCTCTCACTCTCTCTCGCTCTCTTTCTCTCTCTAAATTCTATTTCCAGCCCTAATCTACAGTAGCTGTCCCCCCGAAGAGAAGACGCGTCTTTCCAACATTTTCTCCATCTATTTCCGAACGCTGAAGCGCCAATTCCTGGATTATGGCCCGTGGATTGCCCGCTTCTTTCTCACCACATATGCATTATTCTACTATATCAAGAGCCGCCAGAGCGCGCTTTAGATTTCTCTCTCTCTCGCTCTCTCTCTCCCTCTCTCTCACTCTCTCTCTCTCTCTCTCTCTCTCAAGACGCTCTCGAGGCTTCGTTTTAATCATTTAAAAAATAAATTTTCCTACGAAAATGCGCGTCGACCTTTCATCGGAGCTGGCAAAAAAACAAACGTTTGCCCCCCGGCCGGTGAATTTGTAGTTTGTATCCTGTGGTCTGGAGGCCAGTTTGGCGGCTCCTGTGAAAAACTGTGCAAAAATTGCAAAAGGCGAAGGATTGGCCGGGGGCTGGGAATCGAACCCGGGTCAGGTGGATGGTAGTTTGTAGTTTAGAAGACTTCCTTTTCTTTTTTGCAGACTTTTTACCTTTTTTCTAGAGTTTTTTCTTCTTTTATTTTTCTTAAATTTTTGTTTAAATTTGCTAGAAATCGAGAACTATTGAAAACGTTATATAAAATAGCCTCCCTCCGCTACCGATCAACCGCGGTTCTGTTGCGTTATCGGGGGGGGCGAACTTTTTTGCAGTAGTCTAAAATGCCTAATAACTTAATATGAAGTGTCTTACTAGTGTTTTTAGCGAACAAAAAAACAATATTTCAACCAGAAAAACTGTCAACAAAAATTTGAAAAAATCGCTATTTTGCTAGAAATCGATATTCTTGATACTTTTCAATAAAAATTTCTAAAGTTTTCACGTTTAAAAATATTAAAAAAACTATTTAGAAACACTGCTACTATTTGTATTAAAAAAATAATCAAATTTTTAGAAGAAAAAAACAGTGGTTTCCCTGCGCAAAGCATCAAAAATTTATTTATTCCATGAAAAACGAAAAAAAGTGGTAAAAAAGCTTAAAAACAGTATAATCTGGTATCACATGAATACTTTGATATGAATGCCGAGGAAGAGGTGAAAGAGACAAACAGCCGCCACAACGGTTCGAAGACGGCATTCCGTCAACAGGGCCTCAAAACGCTTTTGCAAAACGGAGATGGCCGTGTCATATTCTTTCATATCTGCCGCGTTGAAAGCGCATTGTGCCCATGTATCTGAAATCCTTTGTAATACCTAACAGAATCCCGAAAATCGAATTTTCAGAATCTCGGATTTTGAAAATCTCGCATTTTGAGAATCTCGAAATCTGCCAATGCTGGATTTCGGGCGCAGGCGTGCAATTTCCGGAGCCTTTAATGCTGATTTTAACCATGGAAAATTCGAGATTCTAAAATTTCGAGATTCTGAAAATTTGAGATTTTGAAAATTCGAGATTCTGAAAATTCGAGATTCTGAAAATTCGAGATTCTGAAAATTCGAGATTCTGAAAATTCGAGATTCTGAAATTTCGGTATCCGGAAAATCCAAATCCTGATTTTGGAGACTCTGATTTTCGAGATTTTCACGGATTCCTCTTTTTTGCTATATTCATCCCCAGGGAATTCCCTCGACATTTTCCTGCCTTACAAGGGAAGTGTTTTTGGCCCCATGTGGAAAATCGCTGTGTAACACACTCCAATCGATAGAGAATTGAAAATAAATGTGAGGCATGAATTTTGGTTTTTGCCCAACGCCCTCTTCTAAAAGGTGTTTAGACTTTTCCAAGGTTCTTGGAACTATCTACTGAAAATCTAACTTTTTGTTTTGTCCATTTAATTTGGATTTAAATAGCTCATCTGGTAGAGAGAAAAGAAAAAGCTAAAAAGTTCAGAAATGTTTATGAAAAAGAGCCAAAAAATATCGATTTTTCGGCCAGTCGCCGATTTTGGCTGCAAATTCGAATTTTTAGCATTTTTTTTTCAAAGTTTTTAGGTACTTTTTCTCATTTCTCTCATCTTTGTTAATATAGCTACGCATTGCTAGTACAATATTTGCTATCAAGTTACTCGAAATTTCTGGTTTTATGGGAAGATCCCCCCTTCCTTCGGGGAATCAAAAAAAGGATTCTTGGCAATGAACCTACAGTTGATAAGGCCGGTGAAAAAACCAAGGAAGCAGAGGAAGATGCACAATACCCAGACTAGCAGGGCGGCCGGAATGTATCCGGATGGCTTCGCGGATGGATCGACGACGGGGGGAGGTGGGACGATTGAATGCTGAATTGGACTCATCGCTTTCTCTCACTCTCTTTCTCTCTCTGTCTCTCTCTCTCTCTCTCTCTCTCTCTTTCTCTCTCTCTGTCACTCGCTCTATCTGTTTGCCTCTCTCACTCTCTCTCACCATCTCTCTCACTATACATCACTCTCACTCTCTCACTATCTTTCACTCTCTCTGTCTCTCTCTATCTCTCACTCTCTCTATCTATCTCGATCTTTCTCCCTCTCTCTCTGTCTCTCTCGCTATCTCTCTCTCGCCACTGACCTGACCACATCGAAATAGCCATGCGTTGAACAAGGAAAATCCAGTTACTGCCAACACTCCGCCGCCGACACGGATGGCGACGGGTAGCTGCTGACCATACATTCCTGAAAAAATATAGAATTACGGCAGAGAGAGAGAGAGAGCAACAGAGAGAGAGCGAGAGCGAGAGAGAGAGAGAGACAGAGAGTGAGACGAAGGAGCTATTTTAAACCTATTAGCAAAGGTCGAAAAACTTAAACTGTTTGGAAAGCCTCAGTCCATTAGCTACTGCCGCTGTTAGGGAGAGAGAGCGCGGGAAAGAGAAGCACGATGTCGCAGACCCCGATATCGGCCACAAAAAATGGCGCGAAAGCTGGGCGATAGATGCCCTGGGGGCTGATTACGGGCGGCAGATCACCCGCGAATATTGCTATTATTGCCATACGTCTTTGCCATTGCCATAGGTTTGACGCCAACGAGTCATTTTGGTGTTTTCTGGCTTGATTCTTTTTTCTGAATTTTGCGGCTCTCTCGCTTTCTATCGCTCTCCCTCTCTCCTCATTCTCTCACTCTCTCTCACTCACTCTCTCTCCCTCTCTCCCTCTCTTTCTCTCGCTCCCTCGGAAAGTATCCAACCTTTCCAGGTGTCATGTCGGCAAATGACGAGGATTCGGACGTTTCGTCATCCTGGGATCCAGCCGACCTGCCGATTCGACGACGGCAGGGTGAATCGAGTTATTATTGCCTATAATATGGTTATTTTAGCGAATGAGGATATTGAAGAGGTACGGCGACAATTGAGGGATGAACAGGTGAGGAATATCTCTCTCTCTATCTCTCATCTCTCTCCCTCTCACTGTATCGCTCGCTACCTCCCGCCCTATCTCTCTCTCACTCGCTCTCGCTCTCTCTCTCTCTGTCTCTCTTTCACTCTCGCTCTCTCTCTCGCTCTCTCTATCTCTCTATCGCTCTCTCCTTCTCTCGCTCTCCCTCTCTCTCTTTCTCTCTCCTCTCTCCCCCTCTCACTATATCGCTCGCTACCTCTACCCCTATCTCTCTCTCTCTCCCTCCCTCTCTCTCTCTCTCTCACTCTCTCTCTCTCTCTCCCGTCCCAAATGCTCTCTGCCAGCCAGTTTCCCCGATTTTCAGGCCGATTCCCGTCAGCTGGTCGAACAGAATGATTGGCTGCACCGAACCTACGCTCAGGTGTGAAATTTTCGACGTTCTTCTGGACTGACCGCCTCAATGACCCAAGCGGTCAAAATTTTTCAATTATTTCAGTTAGTTCAATAATTTTATTGCAGCCATCGGCCTATCGTGAACGCCCCCACGGCGATCCCAAGGACATCCAGGTCCCGTTTCTAGCCTTCGTCACCTTCTGCGCCGTTTTCGGCATCACACAGGTTCTCGAAATCCGGTGGATGCCGCAACAAACGGTAGATTAGATTCCGAATATGTATGGGGCGGGGGGTTTGCGTAACGTCGCGTAACGTTGCGCAGCGTAACGTGGCATTGAGTAGCGTAACGTAGCGTAGTAGCGTTTCGCATCGTTGCGTAGCGTTGCGTTGCGCAGCTTTTACGTAGCGTTGCGTATCATAACATAGGGCGTCGTAGCTTTGCTTAGTTTAGCGTAGCGCAGCATTTACGTAGTGTTGCGTGGCTTTTATGTAGCGTTGCGTAGCGTAACGTAGCATGGCGTCGCGTTGCGTAGCGCAGCGTTCCGTACGCTGAGTAGCGTTGCTTAGCGTAACGGAGCGTTGCATTGCGTAAAGTAGCATTCCGGAGTGTTGCGTAAGGTCCCGTTGCGTAGCGTAGCGTAACGTAGCATTCCGTAGCGTTGCGTAGCGTTGCGTAGCGTTGCGTAGCGTTGCGTGGCCTTGTGTAGCCTTACGTAGCCTTGCGTAGCCTTGCGTATTGCGTAGCGTAACGTATCACTGACGTGATCATCAAAATGGGCGTAAAAACCGCTGCGTTTCAGTGTTCGACGTCAGCGTGGGATCGCATATTGGTATTCGCCCTCCACATTTTCGTCTGGTTCCTCGCCCTCATCGGTAACGCTTCAATTTCAACACAAAATTTTCGGTTCTTTCGCATTATCGGGGGGCAAATTTTTCTTAGGATCGAATTTTTCACGTATAAATAGGGGAAGTGTTCTTAAACTCTTTTCCACTGTTTCTAAACGTACAAACTTGACAAATTTTTGCCCAAATTCAACCTAAAAAATTTTTCTAAGCTTTTATATTAATTTTCCACGTAAAGGGCCTCGAAAGTCAAAATTGGTGCCAGGGCGATTGAACCTACTCGCCAAAAAACGGATGGTTCATTGCCGAGAAGTACCAAAAAAGTGATTTCGTCGCGAAAAACGCCAACTATTTGATTGTGCGGGTTTACATGTCGTAATGCGTTGTAAGGCGCCCAATCTATCGATCACCCGGCCATTATCTCAGCAATTTTCATCATTAAAAAGTCTAGAATGATCAAAATTCGATGAGGATTCCAGAAATAGCGGCAGAATTTGGAAATTCAAGCGTTTTCGCGTCCAAACAGGGACAAAAGATCATGCGGCGCGGTCGCGTTGCGGTCGGATTTGGCTATTTGCCAGGAAACAACGCTGAGGGACATGGAATACATTTCGGAGCCTTTTTAAACTACTAGGCGCGCGCGCAATAGCACCCAAAAACTCGACCTCCCGCCGCCCGATGTCTAGATCAAACTTTTTCAACAGTAATTTTTGCAGGATTGGTGTATGCTAGCTGTCCCGCCGAAGAAAAGAAGCATCTCACCAACATCGTACTGATCAATTTTCGAAATATCAAGCGGCAATTCATGAAATATGTGCCGGGGGTTGGGCTCGTTGCCCTCGTGATTTATGTTTTCGATAAGGTTTTCAGTTGAACTGCAATAAAACGAGATTCTATAAAAACTTCTCTGGAAGCACCGAGTGGGAGAGAGAGATAGAGAGAGAGCGCGAGAGAGACAGAGACAGAGAGAGACAGAGAGAGAGAGAGAGAGACAGAGACAGAGAGAGAGAGAGAAACAGATACAGAGAGAGAGAGAGAGACACACACACGAACGGGGAATCAGTCAAAATCTCGAAAATCAGAATGGGTCTAAAAGCCTCGGAAAATGCGGAACATTGCGTACAGTTGCGTAGCGTAGCGTTACGTAGCATTGCGTCGCGTAATTGCGATTTGGGTGTGAGAACGATTTATCGAGAAAATGTGGGGGTATTGCGGGCGAGAGATCGGAGATTTTGAGAGGGGCGAGAGATCAGGGTTTTCCAGAGAGGTTAAAGAAAAAGCGTGATGTGTTAAATGTTTAAACTGACAACCAATTTAACCGGAAAACAGCATATCATAGTATGGCGGTGACATTTGGGGTTCGTAGAAGACGGACGGCGCCATTCGCCAGTGTCGCTTCGCCGGCTGCAAAATTTCTTTTTTTCATTTTTACTAATTTTTTCAAGCATACTGTATTTTAATAAATATTCTAGAAATATTTGGAGCATTTTTAAATTAATAAAAATTCATTTTAAACAAAAAGTTTGAATTTTTGTAAAAATAACTTTTTAATTTGTAAATTTCGATTTTAGGGATTTGCACGTGTAAATTGAGTTGAATTAGGGCATCTAAAAAATTATTTTCGTATTTTTAACCTATTAAAAACTATTCAAAAATTAGATCTGAAAAAAGTTTTAAAACACGAAAATTATTTTTATTCGAAATTTTAAATTTTAAAACTCTGCAGCGTACGTTGCGCTACAGTACGCCACCGTAACGCGCCGGTTGCGCCAAAAACTGGGGCTTACGATGAGATATCCGGAGGAAGAGTCGTCGAATTGTCTGGATTGTGGGCCGGCATCGGGTCCGCCCTGTATCAACAGCTCGTACGGATCCATACTAGAAACAACGTGTTTTCGTCTCTTTCTTTTTCGATTGTTGCGCGAAACTGTTTTTGCTCGATTTCTTTGTGAAAAAAATTCCCAAAAAATGACTCCCCCTCCCCACAAATGTGGCCGTTTTTGACGATTCGGGTATCTATCGAAAGCTCTCGGAAAGGGCTTATTTTCAAAATGTCGAAATTTCATAATGTCGAAATTCAGAATGTCGAAATTTACATAGGCTAATATTACCGGTGAAACCGCCAAATACTAGCCAAAAAAATTTTCCACATTCTTTTTTTATCTTATTTCACGACAACATTTTTTTGCCTAGAATTCGGGGACTTTACCGGGAATTTTAGCTAATGCAAATTTCGACATTATGACATTTCGACTTTATGAAATTTCGACATTATGAATTTGGACATTATGAATTTCGACATTTTGAAAATAAGCCGTCCACCACCATGGGGGGCTTTTTAGAAAAATGGCATTTTAAGAGCTTTTAAGCCTTTCCTGGCAGCCTAACGACAGCTTTTTGAAAGCCATTTGCGGAAACACAGCTTTGATCGCGCTTCAACCGGTTAAATTGAGTTTTTGCATGAAAAACCAAAAATCGATCAAAAATTCCGAAATCTCAAAAATCGGAGTGATGTGCTGGACTCGCCTTTTCGAGAGCTTTCGATAGATGGCTAAATCGTAAAAAACGGAAATGTCTGCGGCCGGATAGGTTCGAAGTCCCTTTAAAAGCTAGGAACCGAGGACCGAAATTTCCAAACCGTCCCCCAACCTGTAGAAGCCGACGCGCTGATATCGGCACGTCGACAATTGGAGCAGCGCAAACACCGCACACACAAATAATGGTCGCCACATTTTTCGGGCTCTAAATGCCTGAATTTACATGTGAAAAACTGAGAAAATCGACGAGAAAACAATTAATTTCCTCAAAGAATCTCTGCTAGCCCGCCCTATCCCCACCTCAACGCTCTGAGCGTGGCGCAGTCGGTAGAGCGGCGGTGTTCAAATCCGAGGGGTCGAGGGTTCGACCCCCGGCCGCGGCAAACTTTTTGCTTTTTGAGATTTGGTACGCGTTTCGATGAAAATCGCCAAACTGGCCTCCAGACTACAATTTACAATCGTTATCGGGTGGCTACAGGCTACAACCGCCACCCAGCGGGCCCGGAACCCCGATCTAGCAGAGATTCTTTAGGAAATGAATCGAGGAGGAAGTAGCGGGGTGGGGGGTGACTCTACGGTTCGTATCGTCAGCTTTGCGCGGTTTTTAAGTCGAATTAGGAGGGAAATGGGGAGGGGAGGGAGAAGTACGTGGGTGTACGGCAGGGGGGAGTGGTTCCCTAATTCGTGTCCCCTGGGGACCACGAAATGAAGACGAATCGGCTGCCTTTTCGAGGCCTTCCGATATTCGTCACCCACCAAACACCAATTTATATAGTTTTAACGGAAACGGCAAACAACTAGGATAAAAGCAAAGCCGCCGGAAGTCGAACCCGGCTCGTCAAATCCACGATTTTCAGGTTGGAGAGCGTCAACTGGCTGTCAGTTTGGCGATTCCCGGCGGTGATTAGGCAAAATCCGCAAAAATCAAAAAGATTGGCGCCGCCGGGAGTCGAACCGACTGGGTGGCAGTTTGTAGTCCGTAGTCACTAACGAGCGTAGTTTGTAGTGTGGCTAACAGCTTGGTTATATCCGTCAAAATCCAGATACAAATCTTAAAAAGCAAAAATTTTGGTTCGGCCGGGACTCGAACCCCGACGCCCAGCTTCGGAGACAGCCGCTCTACCGACTGCGCCACGTCGATCGGAGCGGGAGGGGCAGGCAAGCAGAGATTCTTTGCGGAATGGCTAGGGATAAATAGCTTTTTTGTAACAGTTTTGGCAAATACTCGTGCCATTTGTCGTGCGCTAAGGCCATTAGTCGCCCCTTTCGTCGATGGGTGTATCGCGGAATTAGCCTCCCGTTTTTCGGGGGATTGGGGGCAGAGAAGCGGACGTGTATGTATATCTATAGATGGATGGAAATGACGCATTGGGGAGGGGGATGGAGAAGGACATATTCGCCGCCTTATTCATCAACGACATTTTGGGGGGAGAAGCCAATTTGACCTACTACATACGCCCGACCCATTTCATAATTTTCCGCTTTTAGACAAGCCATTTCCCACGCGATCGCGAGGAGAATCGCTAAGCTGACTGCCAGACTGTAGACTACAATAGGTAGGGTGACCGACTATAGGCTACAAACTACAAAATTTCAACTAGAAGGCTCGGGTCCGACCCCCGCTCGCCGTAAACTTTTTGGTTTTTGGCATTTAAGACTCGATTTTGGTGAGAATGGCTAAACTGGCCTCCAAACTACAGAATACAATCGTTATGGCGAGACTGCAGGCGACAAACTACAAATGTTTGCACAGAAGGTCCGGGTTCGACCCCCAGCCGGTCCCAAGCTTTTTGCTTTTTCGAAATATCGTCTAAATTTTAGTGTAAATCCCTAAACTGGCATCCAAACTACAGGCTACGAATCAGCGTGGGCGGGCAAGGGGGTGAAAAGTGAAAAGGAACAAGTAAAACGGAGAAGTTCCCTGGGGAATGCCAAAAAAACCCCAGGAGTTGAACAAAAAAACAAAGGCTTGTTTATCGGGTGATTTCAGTATCCAAAAAATTCTCCAAATGATCCCCGCTAGCCTGCCCGGCCGTCAAGAATGCGCAGAAAAGCTGCGGAATCGAGATGGAAATGGGCTAGGATTGTGGGCTCTGGTGGATCCACGCCTCCGGCAGGCCATCTATCCAGCTGGAAAAAGAGCAGTGGGGGAGAAGCCGCTCACCCCAAATTACTCGACCACACCCCCGGAGGACCCAGAAAATCCAGGGGCCCACCAGTGAAAAGTGGCCCTTCAGCGAGGCTGAAAGCCAGCTTAGAAATTCCCATAGAAAACCAGGCTAAAAATCCAAAAAGCAAAAAGTTTGCCGCGGCCAGGGGCCGAACCCGGGCTTTCAGGGCGGCGGTTTGTAGTTTGTAGTCTGCAGGCTCGATATAACCCTTGTATTTTGTAGTCTGGCCGTCAGTTTAGCGATTCCCATCGAAAACCAGGCTAAAAATCCAAAAAGCAAAGAGCAAACCCCCACAACGGCCTTTTCCGGCCAAAAAAAAAACCGAATTTCGTGCCGTGGTCACCTGGAAAATGGCTGTAATTGAAGTCTCGTAAAACTCGTCGTGCAAAATTCAAAAAATCCGCCATAACATCAATTTATTAAGATAATAATGATAATAATGGTAACCACACAAAAATCCGAGGCAGTAAATAGAGCAGAGAGGCCAGAGGGTCGAGCAAAAAGAAACAGCAAAAACAAGGCCACAAAGAGGGTACGGTAAGAGAGACACGTCCAAAAATATCCGGAAATCCGTTAGAGCAATAAATATCGGGGGGAGTTCGACACATTAGAAAATGCCCTATTCCTCAAGAATTAACGCACTCGAACTCGAAATTAAATTTTAAAACGAAATCGCGCGAAAAAACCGTGAATTTTGCCGGTTTTGTCGAATTATCGGGGCGGGGGAAGGGGCGAATTTTTTTGTAAACGTCTAGAAATTCCCAGAAACTTTATAGGAAGTATTTTAACACTGTTTTTAGTGGAATAAAACTATAATCGAACAAGAAAAATTATTTAAACAACGTCAAAACATTTTTAAGGTCGAAATTTTGGTCTGAAATCGGCGATTTTTGTCGAAAAATCGATTTTTGTATTTTTAAAGCAAAATTTGTGGTTTTTAGGTTTGGGAATGGCAAAAATCGCTTAGAAACACTTGCGCTATTTATATTTGAGAAATTGGATCACTAGAAAAGGCCCCCCCCCCCCCCCGATAACGCGAAAGCACCCGCATTTTTTCCGGTTTTTCCGTTAGTTTTTGATTAGCAAAAGGTTACAAGCCAGTTTTTTGTGTTGAGCAATTGGATATAGCAGAAATGAGGGGGAGGAGAAGACGCAGAGAAAGAGCACGAGGGTACCGGGAGCAACAGCCACAATCAGCAAAAAAATTATTATGCAAATTGCGAGGAAGGAAAGGGAAAGGTGGGTGATTTTCTGGCGAAAGCTCGGGCGCAAAAAATTCTTTCCACACAAAAAAATTGCCAAAATCGACGGTACTGTAGCGTAAAATTGGTCCGAACTGTGAGAAATTAGCTTCCTAAAAAGAGCAAAATAAATGTGATGTTTTGGTCGGCCGGGGGATGTGGAGCACGAGCAGAGGGGAGGGTAGCATGAGGAGATTATGCGGGTTGAGGGTCGGGTGTCCGGGAGATTGTCTGCAGCTCGGCGGCCATTTGGCCGAAAGAAGGGCGGTCTTGCGGCTGGAGGGACCAGGCTTTTGTCATCAGGCGGGTGATCTGGAAAAGAGATTTTTGAAAAAATCTATGCCAGACTGCCCCATTTCCTCAAAGAATCGCTGCTAGCCTGTCCCTCTCTCCATTCCTCAAAGAATCGCTGCTAGCCTGCCCCGTTTCCCAACGCAAACAACGTGGCGCAGTCGGTAGAGTGGCTGTCTGCCAAGCTGGGGGTCGAGGGTTCGAGTCCCGGCCGCGCCAAATTTTTGCTTTTTGGGATTTTTATCTTGATTTGACAGAATAGCCTGCCCCTTCAATTCGCCGAAAAATCGAACCTCATTGGGGCATCCCTCTGGGGCCTCCATGCGGTAGCCACGCTCGATATGGCGGACGACGTCTTGGATCGGCTGAAAAAATCTAATCTAATCAAATCTAACGGGAGAGATAGATAGAGAGAGAGAGAGAGAGAAAGATAGAGAGAGAGAGAGAGAGAGAGAGAGAGAGAGAGAGAGAGAGGGAGAGAGAGATAGCTAGAAACACGGCACGCGGGAAGCTAAAAACTAGATCTATTTTAGAGGAAGGAGAAGGAGGGGGTATTTTCTCACACACGATACATACCGAACGGCCATCACCACCCTGAAAACAGAGACAACGTATTTTGAAGGAGAGGGATACGGTAAGTGGGTCGGGGTATAGACGGTTTTTGCTGGAATGCCAAGAGCAGAGAAGCAGAGTGGGTGAGAAATTAAAGGGACGTGTAAGTAAGGGTGGGTAGACGGAAAAAGCTACTTACAATGCGTGGGTACGGCACTCTCCCAAACGAGAAGATCTCCCACAGCAGCACCGCGAATGACCACACGTCGCTTTTCGTCGAGAATTTCTGAAAAAGGGGGGTCTTAAAACTAAAAAACTAAACTTTTTCGAGGTCAAAAAGCTTAAATTTAACTAACTTAAATTGGTATTAATTAATTGGTAAAGTATCTTAAACCGTAATCCGCCAAACTATCCTAAAACCCTTACCGAATGGCGCAACGCCTCCGGGGCCGTCCACTTGATCGGGAATTTTCCGCTGGCCGAGTCTTGCGTCGCCGCGTGCGCCTTCTTCGCCAGCCCAAAGTCGGAGATCTGAAAAAAAAATTTTTTTTCTAGAAAGAAGTCTATAATATAAATTTTCTAGAAAGTATAAAAAGCCTTTCAATACGGTTTCTAGGAAAAAAAACTATATTTTAGCTAGCAAATAACTAAAAATTTAAAAAATGGTGAAACCTCGAAATTTTGGCAAAAAAGTTCGGTCGAAAGTTTCGGTCGAAAAATCGATTCTTTTTTTCGTATTTTGGAATAAAAATTGCTAATTTTATAAGAATCTAAATCAACTAAAAAAAATTATAATTCATAATAAATTCGAAAAGGAACCTTTGCGACGAGCCCATCATCGAGCAGTATATTCCGGGCGGCGAGATCGCGGTGGACGATTTGTCGACTCTCCAGATAGCACATCCCCTGGCAGATGTCACTGAAAATGAAATAAAATATTTAAAAAGTCACAAAAAGTTATTCGAACATTTAAAATAACTCTTTTTAAAGCTAATTAAACCTCAAAAAGCTTCTAAAAAATGCAGAAACGAGCGTTTAGAAAATGAGGCGCCGCTCTCGAAATTTAATGGCCTATCGTCAATTTAATTTAATAAAGCTGACGAAAAATACGAAAACAAACATTGAAAACTGGAGAAGATGGGCCCGGTCGAGTTGATGACGACCGCGGGATCGCAGAAAATCCACGAGATTCCCGTTGGCCATATATTCGGTGAGCATGAAGACGTCGCAGTCATCTACCACAACGCCCACAAGACCGACCAGGTTACGGTGCGAGACGTCACTTAAAAGTGTGTCTTTAACTTGATTTCGGCGTCGTTTTTTTGGGCAAAATCACAGAAATGTCGGAATATCCTGTTTTCTTATTTCTAAAACGCGGCTCTTCAGTAAAACGTAATAATTTGCGGGTTTTCGAATGGCACAAACTACGGTGCTTTGGCAATATCGGGGGGGGTCCTAAACGTCCCGAAATTTCCGCTAACGTAATAGAAAGTATTTTCATGGTGTTTTTGTTAAAATTTAACCATATTTCAAGGGGGGGGGACCGTAGAAAAAACGTCAAAAATTGAAATTTTGGTCGAAAAATCGATATTTTTGTATTTTTACCGAAAATTTGTAAAATTCTGACGCTTAGAAATAGTTAAAATGGTGTACCGCCGGCTACAAACTATAAATTAAGCCCTCCCAAAACGTACACCATAAACCGGGCCTCGTCGAGCAGACATTCACTCATCCCTCCGCCAGCCACTCCTCGTTTCGTCACCTTCACCGCCACTTTTCGATCGTTATGTATCCCGAGGAGCACGTCTAAAATACGGTAATTCGGGCTGAGTTTAGGGGAACGTACCCCCGAATTCTCCATGGCCAATGATGTCGCCGAGCTTGAGCTGTGATGAGGGGATGACCAGGCCGGCCGACCGGAAGATTTTCACCTTGTCCTCGAGTTCTGTCTGAAAAAAGCGGTCTTTAGAGGTAAAAAAACTTGGAATAGCGATTTCTGCTTCCAATCCGCGTGTTTTCAAAGTTTTTCGTCAAGAAAATCGATAATAAAGCTCTACGAAATTTTCAGTGTCCTCAAATAAAAATAATTTCGACTAAAAAAGGCTATTTTTTCGGTAATACATCTAAAATAAAAATTCTGCGTTTTTCCAAATACGAAAATTACGGTGAAAACTCTACATTCTTTGCTAATAAGGCTACAAAACTGTACAAATTCATAAAAACTCGATTTCCGCTGAAAAACGGCTCTGTGTCAGTGAGAAATGCGTAAATTCGGGCTCGAAGGAGCCATTTTTAACGCAAAACTGTAAATACCTGTGTGCTGGGCATGCGAAAGGCCTCGTTGATGATTGGGGTGACGAGGCGGTGGCACAGCCCGTCCGCATCACGTTTGTAGTGCTGAAACGTGGGGTTGATGGTGGTTTTAGGTCAAAAAACGTCAGAACCTATTCCCGAAAACGCACCGACACGAGCTGGGTGAGATTGCTGAAGAACTCCTCGTTGTCGCACGTCAGCTGGCCGCCCGCCTGGTAGATCCGGTAGTGCTCCACCTGGAAAATTGGTTTTTTTTACGAATTTAACGACGTCTTAAGTTGTAAAGTTGTAATTATCACGCTAAAAACCCTCATAAAGCTGTGTTTTGAGTTTTTTAGTTATTTTGAAGGTTTTCTACAGATTTAGCGCGATTTTGCTATGTAAAATTGTAATCATCACGTAAAAAACGATTTAACTCGTTTTTTCTAGGTAAAATCACTATATAATCGTAATCATAACACTAAAAATCGTCATAAAAGTACAAAAATTAGCTTTATGGCTTTTTTACGAATTTCTACGTAACCACGTCATATTAGGGCAGTTTTTCATTCACTTTTCTAGACGAACCTTTGCCCGATAGGCCATAGAGAGGGTGTAGTCGCCGGGGTAGTTGGTCGACTCGCGCACCAGGAATGTCCCGTCGGCCTTGTGTTGCAGTAACCTGAAAAATTTTAGAAATTAAACAAAATATCGCTAAATCTAAGCGAAAACACGCTTATAAGGATTTTGCCGTGCCGGCATTTCAAAAAACTATTTCACAAATCTTTCAGCTCACAAAATCTAGTGACATCGCGTTGTTTAAAACAAAAAAAACGTCGAAAACTTCAATATAAAGAAGACACTCTAAAAAGCTATTAGAAAACTTCTAATAATCTTTATTTTGCTTCTGGGGAAATTTCCGCGCAAAAAAAATCCATTAATTCAGTCCGAACTTTGAAGGAAATCAAGGTTTTGGGCCTAAAAACGCCTCAAAATTCGAAATAAAAAATGGGCTTGAAGCCCGGAAGTGGCTTCCGGAAAGCCTAAGCTGTTACAATCGAAAAACGGACCGTTCGGTGCGCTCGCGGCTGAGATCCTTGTGGAACCAGGGCATGTGGATCGTCTGCTCGGCCTGCCGCTCGATTGGAACCTGAAAAAACGGGAATTTTAGCCAAATCCAGACGACTCACGTTGAATTCTCGACTGGGCACCCGTTGCGGCGGATCATGCGGAGGGCCCAAATGGTCGGCAGAAGCCGAGCGGATGTAGTCGACGTGGATGAGGCCGTCTTCGAGGTTCATGTTCCGCGCCCGGAACCACGCCGGGTCCTGAAAAGTGGCCGTTTTTCAGCGATATTATCGTAATTTAAGCCAAAGTCGTCTTTTTGAAAAGTGGAAAAATGGCAAAGAATACTAAAAATAGCCTGGAAATCTAAAAAAAGCAAAAAACAAAGCGCAATTTCATCAAGAACAGTCAGTTCCCAAGGTCTGAAAGCATCAATAAGCTAAATTTGAACGTGATCCGCTGGAAAATCGGCTAAAAATATTTTTTAGCGACCGTAAGCCAACGCCATCATTTTGGAAAGTTGACAACTCGAAACTCCAAGGGGAAATCGATAAAAATACGATAAATACCCGGAAAACTTAAGCAAAAAATCCTAAGGTTTTTAAAGTGTAAAGCAGCGGATTCGAGGAGCTTATTTCAACAAAAAAAACCAGAATTCTGTGAGTCAATCGAAAAATCAGCGGGGTAATAATAAAGAGACACGCGGGGGAACGAGATTTTTTTGAGGTGCTCATCATCGACCTGATATCCCCCATCCGGGTCGCCATTTCTCCCCTCCACGAATCATCAAGCGAAAGCGAGCCAGCCAAAAAAAGACGCGTATCCGGGTGGTCGGGAAAGGAATTGGGCTGAAACTTACTAGACGCTCCGCTAGATTACGTTGCTTTAACTTAAACCTGCGCTTAACTTACAACTTAACTTGTTAGCTTGGCCGATCCTATGCCAAAGATGAAGCTTGAGCTCAAGCTTTGCTGATCATGGCTTCGTTTTAGCCTAGGACCCAGCTTAACTTAAATCATAGAAGCTTATCGGCTTAGGCTTTGTTTCGTGGTATTGAAGCTCAAGCTCAGGCTTAATGCGCTTCCTTTCCTAAGCTTTGGGCTTAAAAACCGTAGTTTGACGCGTCATGTAGCTTCGGCGCCTATACTTTCGCCCTCCACGCCCAGCTCGTCCGAGACAATCAAGTTGATAGCCGGCCGAAAATGAGTCATTTTGACGTGTCAATGGGGAAGATTAGGAAAGCTTTGTGAAAGCAAAAGAACAACAGAAAAGGCGAAAATAGGTCGATTTTCGGCCAAAAAAAAAACCCGCTAAATTCGTATACTTTACCGGAAATCAGTAAAATAAAAGAATTCCGTTGGCAACGTACCGCGGTTGGGGCGGTGATGCGGACGCGCTCGTCTTTCCGGAAGACGACGTCGTGTTGGGCGCCGCCTGGCGACACCGATCGCGTCACCACCACTTCGGAACCTAAAAATCGTCGCTTGTACGTTTATTTTCCGCAAATTGCCACTGCTAGGATGCCCCAAGTTCCTTTTAATTCCTGCTTCTTCTCTGCGACTCGCTCCCAAAAGTTTAATTTCCTCAAAAATCTGTGCTAGCTTGCTTCAGTATGGGTAATTTCCGCAAGGATCTCTGCCACGTTTCCCCAGAAAGCTAAAACTCCGGAGATCTAAATTCTAGCCTGCTGTTTTCAGGTTAATTTCCCCAAAAAGCCTATCCCGAAAGGTAGAATTTCCACAGCAATCTTTGCTAGCCTACCCCAAAAGGTAGAATTTCCTCAAAAATCTCTGCTAGCCTGCCCCCTTTCCATTTCCTGTAAAATATTTGCTAGAGCGCCCGCAGTTCCGCAAAGCATCACTGCTAGCGTGCCCTACCTGGCGCTAGGAGCTGTTTGGCGGCCCCGGCTCGATATCCATTTTGATTTGATGGCGGTGCAAAAGCGGATGTGCCCGCGTGATAGGCATTATTGTATGAAGAAGACGATGGGAAGCCGCTCATCCCTCCATTCAGCCGGCCGCCTCTGCAAAACGAGGTCAGAATTTTTAAAATGTTCAAGTAGATTTTTTGAGATTGAAGATAGCAAAGCGTCTCTGCTAGCTTGCTTCCGCTCAAACGGTCTCTGCTGGCTCGCCTGGTTTGAAATTAGCGATTTTCAGGCAAAAACGACAGAAATCGGCTCAAAAATTGGCAAGGGCGTGTTTTTTTTTTTGAAACGGCGGGTCAAGAGCCATGTCGTGAATTTTCTCAAAGAATCCCCGCTAGCCTGCCCGCGGGGCCAATGGCCTCTGCTAGCATGCCTTCCTGGAAAACCATAGATTTTCGGGCAACTTACACGGTTTTTTCAACAAAAAACGTCCAAAAAATGTTGGTATTTAGATGATCTTCGACAAAAAAGCCCCATTTTTCGCAAGGAATCTTCGCTAGCTTGCCTTGGCTCAAATGGTCGCTGCTAGCTTGCCTGCCGTGAAAACTTGGAATTTTTTCGTTATTTCCGAGTTTTTAT
The DNA here is from genome assembly GCA_958295435.1 of Mesorhabditis spiculigera. NCBI lineage: Eukaryota > Metazoa > Nematoda > Chromadorea > Rhabditida > Rhabditidae > Mesorhabditis > Mesorhabditis spiculigera. Next base: position 416,490 of record CATQJA010002608.1, on the reverse strand, counting down.
AAGCTAGCCCTAAACCAATACCCAATTTTCCGCAAAGAATCTCTGCCAGCCCTCACCTGTATGGATATGGGGTCATTTCGGCGACCTGGGTGACTTTAATAAAGTATATTAGTTCAGTAAATACCGCAAAGGTCGTGAATAGCCACTAATAACGGCCCTACTGGTCAAAAGCCGGCGGCAAAATTTTTTTAGGAAATTCGAGTCGAGGGCGGGGAGAGCGTAAAGCCGGCGGGATTTCGTCGGCTGGCCCCGGCCACCGTGGTGATGACTCAAATTGTACAACGCCCAGAAATCGCCCCGTTTTTGAGGGGGCAAGCTGGCAGAGAACTTTTGGGAAGCCGATTGGCGGTTTTAGAGGGGTTTAACTATGTAGAAACCTTAGAAAAAGGTTAAACATTCGAAATTTTGGCGTAAAATCTGTATTTTTTTTTGGATCTTCAGAGAAGTTGATGAATTTAGTTTAGTCAAATGAAGTTTAAAAACCCTCTATATTTTTATCAGCAAAAATCGCGCTTAAAAAGGGTACAATGCCCGGAAACTGGGGCCATTTTCTAAGGGGGCAAGCTGGCAGAGAACTTTTGGGAAGGCCGTTGGCTGTTTTAAGAGTTTTAAGGCCAAAAAAGCGGTTTCCGGCCCAAAATGAGGCGTTGGACCTGGCCACGGGTCTAAAATATCGCTAGTGGTTACAAAATCTAATTTTCGGGCATGATTTTAGACGTCTTGAGCCCAGTTCGACTTTGCGAGTGTAGAAAATATGTGGTTTTGGGGTCCGGTGTTTAACCTGGCTGGCAATACAGGGTTTAATCGAAAAATATAATTTAAATTATATAAGAAACCGGGGGAAAAGAGTGATAAGTTGAGTACAGGGGCGACGCCCTGGCGTGCAGGCAGGTAGGGATGGACGGGCGTTGCGTGCGGGGTGAGAGGGAGAGAGTGGGGGAAATGGGGAGGGGGAAGAGAGGGGATAGGTAGAAGAGAAACGGAGAGAGAGAGAGAGAGAGAGAGAGAGAGAGAGAGAGAGAGAGAGAGAGAGAGAGAGAAGGAGAGAGAGACCGTCTTTGAAGGTACCTGATCGCCTCAAGGCCAAATATATACCGGGGAGGCAGGGAAGGAAGGGGGAAATGTCCTCCATCCTATACTACCACACACACTGCCGGCCAGCTAGCAGAATGACCGCAGGAAAACGCGAGAAAATGGCCGGAAAACGGAGATTAAGCCCATTTTTGTTAAAAATCTCTAGAAAGCCTGTCGTTGAATAATTAATTTCCGCAAGAATCCCTGCTAGCCTGCCCTGTGAAGCCAGATTTCCGAAACAATCGATGCTAGACTGCTCTATGGAACCAAAATTCCAAGGCAATCTCTGCTAGCCTGCCCTGCAAAACATTCATTTCCCCAAATGATCGCTGCCAGCCCTGTGGCTATCAATTTTCGCAATAATCTCGGCTAGCTTGCCCTGGAAAGCCCATTTCTACAATGGTCTCTGCCATCCGACCCGAAAAAAACCCTCATTTCCGCAAATGATCACTGCTAGCCCGCCCCACCAGCCTGCCCTGTGAAGTCGAAATTCCATAGGGAAGTCTGCTAGCTTGCCCTGCAAAGATTAATTTCCACCAAAATCTCTGCTATACTGCCCCGTTAGGACGATTTTTCAGAATAATCTATGCTAGGATGTCCTGTAAAGCCCAATTTCCGCAAAAATCCCTGCTAGCCTGCGCTGAAAAAAAATGAATTTCCACAAAAATTTCTGCTAAATTTCCCGGTAAAAATAAATTTCTACCAATTATCTCTGCTAGCTTGCCATGTCCAGCCAATTTTTTAGAAGCAGACCTTTGGGGTGTGATTTTCCAGAGTAATCTCTGCTAGCCTACCCCTTCCAGAGCTTTCAGTTCCGCAAATGATCTCTGCCAGCTTGCCAGCCAACCAGCCTAAAAACACAAAAAAGTTGCGCAATTGTGGTTTGAAGCCGAACCCAAAACCGGGGCCGTTATCAGGAGCAGCAACAGCCAATATTCCCTCTTCATTCCCGGGGCGGCCAGATGAAGCCGTCGCGACACCCAAAAAAGCGGATGGTCTCCTCGATGCCCGCCGCACACTATTCCCTCTACGCATGGGCATCAAGGTCGGTTTTTAGCCTGTATTTTCCGGAAACTGGACGGAACTCCTGATTTAGTACCTCTAAAAGTAAAAAATCTCCAATTTCTACTGAAAATACAAAAAATACCGATTTTTCGACCAAAAATTGGAAATTTTGGCTGCTTTTCGATGCTTTTGCAATCGGCACTCGGTTTTTAGCCGGTGTTTTCCCTGAAAAATGGAGGGAACTCTTCTTTTACTTCTTTTAAATGTTTCATTTTCCCGAAATTCCGCGTTTTTCAAATTTTTAAAATGTACAAATTTCGATTCCCACAAGGTTGTGTAAATTTTGCGAATTAAAAACTTCTCAAAACGGCTTAAAACGCAAGCTAAAGGGTGCTCAATTTGTCGCCAATTTCGCCCACCCCGCGCCCGGCCAAAACATTGCCACGTGCGGGGGCGCGGGGTGAGCGTGTTTTTCGGGCGCGCGAGGGCGCTGGCATTGTTCCCCGCACGCGCGGGGGTTTTAGTATGCTTTTCGTTGCTTGTCAGTTTGGCGAAACCCCCGAAAAACGGCTAACCGTCTTGTATTCTACGTCTATAATTTTCCGATAAACTCGAAAAGCGCGAAAATTCCCAGAAAATTCGATGAAAAAACGCAAAAAGCCCATAATTTCGCCATTTTTTTTGGTATTTCATCAAACTGGCATGCGTTATATAGAAATTAATGAAAAACTTGTTTCAAACTTGCCAAATTCTGTTGTTTTGGTCGAGGAAAAGCCGTTGTTTGTGGGTGTGACTGGAGAGATGTCTACTCCCTCCTGCTCTTCGCACTCTCTCGTCGTGTCCCATAGTACACGATCACCGCTCCAGCTGGCCCCACCCCCCGATAATAAGCCTCCACGAGAAGCTCGCCAATTTTCGCCGATTTCAGCCGATTCCCGTCCGTTTTGTCACTATATTTCTTGACTACGCCTCCAAATCACGAAATATACATTACGACATGTAAATCTGGGCCCCGATTTTTGCTAAAAAAAAAGGAAAATCACCATTTTTAAAGGGAAACGATGCTAAATAGCTAAAAATAGTCTTTATTTGTTTTATAGCCGTTGATCTTGTAGATTTTTATGACCTGAAATGAAAATCCATTATTTCGTCATGTTTTAGACCATTTTTAGGGCTCTTTAACGCTAAAAAAGGCTGAAAAAAGCGTTGTAAAAGTTTGATAAAGCTTGTTTTTGCGCGAAAATATATAGAAATCCACAAATTTGTGACTCTCACGATGTTATCGAAGTTGCAACCTTGTGAAAAATGTCTGGCCAGGCCGCTAGGTTGTATTCACTGGATCTGACAACCCGCTGTTTGCTTTTCACGCTTTTTTTGCCAAAAAAGAAAGTAGGCAAAGGCCAGCCGAGGTGGCGCGGAGCTCGGAAAGTATCAGCTGATCCTCCGCTAGTGGCGCCATTATTTCTAGGGGGTTGGAAGGCCGTTTCACCGCCCCCCTCCCCCGTTTTTCACCGCTAACCTACTGTTTTTTGGGGGCTTTTTCGGCCTTCGTCGATTCGATTGATGATTTTCTTATAAATTTTGACACCGTTTTCTACTGGGCACTGGGCTGTTAGCGGGGGGGGGGGGACTAATTTTTTTAACTTCCCGGCTACATCTACCTGTTAATAATAAATACTGTATTTTTAGAAGGTTTTTAATAGTTTTTGATTGCTATAAACTTGTCAATAATATTTAACTGAATTTGAAAATTTGAAAATTTTGTGATTTTTAGCAACTTTTCATACAGTTTTGACAAAAAGTCAAAAATATCGCGATAAAAATGGTTTACATTCATTCTAAGGCCGTAGGAATTACTGGGAAAAGTAATTCTCCCTTTGCCAACCCCCCCCCCCCCCCCCCGATAACAGTCCAGTACCCTGCTTTTGTTTATTGATTTCTTTTCCTAATATTTTTTACCATTTTTTAGGATGAAGGTTCGGGGTACGGTGTTCGGGCTGTTGTGCATCTTCTGCCTGTCGACGCTCTCGCTGCTCCTCGTCTGGTCACTCGCCCCCACCGCGCATCGAGGCGTCAAACCCTCCAGGTATGCCTTTTTGGAAAAATTTTGATTTTTAACTGAATTTTAATATTTTTAATATTCGTAATCGGAAATTTCAACGTTTTCCTCGATCTGAGACAAGTTTTTCTGCTTTTTTTTAGTCTAGGTTTAAACGATTACGACATGACATTAAGTTCAGAAACGATTATGACACGAAATTTGAAGATTAATCGATTATGGCAGGAAATGCAAACGTTTCTCTTTGATTTTAAACAGGTTTTCTCGTTTTTTAGCCTTGGTTTAAAAGATTACGACGTGAAACTAATTTCCGAAATGATTATGACGTGAAATTAGAAGGTTAATCGATTCCGGCGCTAAATTAACTTTTTTTCCATCTCAAAAAGTTTTTACCCCGTTTTGCTGAGATTTAATAGTTTACGTCGCGAAATTATAGGTCTAAACGATTACGACATGAATTTCGAAACACCACTTGATTTTATCAGGTTTTTTTAATGTGCCAATTTCCAGATTCCCCCGCCATCTCGAGGAGTTGAAGGTGGTCGCCGAGTTTCTGAAGGACTACAGGTCGGTTTGCGTATTTCTTTGAATTTTCATTTTTTGTTTTGAGAGATGAGCACTACATCTACACATTGTTCATGTTCTCGCTGGCCTACCTCTACAAGCAGACATTCGCCATCCCCGGATCGTTCTTTATGGTCCGTTGATTTCTCGGCGTAGTTTCTGCGATTTTCGGTACTGGAGCGTTAGCGGGGGGAGATGAATTTTTATTTCCATCGATGCGTGTTGATATATAACGTATTTTTATAGCATTTTTGTATTCTTTTATTTCTATAAAGTTTTAAAAATTATTCAAAAGTTTGAAAATTCGAACGTTTTGGCCCTTTTCGACATTCGGGCTGGCCATTTTAGCGAACAAATATCTCCGTGTTACGCGCCGCTTCGCGGGCTTTCGAATGGTGCCAAAATGATTCCGCTACGATACGCCTGCGCTGAGAAATAGGCTTTTTTGCCCCTGACTGGGTTTTTTCAAAGTCATTTTCGTACATTTTCCACCAAAAAATGCTGAATTTGCGCAAATTTCAATTTTGATGTGCTTTTTGGATCTAGCTTTCTAAAATTATATAAAAATGACTTATATTTTATTTTTGAGGCATTATTATAGGTTATTGGAAAAAATGACCTGTTCAACCCCTCCCCCCCCCCCGTTAACAGCTCAGTACCCAAAAATCTATAGGCTTACTTCATCTATAAGCTTCTTACCTTCCTTCCACCGTTTTCCCGTTTTAGAATCTGCTAGCGGGTGCGTTATTCGGTCGTTGGCTCGGCGGAGTGCTCGTGTGTCCCTTGACGTCGATGGGCGCCTCTTTTTGCTATCTTCTCAGGTACATTTTTTTTGGAATTTTTCTAGACATTTAGGCGCTTTTTATTTGGCTAGAACTATTGGAAAAACGTACTTTTAGCTCCATTTGAATCTCCTGCAAAACGGCGCAAAATCGAGACAAAAATGGGTTTATTGGTTGGAAAACCTCAAAATTTCCAGCCAATTGCTGGCCATTTTCGAAAATTTAAAGCGCGGTTGTAGGCGCCGCTTCGCGGGCTTTCGAACGGCTAAAAAATTATTCCGTTACGATGCGTCTACGCCGATTGTTGCCGAAAATCGCGTTTTTTGCATATTTTATGGCAAACCGGCGAAAATTGAGCCTGGCGAGGCAAACCGGGTAAATGGCCGAAATGCCGATTTTTGCACAAAATCGCGATTTTTCGAGATTTTTAAGGAAAAACCGGCATAAAAACCGTAATTTGGAAACTATCGTAACCCATTTTTTTCCAGCTGGACGTTCGCCGCGCCGCTGCTCGAGAAATACTTCGTGGAGACGATCCGGCGCTTCAAGATGAAGGTACGCACTTTTCTGGCTAAATTATGTGTTTTTTGTAGGTTGAAGAGAACGAGCACCGGCTGCTGTGGTTTCTCCTCGGCGCCCGCATCTTCCCCTTCACCCCGCATTGGTCATTTTTTTTCAAAATTTCAGTTCTTTCGCGATATCGGGGGGAGCAACTTTTCTATTTACAAACTTTACAAATTTTGATTAAAAAGTCCAAAAAATATCGATTTTTGAAGAAACATGGCCTTTTTTCGACCAAAATGTCGGCTAAAAAAATTTTTTAGGGTTTTTAAAAAGTGTTTTCCACCTGAAATACAGTAAATTTTACCATTTGACCAGCTTTGACTTGGAAAAAGCTCCCCCCGATATTTCCAAAGCACCGGTTAACATATTTTTTGCAGGTTGGTGAACATCTCCTCCCCATTCCTCGGCGTGCCACTGCCCACCTTCTCGCTCTCCGTACTGCTCGGCGTCGCCCCCTACAACTTTCTGTGCGTGCGCGCCGGCGGGATATTGGCCGACCTCAAATCGGTGGGTTTTTATGGCTCTCTCTCACTCACTCTCCCCCTCCCTCTCTCCCTCTCCCTCTCTCTCTCTCTCGCTCTCTCTCTCTCGCTCTCAACTGGATTTTTTGCCTTCCCAGTCCCTTTAAAACGCTATTTCCAGGCATCCGACGTGCTCGACGCGAAGACGTTGTGCGAGTTGTTGCTGATCGCTCTGGTCGTGTTGGGCATCGGGATGAAGGCGAAGAAGAGAACACCTCCAATCGATGCCGATGGACAACAACAGGAGCCCCTCGTCACCACCACCCATCCACACGCATAACCCCCCATTTTAACGACACCTTCAAGAAGGGCAGGCGAGCAGAGAAAATTTGGGAATTTTTTGAAATTCTGGCATTTTTTCCACCAAGAATCTCGGCTAGCGTGCCCACCTGCGTTCCCAAATTGTCCCTGCTAGCTTGCCCCCAGATTTTGTGCAATTTCCCTGCGCTCGATTGTGATGGCGTAATCGGTTGTAATAATTCTTGTCGCTTGTTTTTTTTCTGTAGTTTGTAGCCCATTTTTTTTGTCAACATTTTCTGGCCGCTAATCTTAAATTATCGATCGGGTGTGTTGTTTTTTGTTGTGGTCTGTAGTTTGTAGTCTGTAGTCTATGAGATTTGATGTTTTTTTTTTCTTCTCTGCTTCTCTCTCGGGTCGTTTTAACCTATTTTAAAGTAATATTTATTCCACCAGTTTTCCATCTCCGTCTCTCTCTTTTTCGGGTCTTTCCTCCCCATTGATTCCACAGGGTGTCTCTGCTCGTTTGCCATCCGACTCTCGTCGTGCTAATAAATGGTACTTACCTGCCTCGAACCAATCTGAAAAACTCGAAAACTGGGCGATTTATTTAGAACAAAAGCACGTTTATGGCAATTTGCCTGCGCCTTCCTGAATTTTCAGGAACGAGAAAGTACGGTTGTTGGGCGTAAAGAATGTGGATTTTTGGAGAAATCGCGATCTTGTGCAAAAACTGAGTGCAGATTGGGGATCAGCACGAAAAATGGGTCTAGAAAACGTTTTGTATAAGGGGAAACCTTCGAATTTGTAGATTGTTGGCTGTCCCGGTACGGCGATCGGACTACAAACCACACCAAATCACGCACGGCGGAACATTGCAGCGTGTGTACGATTAGGGGGAGACCGATTCGTATTCTTCTGCCGACCCGCTTGTTTACACATCAGATTCGTTTCAATTCCTCAGAATTGTACAGAATTAATAAGCCGCCTGGCGAACTAGCAGCGATCGTTTGCGGAAATGGCCCGGAAATCGTGAAAAATCGTAATTTTCGAGAATTTATCTGGATTTTTAATATTTTGTTAGTTTTACAATACGATTTTCGAGCCAAATCCTAAAAATGAATCAACTAGGGGCCAGCTAGCAGTGACCGTTTGTGGAAATTGCCGGAAATCGTGAAAAATCGAAATTTCCTAGCGATTCTCGCGAATTTTGAGGATTTTTCTAGTTTTATAATACGATTTTTGAGCCAAATCTGATAGAATTAACGACTCGGCGGCCAACTAGCAGCGATACTTTGCGGAGATCGCCGGAAATCGTGAAAAATCGTAATTTTCGAGCTTTTCTCGCGAGTTTTTTGGGCTATTTATGGCTTTTCTAGAACGATTTCCATTCCATATCCTAAAAAGTAAATCAACCGTGGGCCAACTAGCAGCGATCGTTTGCGGAAATAACTGGCAAATTTTGAAAAATCACAATTTTTGGGTGATTCATCAGGATTTTTGAGATTGTTCTAGTTTTTCTGCACGATTTACGAGCGCCAAAAATGGGTTTTTGAAACGACTTTCCTCGTGATTTCGATGTTTTTTATGTTTTTGGATAGCTAGTTGACTTTCTAAAATGTTGTTGGACGATTTTCAGGGAGAATCGTGTGATGCACTGCTGATGGCCGACTCCTATCGATTCTACGATGACGTGCCCGTCGGATTCCAGCCGGTCAGTTATTCGGAGGGCCGCGATTCGGATTCAGAAAGCGTTTAGAAACAACGATTTTTTCAGAGCACGCCCGGCAACCCGGACAAGGACATCAGCTACGTGCCCGGTAGGGCGTTTTATGAGAAAAATCAAACTGTCTCTTTTTTTTCAGGTGAAACGGCGGGTTCGCAATGCGAAGACGTCATCTTCTACCCGTCAAACGATATGGGCAGGCATCGACTCGGTTTCAAGGTGGGATTTTCGGAGTTTTTTCTAGCCAAAATTTTTGCAGGGCCGCATCTACTGCACGAACGTGCGCCTGTGCTTCGTCCCGTACGCCAAGGGCGAAAAGGTGGGCTGAACAGCTTGAACTCGAGGGCAAAGAAACGGGTTGTCTTGACGGCTTGAAGTCGTTGGGCAAAGCGCGAACCGCAACCGCAGAACTTCAAGCCGTGAGATTGTTTGGCCGACAGATATCTCGTTTTTTTTCTGCTAGATTACGACCTGGGCGGCTCGAACTCGGGCCAGGCAAGGGCTTTCCAACTGTCTGAACGGCTTAAAGTCGTTGCACAAAGCGCATACCACGAACGCAGACCGCCGAGTCGTTAATTCATCTGACTGTTCGACTGTCTGGTAGCCAGCTGGCCCGTTTTCCGCTGGATTCCACCCTGAACGGCTCGAATTCCTCGCCCAGACCAATTCCCCCCTTTTAGCGTTCCCTCCCCCGCCGTTTCGTGCCGTTCAACGATCAGCTGGACGTGCCCCTCGTCTCGGTTCACAAAATCTTCGTCTCCGAGCCCTCCTCATCGCATGGTACGGTAACCGGCGCAGATTTTGGGGGGCCTAGCCAGATCGGAATCGACTGAACCGCTCGAAAATGTCGATTTCAGGGCTCGTCGACGTGGAGCAGTTGAAATTCCGGGAGATGACGTCGTCGGTGTCGAGCATGGATATCGTCTACGTGCTGCGGCTGATTCTCAGGGTTTGTAGCTTCACTTTTTTGGGCCGCGAAATCCGATTTTCCAGTTTTTCACGCCAAAAATTCTTATTTTGAGGGGTGTATTTTGTAGTCTAGGCTTAAAAACTTGATTACAACATTCCCTGGATGTCAGTTTGAAGCTTGAAGTTATCCTTAGGCCCCAATAGCGATATTTCCGGGATTTTACCGCTCGAAACGCCCAATTTTCAGGATCTGCGCGTGGTGGTGGTCGATCTATCCGAATCGCAGAATGCGGCCAACGTCGCGAATCATGTTCTCCACTTCTCGCGCCCCTCATCCCCCCTGCATATCCCTCAATGCGGTCAGCTGCCCGGTCAGGGTGGGCGCGGTACGTTTTTTGGCAATTTACGCCCGCGAGTTTCACGAAATCCGGCGGAAACTTTTGAAAAAGCATTTTCCCCGTCGAATTTTGCTGTCCGTAAGCTGTCATCCTTGTCAGTTTCTAATTACTATCACTTTTCACCCCTCGAGGAAACTCTAAAAAGTAAAAAAAATAATTCTAAGGTAAAAAAACGCAGGAAGTTAGCTCAAAATTTAGGAAGTTCGGTTTATAACTCGCTTCCTTTTGAATCCAGGGCACCATCCGCTGAAATGACCTACAGCTCAAAATTCCCAACAATTTACTTACATTAAAAAACTATAATAATCAAGGAAAAACAGAAAAAAGCGAGCCAACAAACGCAACGGGGTCGTCTGGGAGGCCGGGGGCGACCGGGGGAAGGGGGCGTGGCCAGGGGCTAGATAGCCCGCCCGGGCGGCCCCTCTCTCACCCGGTCCCATGGTGTAGCGGTTAGCACTCAGGACTTTGAATCCTGCGACCCGAGTTCGAATCTCGGTGGGACCTAACATTTTTGCTTTTTGGGGATTGGCTTCGGGAAACGTTACAGTACCCCGTAGTAGACTTTATTTTTTACAATTTGCAATTTTGGGTGGGTTTCGGGTGGTTTTTGATGGGTTTTCAGCGGATTTGAGTGGGTTTTAGGTTTAAAACCTAGAAAAAGTAAAATAAATGTTTTAAAAAGGTTTCATTAGTATTAAAAACTAAAATAAAAATTTAGTGCTGTACTCGGATGCGTTCGACTGGGAAAACGAGATAAAGCGCTGCCGACTGGGGCGACAGGACAAATGGCGCGTGGCCGGCCTCGTCAGCGAGGAGTTGCGCCAGCCCGTCTATAGGTAAATTCGATCTTTTTAACTGTACAAAAACTACAAACTACAGTTGTGATTTTTTCGCTTATATCTTCCCTATTAACGCTCAAAAAACCCATTAAAAATTAGAACATTGAAAAGTGTAATTTTCAAGCCCAAATCTCGGTTCTTTGGCATTATCCGGGGGGGTGGAGGGTCATTTTTATGGATATTTTTGAAATATAAATAGCGAAAGTGTTTCTAAACAATTTTCTGCTATTCCTAAACGTATAAAAAAAATACAAATTTGGTTTAAAAACACAAAAATATCTATTTTTCGAGCAAAAAGTTACGATATTTGACCACGATTTCAACGAAGAATTTTGTACGTCTTTTTTATTGATTTGCCACCTATAATTTAGTTAAATTTTAACTCAAAACTACCTAAATTTACGCTAAACTGAACAAATTAAACTAATCAATCGAGACGGCCGCATTTTTCTAGCGTACCGAACGCGGCGGCCACCGTACACGCTGTGCCCAGGTATACTGTAATGCCGGGTTAGAACGGGGCGGATCGCTTCGTATTTTTTACCATTCAGAAACGTAAAACTTTACAAATTTATTATAATAATACAAAAATATCGTTTTTCGACCAAAAATGGCCGTTTTGGTCGAAATTCGAGTTTCAAAACTGCAAAGATCTCGGCCTTTTGAAGGATCGACTTTTTCTTATAGAACTTGCGCAATTCTTTCAAAAAAGTTTCTTACTCATAAACGTAAAAACTATGCAGATTTTGATCCGAAAATTACAAAAATACCGATTTCGGTACGATGGGGTACGAGACGCTCCGCCCGGCACGCCTTGCACGCGCATTTTTTCTGTTCCACACGACGCCTGTTGACGCGTTTTTTTGTGTTCGCATGATCGGATTTGTCAGATTTCGGTTCTGGACTGTTAGCGGGGGGGGGGAGATTTTTAAAGTTTTCAAAATGCGAAAATTCGACATTTTTCTTCATTTTTCATATATTTTCACCAAAAAGTCATAAATATTTCAATATTTTGTCATCAGGTCGTGGGGAATCACAGGGAAAATTGTTCCCCCCCCCGCTAACAGTCCAGAACCCAGATTTCCACCATACCCCATTTTTTTGCAGCTACCCAATGCACGTGGTGGTCTGCGCCGAGCTCGTCAAGGCCGACATGGATCGGATGATTCCGCTTTGGAGGGGCGGACGGTTTCCGGTACGCTTCTCTTTCCGCAAAGAATATCCGCTAGCTGGCCCGCTTATAAGGTTTTTTTTAGATCTGGGTGTGGAGTCATCACAACGGGGCATCGCTGCTACGATCCGCGTTTCCGGAAAATAACGAGAACGCTGAGAAGGAACAGCAGAGGTGATTTCTCAAAGAATCTCCGCTATTTCTCTTCCGTTTCCTCAAACAATCTCTGCTAGCTTGCCCCCAATTTCAGCTTATGGCAACTGATCGGTCGTGCTTCTCCCCAGCGTGATGTGCACGAAATTCGGGTTCCGCCAGAGTACGGCCCGGCCCGGATCGCCAAGTCATTCGACGCGTTGCGTAGGCTGTGTACGATAGGTGCGTTTTTCAGGCGGGTCTCTCTCTCCCACGCTCTCTCTCTTTCTCTCTCTCTCTCTCTCTCTCTCTCTCTCTCTCTCTCTCTCTCTCTCTCTCTCCCCCCCCCCCTCTCTCTCTCTCTCTCCCTCTCTCTTGGTCTCTCTCTTTACCTATCGTAACCATTTCCATCATTCCAGACTCAGCTACCGTATTCTCTGGTGCCGAAGAAGACTGGGCGGGTCTAGTGAATGATTCTCAATGGCCACGTCTCGTCAATTTCTGCATGAAAATGGCCGCCGAGGCCCTTCATCATATCCATCAACTCGGACAGACCGTCATTGTTGTCGGTGCGTTGCCTCCCATTGCGCTATTGGGTTCTTTGGCATTATCGGGGGGCGACAATTTTTTTCTTAGGATCTGAATTCTTAAAATATAAAAAGTGGAAGTGTTTCTAAATATTCCTAAACGTGAAAACTTTAGAAATTTTTGTTAAAAAACATCAAAAATCTAGATATTTCCGATTTTTAGCCAAAATTTCGAAATTCTAATTTTTCGATTGTTTTTCTCGTTTAAAAATCATTTTTTGTTGCTAAAAACACTATTAAAAGGTTGGCTATTAACTTATTAGGTATTTATAGACTTCTACAAAAAGTTCGCCCCCCCGATAATGCGAAAGAACCGATATTGCTTCTGCCAATTTTCCAAAAGTCTTTTTTAAATAGGAATTTCGAAAATATTCCTTGCATTTCCAGAAGAAGACGGCCGCGATTTGTCAGCGATAATCTGTTCCCTGGTGGAGTTGTGCCTTCGCGAGGAATGCCGTAGGGATATCGGCCAATTTCTGCTCCTCATCGCAAAGGTATCATTTTACGTGATTCAAGGGCCACGCTCGAAAGGCCAGGAAGAAAATAATAAAAATTTTCGCAAATTGGTGACTTTCTGTTCAAAAATTTATGAAAAATGGCCAAAAATTATCCAAATTTTGTCCAAATCATCCAAAATCCAAATTATCCAAAAACATTTTGTAACTTTGTAGCAAACAAAAACTATGCTAAGAACACCCTGAAGATGGATGCAAAGAGATATCTCTTTTTTTCCAGGAATTCTGCGCGCTGGGCCATCCATTCGGTGATCGATCGCTGTCCCCCCACGGCACAACGCCCACATTCCTGCTATTCCTCGACGCTGTTCATCAACTCTTCAACCAGGCCCCCAACGAGTCAGTTTTTCGAAAAATACCCGAATAACTAAAGTAAAAAATATTTTACAACCTTTGAAACCGCCGCGTAAAATTTCAATTTTTCATCGAAAACGGCAATTTCCGCTCGAAAAATCGATATTTTTGTATTTTTAACGATTTTTTATCGATATTTTTACGTTTATAATCTTATAAATAGCGTTCGCTTTCAAAAAAAAAAACTGGAGAAAGCATTTGAAATTTCAAATTTTGATCGAAAACTGCGATTTTGGCTTGAAAAATTGATGTTTTTGTATTTTTAGTCGATTTTTGTGACTTTTTACGTCGAGAAATAGCCAAAAAACAGTGAGTTTCAGATTCGGCTTCTCCCCGCATCTCCTTCTTGCCCTCTGGGATGCGTCGATTTCCGGCTTCTTGCCCCCATTCACCTGCAATTCGGCCGTCGAGCAGAACGAGTTTGGTCAGCAATTTAGAAGTATTTTAAACGAAAACAACGTTTTTTAGTCCGTTTTCTCTTTCTACTATTCCTAAACGTATTCTCTCAAAAAGCTCACAAATTTTTAAGAAAATGGCGATTTTTCGACCTAAATCTCGAATTTTGAAAAATGTCACGTTTTTAGATAGTTTTTCCACTTAAAAGATAGTTACATTTTACAAAATCATGATTTTACGATGTAATAAACCACGCTGATTACCATGGCGTTTTTAGAAAAAAACCGGAATGGCCTTGGTTTTCCGGTTATTCCACTTCAACGTTGGCAAAATTTTGTCCGAAAACCAGGATTTAATCGTATTTTGCCAACTTTTAAGCGGAATAGCCGGAAAAACAAGGCCATTCCGGTTTTGCTAAGAACGCCATCGTAATCACAAAAATACTCGTTTTTTTTTTGTCCCACTGATGGCCGCTTTTTTCAGGCGGCGCCTCGGCGTTGTGTCCGTCGGATCCGGCGGGTTGTCTGCGTCGCCTCTTCACCGACGAGTACCGCACCCTGTTCCGCAACGTCCGCTTCGAGGCCGCGTATTTTCTCGGGAAACAGAGTACGTCTGAAGCGCTTTCGCCACGTTTCAGTGTTCTAGAAAAGGAGGAATCTCGAAAACCCCAAAAAACTTGATTTCTCTCAGCAAACACTTCCTATCTTCTGCCATGGGATCGTCCGCTGCGTCCGCGCCCTTCACCCGTCCACTATCGCTTCTGGACCGGCTTCTTCTTGCGGTGGAACCCGGCGGCAAGCATCGAGGTGGGAAGCTAAGCCAAGCCAAAGCCTAACCGTAGGCTAAGCAAGGACAAACTAAGCCTAACTATAAGCCAGACAAGGTAAAGCCTAGCCAAAGCTAAGCCCAGGCCTAAGCTAAGCCTTGAACGCTCCGGAAATGAAGTTACTTTTTTAGGGCGGTGGCCAACTGGCGGCAGATCGACGTCTCGATGAAGTGATGGCAGAGTTGTATGGAAATAAGTGGACACGAATCTTCGGAGAACTCGATGGACAGGTAGCCCTCACAAAATACGAAGCGAGCAACATCTTTTCCACGTCAGAAAGCGAGCACGTCATCCTCGTATCCGTATACGGGAATCGAGACCGATCACGTCAGCCGGTACGAACGCGCGAATGACGATGACTCGGATACACGATCATTATCCGCACTCTCGATCAGTGGCATCACAAAGGTATCGAGCTTTTCCCTCTTCCTAAAAACACTTTCAGCGTGTCCCGTCGGACGATGCGCGCAGCCTCCGCTCCAAGCTCTCCATAAAAATGCCGAGAATTGCCAAGAAATTCCATTCGCCGACCCCGAAACACAAGAAATCGACGCAGCATCCCGAGGAATCCCCGGGATAAGCTAAGCGCAACCAGCATTTGCTCCTTCTCTTCCAATGCCAAGCGTGCAATTCACTTCATCCACGAGCTTCTTCCCAGAGCACTGCCATCTCCCACAATCGCGCCTTCAATTTTCTGTACCTTGCTATCTGTATGTACAAATAAACTAAAACCTGGAACACCATAGGGCATTTATCGAAAACAAACAACAAAACGTACATATTGGAAAGGGTTCATTGGTTAACGGGCAGTAGCGTCGTAGCATCATCGGCAGCTGGCCATTGTTTAGTCGAGCTTCTTGAATCCGATGTCGCCCGAGTACTCGCGGAAGCACCGTCTGCACATGTTGATGCCGTACTTGCGGACGAGGCCATGGTGTCCTGCGCAGACGCGGCACGAGCGCGATCCGGGGCCATATTTTCGGGGATGAGAGAACCACAGCTCGGCGAAGCCCATCGTTGATTGATAACTGAAAAAAACGGGAATTAGTGATGCAAAGAGACGAAGGAGAAAGAAAACGCGTGGAGTCGAGGAAATTGCGGAAAATGCCAAGAATTGAATTCGGAGTCCGTCAAGCGTTTCTACCAATGTCAAAAAGAAAAACGGATCTGTAGAAGCGGGAAAAAGATAATCGGCGCAAGTTCTGGATGAGCTGATCTAATAAACCGAAATAGCGCTGAAAATGGTGTAGCGGGTCTTCAAAAAAAGGTGGAGATAAGCAGAAAAGAGGCACGAAAAGGTTCAAGATTGATTTCGCGGTGGATTTAGCAAGAAAAACTACTCCTAAATCGAAATCGAAATCGAAAATCGAAAATGAAATGAAATCGGCCCTGCTTTTTGCTATAAAGAACTAAACTCTGCAAAAAGAGGTTGAGAATAAAGCGAGAACTTTTTCTAAATCGCATAATTTATAAAAAAACGTACTAATACGAAAAACCGTCGATGAAAGCGCCGAAAAAGAAAATTCGCCCGGAAATTCAAGAGCCGGCCTCCCTCTGCGTGTCTAGCAACGTTCCAATTGGTCCCGCAGCGGGCGCTACCGTAACGGGTCCCCGAGGGGCCCCCCGCTCGCCGGACGAATCAAATCATTTCTCGCCAGCCGCCTCCTGCCAGCGGCTGAATTGCTGTGCGTTATTTCTGTTTTTATTTTGCGTTTTGTTGCGCTTTTCATCTAGAATTTCTCATTATTCTTTCTTGCGCTTGCCTCCTAAATTTTCTTTGTTTTCTGTCGCGTTTTTCTGCGCGTTTTACTCGGCTTCTCATGTCGAATTTCTCCGGACTATTCATTCCCACGCTTTCCACCAAAATTTTCTATGATTTCCGTTGAGCGAACCACTTTTTGAGCTTGATCTCCTTTTGCTAAATGCATTTCTCCTTGATCTGCCGCTTACTAAAACATCCTTTTACTTTAGAACCCCCCGCCAATGCTCAAACCATTGATTTCCCTCCAATTTGCCCTCCTCGCCCTTTCCATTGACACTTGCACCAAAGATCTTTGTGATCAGAGGTGCGTATTTTGTCTTCATTACTCATCCCCCTATTTTCAGGATGGCCAACAACGAGCGCACCTTCATCGCCGTCAAGCCCGATGGCGTGCAGCGTGGACTCGTCGGGAAGATCATCCAGCGGTTCGAGGACCGCGGATACAAACTTGTGGCCCTCAAGCAGGTATACATTTTTGCGGTTTTGGCCTTGGCCTAGCGCTCGATTGCGGTTGGGCGCTAGTATTCTGCGAACTGAAGCAAAGCCCGGATGTCTCACAGGCATTCGGCGCATTGTTTGACTTCTCGATTGCGTCATCGTTTATTTGGAGCTGGCCTGCAAAAATTTGGCGCTAGTCCGGCGTTGCTCGCATTCAATACCCCTTTCTAATCCTTTCGTTTCCAGGTGACGCCGTCGAAGGAGCACCTGGAAGTGCACTACCAAGATCTCAAGGACAAGCCCTTCTTCCCATCGCTCATCTCCTACATGCAGTCGGGACCCGTCGTTGCCATGGTGTGGCAAGGGCTCGATGTCGTCAAGCAGGGACGCGTGATGCTCGGCGCCACCAACCCCCTCCAGTCCGCCCCCGGCACCATCCGCGGAGACTTCTGTGTTCAGGTATCGTGTTCGCGTTCGTTTACTTTCGTGAGCAGGGATGGCTGAAATATGGTTATGTAGAGGAGGCACATCGGTTTTCAGTTTTTTTTGGCTCTGTCTAGGGCCTAGCCTCTAGGCTATCGAGTCATCCGTTGATTCCAGTTCATCGCTAATCCTTTCTTTCCAGACCGGCCGCAACATCTGCCACGGATCCGACGCCGTCGACTCTGCCAACCGCGAGATCGCCCACTGGTTCAAGAACGACGAGATCAACGACTACAACAGCGACCAAATCAACAAATGGGTCTACGAGTAAAGCGGCGCCGGCGCCATCTTGTGTAATGTTTACAGCTTGTGATTTTTTGTTTAGATTTCGAACAATAAATTGTGCAACCCGTGAATTGAGCCTGAATTTTGCAAAGAACATTTGGAATCGCGAGTGATTTTGATTCAAACACATTAGTTGGAATGGCTTCTTGTGGCAGATAGTTTATTTGGAAGTTAGAGATTAGAAACCCGTGTCGTTAGTAAGGGAAGTGCAATTGGAATCACTGCTTCGTCAACTTGTCTGCTTTGGCCTGCTTGTCGGCGCGAACCTGGAAAAGAGAGTTGAACGTCGCGATGGCCAAACAAACAATTAGCGCGTGGACATCGGAAAAGCTTCTGAGGAATGCTTTCCCGTTCGAAATCACGTCAACTTTGCGCGGTAAACAAGTCGCCCAATAACTGACCGCCTCAATAACGGAGAGAACGGCCGTTCGAACGCTGGGCTCATCCTCTTCGGCGGCGGCTAATCCCTTGAGTGGTGGGTTGGAGATGGCCGACGAACTCGATCCGGGCGGGCCACCAGCTGGTTGTGGGCGGATGTGAAGGGCCTTGACGTGACGCTCCACATGGTACTAAAATAAGGGTATTTATTTTAGTATAGCAAGAAGCTTCTGACCCGCTTCGCAAAGAGGCGACCGCAGAAATCGCACGGGTAGTTCATCTCGCCGGCGTGCGATTTCTCGTGGCTTTTGCAGGCGGATGATGAGGGAAACGTCTTGCCACAGTCCCACGTACACGCGTATGGGCGTTCGCCTAGAAAATAGATTTGGCATGGCGAAAAAGAATATTTGGGATGAAAATATCGAAATTGGACCTATTTTTTAAAAAGGATTATATTTCCTTTTTTAATGTTCGTTAAAATTAGATTTCTAGCGAAAAACAATCAAATCTTCAATTCTTAGACGAAAAACTCGGCCATTTTACGCGAAAAAAACCCCTTTTTTATATTTTTAATCCTTTAGAGGTTTTTACGTTGAGAAATACTTTATACGAATTTCGACGCTTAAATTAGCCGAAAAAGAGACCTGTATGGAGACGAAGATGTGATTTGAGGGCGCCGCGTTGCGTGAAGCCCATCTTACACTTGGGACATTTGAAGGGCTTCTCGCCGGTGTGTGAGCGGCGATGCTCGATCGCCTTTGAGCGGAACTGAAAATGGGGAGAAATTAGGGTTGTAGAAGTGGCTTAGGAATACCTTGTCCACTTTGCCACAAATATCACAGCGGTGTCCGTCTTTTTTCGGGGGTCGCGGGCTCTTTGGAGGGATGCCGTCCTTCAGCATCCGTAGCCGCAGCTCGCGCACCGCTTTCGACTAAAAATTTCTTGTTTTTTTAAAGATTTATTAGTTTTTATTTTTCATTATTTTTTAGTATAACCAAGAATATTAAATACGTAGGAATCGTATCTAAAGCGTAAAAAGGCTAAAAAGGTTGTGTCAACCACAAAAATTCAGTTTTTCAAAAGAAATTTCAAATTTTAAGTGGTTTTTAAAGTTTGAAAATATTTTTCGTCTTGAAATCAAGCTATTTTTTCTAAAAAAACGCCTATGATCTGCAGAAATTTTTCCCTGCTTTCGAAACTGCTTTTTAAAACTACCAAATCACCATTTTTAGGTAAAAGTTGGGCAAAAAACCAGTCGTTTTTGTCGAAAATCGTTTTTTTTTTTAATTTTCATCTGATTTTGAACGTTTTTATGCTGGAAAATAGTAAAAAACCGTTGGTACTAGGATGGTTGGGGGGGGCCACTTTTTTTTGTCGGTTTCAGAGCAGTTTTTTGTGCTGAGTTCGAATTTCACAAAATTAGGTTCGAATAACGCCGTTTTCCACCGTAAAACGGCGGTATCAGCCGCGATATCCACTTTCGTAAAATACAACCGGAGCTATTAATGTTGGGGGGCATCTTTTTTTTGGGGTTTTTTTGGACCTAAGCTTTTCTCCAAGTTTAAGCTAACCAAGCCAAGCCCAGCCTAAGCATAACCTAAGCCAAACCTAGGCTTAGGCCCAATCCTAAGCTAACTAGGGAAGTATCTGAACTTGCCATCGAACTTTGAGAAGTCAGATACACCATTCGACGCGCCGTGACAAGAGAATTCCAAATATGTAATAAAATCAACGGGAGCGCGTAACGGTAAAAAGTTATGAGGCTTCAAAGTCGCCAAAATGACGAAAAACAGCATCTTTGAGACCCTGTATCATCCCGCGGAATGGAACTTAGTCTAAACTGATTAGTACTCCATGTTCAATAAAAAAAGCTCTTTCAAATGAGCTATATTACATACGGTTGCCAAAAATTTCCGCAAAAAATATTTTTGGAATGCAGTGTAAGGGTAGGGTATGGCCAGCTAGCCAAAGACTTTTCGAGAATTTGGCGTAAAGCGCAGATAAGATAGCTCATTCGAAAGAGAATTTTCTGCTGATCAAGATGTACTGTTCCATTTTGACACACTAAATTCTTCGAATTCACACAGAGCCTTAAAAGGGCGGTTTCCGACAATTTTGTCAACTTTGATATAGAGAGCGTCCAATCCTAGTTTTGTTGCCGGAGGTTATTTTATCATCGCTGGTGCTTTTTAGGGGTCACACAGTAAAGAAAAACTTATTCCCGAGTTTGGACATGCAAAAAGTAGGAACCGGTCAAAAAGCAAAAAATAAAAATCGTGAAAGGATCCGAACCCTGGTCATACAGCCCAGAGACCCATGCGCAAACCACTAGGCCACGAGACCGATGGACAGGGTGCGCTGGGAGGGGCTCTTCTCGCGACGGCGTCTTTCAATGTAAAACTTAAGATGCTCATAACTTTTTACCGTCATGCGCTCCCGTTGATTTTATTACATATTTGGAATCCTCTTGTCACGGCGCGTCGAATGGTGTATCTGACTTCTCAAAGTTCGATGGCAAGTTCAGATACTTCCCTAGTAAGTCTAGAACAGGCCTGAGCTAGGGCTGGGCCAAGCTTAAGCTAGGCCTAGACTAAGCCTATACTATACTATTTCTATGGCGCCAGGAATTTTCCACCGACCCTTTATACGATTTCTGGTAACAAGTCCACGATCTCTACCCTTGCGAATGATAAGCTAGCGCGACCACACTTGTTACTAGTCTATTATCTTGTTATATCCTTGTTGTTGCGATAAACCCTTGTTAAACAGGTTAAGCCATTTTACGGTGGAAAACGGCGTTATTCGAACCTGATTTTGTGAAATTCGAACCCAGCACAAAAAACTACTCTGAAACCGACAAAAAAAAGTGGCCCCCCCCCAACCATCCTTGTACCAAACCGTTTAGAAACGCTTCCACTATTTATATTTTCGAAAACTAGACGCTAAAAACTAGGAAAATCTACCGAAAACTCGGGGTCCAAATACAGCGGATTGCCGTCGGTGTCCACAAATTCGTACGTCTCCGTGTCGTCGACAAAGCTGAAAAAGGGGAAAATTTGAAAGGAATGCCGACAATAAAAATGCCGACAGCAAAATTTCCGAGAGCAAAAAAGCCGTCGCCCTTCAGCTGTCGACATTTTCCCAGAGATTTTAGCGAGAATTTCAAGAAGGCAAAATGACGCCAAAACGTACCCCTGTGCATCGGGTTGTTCGTAGTATTCGACGTAGCTTGGCCCCGGCGTCGACATCATCATCTGGCCGTCGTCGTCTCCGTCGTGATGGTGGTGGTGCTCCCCTTCTCGCCCGTCGTCAGCCTGAAAAACGGATCAGGATTTCCGGCCCGGATTCGGCAGTAGCAAAGCCTTTATGTGAGAAAATTGTACCTGATCCTCCTGAAAGACCTCCTCCTCGGCGGCCACCGACATCATCGGCTCCATCTCGTCGCCGCGCAGCCCGCCCATCAGCACCACCTGAAAAAAATACATTAGCACCAGGAGACCTTAGAAAAGCTGACCGTCCCGCCGTCGTTGAGCTGCTGCGGCTGGCCGGCCACGCGCACCGAGATCTCCTCCTGCAAAAAATAGATCGAGCATTAGTTTTCTAATGTCGTAATTTACGGATCTTTCGCATTATCGGGGGGAGGGGGGATTTTTAAGGAACCAATTTTACTAATATAAATAGCGAAAGTGTTTTTAAACTATTTTTTACCATTTCTAAACGTGAAAACATTACAAATTTTCGTTAAAAGGGCAAAAATATAGATTTCTTTGAGCAAAAATTATCGATTTTTGACCAAAATTTTTTCAGTTTTTTAAAACCTTTTTTCGCGTTAAATAAATTGAATTTCGGCAAAGACACTATTAAAATACTTAGTAGTACGGTACTGGTAATTTCTGAAAAAACTAGAAACGAAACGCACGACAATGACGGGCTGGCCGTGGTGTTGATGGTGGTGGTGATGATGATGGTGGTGGTGATCGCTGACCTCCTGAAAATAGCACAATTATACAGCTCTCGCGGTCCGCAAAGCGTCTCTGCTAGCCCCCTACCCTGAAACCCACGAAAAGACGCACCTGCATCCAATTCGAGGGTATCCGCTTCACGGCCGGCGAGGCGACGCGCCTGGCCACAATCTTGAACCGGTCATCCGAGGCGTCGTCCACCTGAAAATAGACATTTCTTACGTACAATAGCCGAAATTACGTCCAAAAATTCAGAATTTCACACGGATTCCGAATCTGCACTCAGAATCCGCTGAATCTCAGTAGGTTTTAAGCTATAAGCCCGTCTTCAAAGTGCTAAAGGCTAAATTCCGCTGAAAAATGCCTTGTAGTTCGCTAAATCCGGCGATTCGCGAAATTCTGAGCGCAGATTCGGGATCAGCGCTCAATTCTGGCCCGAAGCGCACCTGCCAAACAGTCGGCGGTTTCTGGCGATCGGCATCTGCGGCCTCCCTGCATTCTCCGTCCTCCCTCGTCTCGTCGCGACCGTACGGGACCGGCGCGGGGCCCTGCTGCGCATACCCGTCCACGTCGCCGTTGTAGACGCTCGCGTACAGCTGAAAAAAACGTTGAGGTGAGGGGCAGCTAGTGGAGATTCTTTGAGGAATGGAGAGAGAGGGGCAGGCTAGCAGAGATTCTTTGAGGAGATAGGGCGCAAATTCCTTACCCAATTGTTGATGCTGTCGGTGAGAATTGTCCACAATCGGCTCTCGTCTTCCATTTTTCGCTTGAATTCCGGCGGATGCGCGTCGCCGTGGGCCATCTGCAAAAAAAGAGAGTTTCAGGCTAAAAAAAGAGGTTTTTCTCACCTGGAAGTGCTTGTCGAAATCCTTGAGATTCAACGACGGATACCCGCAGACGGCGCATCTAAAATGAGCATCAGAAAAATCTCTAGAAAGAAAACTGAAACACACCTGTAGGGGAAATTCTGGATGTGTCGATTCCAGATGTGCCGCTCGAAGCCGTCGAGGGTCGCTGAAAAAAAAACCATTTACGCCACAACAAAGCCCACTCAAACCCGCAGCGCGTCCGCGACGCGTTCACGGGGCTTCTAGGACTCAAAAAAACTCACGAAAATAGTGGTCGCATTCGTTGCAGGTGAACCCGCAGCCCGCATCTTCTATCATTGAAGCGTCAGCCTGGAAAAGGTAGAGTTCCGAAGGCAAATGGTTATACAAAAACGGATGGAGAAGCACAAAAAAGGTAGAGTTTTCTCACGAAGGAAATTTTTTCTTCGTGTGTATTAGGCCGCCTAGGTGCAAAATTTTGCGCCGAACCCGAATCCGTTTTCAGAAACGGCTAAACGGTCCTTTTCGAGCGGCTACAGGGCTTTTTAGCTGGCAAAACGCCGAGGGTGGCCGATTTGGTAGGCCTAAAAGGTTAGAAAAAGGTGTTCAGGCGGCAGAAATGCTCAGAAAACACTGCGCTTTTGAATGAGTTATCACACTCCAACTTATGTAAAATTTTCGAAAATCTGTTCTGGTCCAGGGCGTTCGTTGAAAAAACGGGACTGTTTTATTAGCCGGGGGGGGGGGGGGGGCAAAGTTTGTCATCGGATCTTTTTGCCGCTATTTTACCTTATTTTGAGCCGAAATAAAGTAAATAAATTAAAATAATAATAATAATAATAGTAGTAGTAAACAAAATAAATAAATAGTATCAAAGGATGGCGATTTTCGACCACAAACGGCGGGTTTTTTATCAAAAATTCGACTTTTCAAACATTCCTTAGTTTTGAGGTGGTTTTCTAGTTGAAATATCGCTATATTTTACGAGAACACTACTGAAACACTCGCTGTTAAGGTACCAGACCTTTCTACCCTCATAGAAAAGAGTTCAGCACCTCCCGATAATGCGAAAGAGCTCATTTTTGCGCTGAAAAAAATCCTGGTGCATTTGTTGATGCTCTACCGAGTGGCGACAAGAGAATTACGAAAAATACAAGCCCCCCCCACCGGCAGCGATTTTCCCCCGGCAAAGTCGAGCAGTACCAAAAAAGTTTTGCGTGGCGCTCAAAAGTACAGAAAACCGGAACGGGATCCGTTTTGCAATTTTTTGAAGGCAAACTATCAGTTGAAAAATAGGGAAACCGTTTATTCGCAGTGCGTTCGTTGGGGGCGTGGCAATACTCAACTGGTAGATGACCATGGAAACCCAAAAAAGGCGAAAAAATGCGCAACAATTTCAAGGAGGGCAGCACAGGTCGGCGGGGCAAAAATTAACTTAAAAAATTCATTAAAACGTTGAAAGATTTTCGCATCACAATTATGTTGAGGGGTGGGCGAGAGAAAGGGCGGCAGAGAGAGGGACAAAACGGGGCGAGAGGGAACAAGGGGGAACTGGAATTGACACATACACACATATTCACGGGGAGCTGCTATACTTGACGGGGGGAAACGTGAAAATTTGGCAAAAATCGGGGCCTGGCGACGTTTTAAAGGGACCGGCAAGCGGGAAAAAAATCTGTAGAAAACCAAAAGTCGACAATTACTTCCGCCAAAAAAATTTGACATTTTTACAGCAAAAATCCAGGTTTCCGGTCCCTTTAAAGCGCCGTCCGGTCCCGAAAAGGCGGTAAAGCTGGGGGGAAACGGGGGGAAATGCATTGAAAAATCGTTGGCAAAAGCACACAACCATATTTCCGGCGGGAAAGCCGGAGAGAGAACCTTTTGTTGGTGAGCGACAGTAGTGGGCAGGCAAACCGATTACGCGATGAAAAACAGAGGTGGGGGAATCGATTACGCAACGTAAAAGGAGCTAAAATTTTAGATTTAGAGAGACAAATTACGATAGAAAAAGGGGATTTTTACATTTGGGGAGGGGACAAATCGCTTTGAAAACGAGGTGTAAATCGATTACGATAGGGAAAAGAGGGGGTAAAATCTGATTTTTACGGGGCGAAATCGATTACGCCATGAAAAACATGGCTAGGAAATCGATTACGACAGGGAAAAGAGGGGTAAAATCTGATTTTTACGGGGCGAAATCGATTACGCCATGAAAAACGACGCTGTAAATCAATTACGACACGAAAATCGGGGGGCTAAAATTCGATATTTGCCTAGGGGAGAAGAGGTATTTTTTGGCACACGAGGGCCAAAAATGAGCTTCAGGGGGGCGAGAAGGAGGACCAGCCGAAAGTGAAAAAGCAACGTCAGAAAAGTGAAGATTCGGGGCGCAACGTGAAAAGTACGTAAATATACATGGTGGCGTAGTGGCGGTCGTATTTCTATCGTTGTCCGGGTGGCTTCGTGGGCTTTTGTCCCTTCTTGGCGGGCTGCTGGGGCTTCGCGTCGGCCGCCGTCTGCCGCTTGTTCTTCCTGCAAAAAAGGACGGATAAATCAACGCCAAATTTCGAATTATCGAAAAATCGCCATATTTTTGCATAATTTACAAATTTTCACGACAAAAAATTCAAAAAAACTCGATTTTTCGAGCAAAAATGACCGATTTTCGACGTAAATTTCGACTAAAATTTTCGGAATATTTAAAAACGTTTTTTTTTCAATTAAATATAGTTAAATTTCGTTACAAACCAACTTAAGATTAGAAACTTCTTTTTATCTGGATTTCTCGGGCTAAAAAAAACGATTTTCTGCGAAAATTTCGATCAAAAAAATTGTTAGAATTTTTTAAAATAGTTTTTTTGCAATTAAATATAGTTAAATTCCGTCCAAAAACTTTTAAAATACTTATTCTTACGTTGCTAAAGTGTGAAATACCGAAAAATCACGGATTTTACGCCCAAAACGTGAAAAAAATCACCTTTTCAACAATTCTTTAAAGTTTTATAGTTATCGCTAAAATTTGCTAAAAGCCGCACAATTGATTTTTTAAACTACTAATTACAATTAAATTCAATTAAAGACAAATTTTGCGTACCTATGGCCCCGGGGAGGGCCTCCAAGGGCAGATCCCGGGTCGGCGGCCGCAGTGTATGGTGGCGGGGGCTCGACGACGATCACCGATGGGGCTGGAGGAAGAGCTGAACACACCGAAGATGACGGCCCGGGGGAAATACACGATACCTGATGCTCCCTGGGGGATGAGGGGGATCGGTGGTTGTTGAGGCTGGAGAGGAGGAGCAGATGGACGAGCACCAGCTCGAGAATTGACACCACCGCCACCGCCACCTCCATGCCCTGCTCCAACACCGCCGCCCGTCGGTTGACGAACACCGCCGCTGGGGGGTTGGCGCTGTTGACGGCGTTGTCTCTGGAAAAATGGGATTAGGGCTAGGGTGAAATCCCAGAAAGAGTCTCTGCTAGCCGGCCCCTTCTTTCCATTTCCTCAAACGTTCTCTGCTAGCCTGCCCGTCCTTTTAAAATGACTCACAATAAGCGTGGAGGGCCTGGTGAGCGTCTGGTAGATGTTGAGCGGCGGTGGCTTGTTGGGGTTGGTGGATGGGGTGTGGACGGCACAGCACTTGACGAACAGCGCCATCAACACCAAGAAGCCGAGACCGCCCAGCACCACGATCCACCAGCTTTCCTGAAAAAAAACGGTCGTAGAAACGGGTGTAAAGGCGTGCGTGTGCGTATCGAGAGAGAGAAAGAGAAAGGGAGAGAGAGAGAGAGAGAGAGAGAGAGAGAGAAAGAGAGAGAGATATAGAGAGAGAGAGCGGTAGACGAACCTGAACCCATTGCTGCACCGAGTCGAACGTCCTCTTGTTGAAGAGAAGATTCTTGAGTCGAGCCAGCGGTCCATTCGCGTCCACCGAACGGCATTTCCGAAGAATGTCGCAGTATCCTGAAAGAAGGGGAGAATTAGGAAAACAGTAAGAAAACGTACCTTTGTAATTGTTGCATGGACTGCCGGGATGGAGGACGAGACCGCTCTGCCCTTTGCGACCCGATTGAAGGAATTGGAGGCGCTGGGAGGAGAACTCGGGCAGCAACACGGATGAGAGGCATTCTGAAGAGAAGAAATGAAGAAAAAAAGGGGTGATACTTACTTCCATCCTTCAGACACGCCAAATAGCACAGCTCTTCCGGTTTGCCCTCAGTCAGGAAACAGTCACGGAGACCGACGGCTTCACACACAGAACCATTGCAAGAACCGCCGGAACACACCTGAAATAGAGGGTAGAGAGAGATAGTGAGAGAGAGAGAGAGCGAGAGAGAGAGAAAGAGAGAGAGAGAGAGAGCGCAACCTACCTTAGTGGAATCCTGACAAGCCAGTCCGTTGGCTTTTGGACGACTTTGTGGGCATTGGGCGGACAATCCATCACATGTCTGCGCCTCGCTACATTCAGATTCCTGAAAAACACCCGGTTATACGAATTACGCGATGAAATTCACCTGTCTGCAGACTCGAAAATCGTTTCGGCCAAACAACGAGCAACTCTCGCCATTACAGCAGAAACCCTCACTGGGAGAACACCTAAAAACGAAAAAAACGCATTCGATTACGCGATGAAAATGCCGACATTGCTCCCTTCTTTCGCTTGCACGGCGTGCCGAGTCCGGAGAGACGACCCTCGTGTGGATAGCAGCATCTGGAAATTAGCCTGTATCGGAAAAGCGGAAATTGGAATTCGGATTCCCAAATTATCACCGCTAGCTTGCCCCGAGAATTCATTGCCGGTGGTTTTAAGCGCAGAATCGCCTAGCGTGCAAATGGCGTCGGCTGGCTTGCCCTGGATCGCCCGAAATTGCGCCAATAAACCCTGCTATCATGCCCTCCATTCCCCAAGGGTTTCTGCAAGATTGCCCGGCTCGAATCGGCTAAAAATTCCTCTAATGTTTTCTGCTAACATGCCCTCAATCCCCCAAGGATTTTTGCAAGTTTGTCCGGCTCGTATCGCTCCAAATTCGCCAATCTTCTTCCTAGCCGAAGCCGGATTCCCAAAGGTTTTCTGCAAGACTGCCCGCCCCAAATTTGCCCTAGATTCCCCAATAAACCCTGTTATCTTGCCCTCAATTCCCAAAAGATTTCGGCAAGATTGCCCCATAGGAATTGCACAAAATTTGCGCTAATGTTTTCTGCTATCTTGCCTTGCATTCCGCAAGATTTTCTGCAAGATTGCCCTGTACGACCTGCTCAAAATTTCCTTTAATGATTTCTGCTAGCCGACCTTCAATTCCCCAAAGAGGTTCTGCAAGTTTCCCAGCCCAAGTCCTCGGAAATTCCGCCAATAAATCTTCTTTCCCCCAATTTCCCGAAGGGTTTCTGCAAGCATGCCTCGTCTGACTTGCCCTCAATTCCCCAAGGATTTCTGCAAGATTTCCCGGCTCGAATGGGCCAAAATTTTCTCCAATAATTTCTGCTACCATGCCTTCCATTCCCAAAGATTCTCTGCAAGCTTCTAGCCCCGATTTCCACCAATTCTTTCTGCTAGCCTGCCCTCCGTTGCCAAATATTTTCTGCAAGATTGCCCGGCTCGAATCGGCCAAAAATTCCTCTAATGGTTTCTGCTATCTTGCCCTCCATTCCCCAAGGATTTCTGCAAGATTGCCCTGCCCGAATCGCTCAAAATTTCCGCCAAAAATATCTTCTAACTTCCCCTCCTTTCCCCAAATCTCTTCCGCAAGATTACCCGGCTCGGCTTGGCTAAGATTTCATCCAATTATTTCTGCAAGATTTCCCGGCTCAAATCGGTCAAAAATTCCTCTAATGATTCCTGCTAGCCTGCCTTCCATGCCCAAATATTTTCTGCAAGATTACAGCCCCGATTTCCGTCAATTGTTTCTGCTAGCCCGCCCCCTGATACCTGTCAGCCATTTGATCACAATCAGCCTGTGAGAATCCACAGTCACATTCCTCGCCCGGCTCGTGTATTTGATTTCCGCAAAAGGCCGACGTCCGTTCTGAAGTAAAGGGGTGTATTTCGTAGTCTACAATTCGATACCTTGGAAGCAATTTCTCTTTGTCAACGGGCCAACGGGTCCCGAGTATTTCGTCGGATCGATCGGCACCGAGGCCAGCACCTGAAAAATCGATTGAATTTGGCAAATTACTTCGTCTTTTTGTTGCTTAGAATTAATTTCATATTAGTATGATTTTTACTAGTATTATTAATGACTTAAAATATTCACTATCATTTTAGAAATTTCTTTTTTTCATAAATAATTTTTACAAATTTTTACGAAAAAAGCTAGGAAGAAACCTGCAAAGATACGGTAGTTGAATGCCTAACAAGGAGGCGTGAATTCCCAAATGGACTCTGCTAGCTTGCCCCCAGTAGAAATCAGATTTCCGCGAAGAAATTTGGCAAAAAAACGAAAATTACAACCTCAAAATTTCCGCCAATAATTTCTGCTAGCCTGCCCCCTCCATTCCCCAGAGGTTTCTGCACGATTGTCTCGCTCGAATGGCCCAAAATTCCGCCAATAATTTCTGCTGGCCTGCCCCCTCCATTCCCAAAGGTTTTCTGCACGATTTCCCCGCGGAATCGCTCAATTTCACCATTTTTGGCCAATTTCAACTTTTCAAAAAAGTTATTTGGCGTAGAAAAACGCCCATTTTTTTACCATTTTTTTACATACGGGGTAATTTTAAAACCCCTAGAAAATACGTACCACGTTGAGCACCGAGCTGATGTTGTTGATGGAGCACGAGGAGAACTTGGCGTTGTTCGGCTTGTCCCCAGACGTCGCCGAGGCGAACATGATGAAGTTGCCGAGGGGAAGGCCTAGAAAAAAGGGTAGATCAGCGCCAAAAAAAAACGAAGAAATACCTGGCTGGCATTCTGCGGGGAAATCGTGGGGCGAGCCAAAGTTGTGGCCAATCTCGTGGGCGAGCGTCAGCTGCGAGACACGGGCCGGCACCTGGAATTTGGGGAATTGATCGCGTAATCGGTTAAATCGGTCCCTCGCTTTTTGAATCGTATTCGACCGCATCGAAATGAAATTTAGAGGCAAAATTGGTGCATGAATTTCGCCCTTTTTTACGGGGAATACCACAGCGCGCTATTCCAGAATTTTGCCATCATAAACTCATGAAAAACTGACGCGATTTCCATAGTTGACGAGGGTGACGATGCCGGTGTTGAGACTGCGGAAGATCCAGCCGCGTGGACCCTCGTTGTAGCGCTGGTAGACCTGGCAGACGCCGCCGGCAGTATCTGAAAAATGGTATTAGTAGGGGATCGAGCCCTCAAAGGTGAATACATATCAGAATATCGAATTTTGAGAATCTCGAAATCTGCCAATGCTGGATTCGGGGCAGTGTGCGAAGGGTTTGGCCGTGGGGCGGCCGGCGCTGGTCCCAAAAATGGCCCTAGGCGCTGGTCCTAGGGTTAGTTAAATCGCGATTTTTCGGCGCCTACGGCGCCATGATGGCAAAAAAAAAATATAGTGTTATCGATATATGTTATCTGCGAGGTAAGGAGTTCTCAATAACTATTTCTAAAAAATGCCACCATTTAAATCATAGTAACGATACGACACCACGAAAAATCATGCACGAAAATTTCGGCAGAAGTCGGCAAAGGAGTAAAGTATGATCGGTCATGGTGGGTATGGATGTGACAACGCTCGTTACGGGTGAACGGCTTGGACCAAGCTGGCAATTAGATGAGCATTACACATTTCCCCGATCAAGGTTTGGGTAAAATTTGGTCAAGATCGGCCAGTGGAATGCGGAGAAATAATTTTTTATCGACCCCCCATCCCGGTGCACGCTGGTGAATCCCTTGAAAATGCTCTAACTACCCCGTCCTTGGCGCTAGCGGTTTGAAATTTGTTGTCAGGCTAGGTCTAGGGTCTGCCCAAATACTGCCAAAAAAGCAAAGCATGCTTCCAGTTTAAAACCCTTTTTCCGGACCAGCGCCGCTTCACCTCCGGAATCAGCTCATTTGGCCGCGCCCCCACTTCTGGTCCCCGTTGGTCCCCGAAAGGGCAATCAATCACCACCAAACTTGCTTGCCGAATAGCCTCTGGTACTGGCTATCATCTGACAAAACCATTTTAGCCCATACTTGCTTCCGCCTGTAGCTATCGACCAGCGACTGGTCGCCTTAATTGGCCGTGGGATCGGTAGATGTTCCGTTTTTTCCTTTTTGCGCCCTCCGTCTCAATTTTCCCACTTATAACTTCTAGTCGGCTGAAAGCCCGGTTTTTCCTCTTTCTAACTACGTATCAACCGTTCTGATCCATTACGTTATCGCTGAGTTATGGACCGGCGCTTAATTGGACGCGGCGGTTTTTGCCGTTTTATATGGGAAAAATCCATTCAATTGCATGCTACCCTCTACTCCACTGGCCGATCCATCCCAATTTTTTCCCTAAACGAGTTCCCAGTTTTCTCTTCCCCTCAGCCAAGTTTCAGCTTCATCCGACTTTTTTGAAGGGCTTTTTTCGGGACCAGCGCCGTCACTTCTGGGGCCGTCGTGGCATTGCAAATTTTTTTCCTGTGTCGATTTCTGCCCAAATTTTCATGCGCAATTTTTCGTACTGTAAAAGAAAGAAGAAAGAACTGTAAGCAGCGCAACAACATTAAATTACAGAAAATCCAGGAAGCCGACATTTATTTTCGCTATTTTTTTGGATATTGACCCAAAAAGCCACAAAAATTCTTGCCGCTAACGCGGCGCTGGTCCTAACCCCTGTCAGCCAACCCCCGGCGCTGGTCCATTTGACCATCTGAAAATTCTTTCGCACACTGATTCGGGGCGTAGGCGTGCAATTACCGGAGCCTTTAATGCCGAGTTAGACCAACGAAATTTCGAGAATCTAAAAACTCGAGATTCTGAAACTTCGAGATTCTGACAAATCTCCCTCAAAAATCCCTGGTCTCACAATTTGCACTGGCGAGGTCGCTAAACAAGAAACCGGCCAGGCAAAGGGGAATTTTGCCATTTTCCTCGTTTCTTAGTGAAAAAACAGCCCCAATAAGTCGCGCCTACATTTTTTTTTGTAAAATAGCGTATGCGCTTCTACATTGTTTGTATCTATTCCTCTGCATAAAAATATACAAATTTTAGTCAAAATATTCAATTTTAGGCAGAAAAATTGATTTTTCGATCCAAAATGGTCAAATTTTCGACTTTTCAAGCGTTTTAAGAGTATTCTTGAAGGTTTTTCTACTTTAACAAGTTAAAAATTACTAAAAACAATGCCAAAACTGTTTAAATTTGATGACTAGGCGAATCGGGGCCGCCGAAAAACAATTGGTTTCCCCGCGCCAATCCCCAGAACCGTTTTTCCAGGGAAAAGTTGCTCGTTTTTGAACTTGTTGGGGAAGTGCATCAACGAGGTGAAACTCACTAATCTGTGGGCTGGCCACCCAGGCGAGTCCGAGCGTGCCGCCGACGAAATCACTAAAAAAGAGCATTTGACAGCCAGAAAAGCTCGAAAATACCGGAAAGTGAGGGCGTAGGCTAGACAGAAAGCAGAGTGATTCTTCTGCGAGTTGAGATTCAGGAAATTGGAGACGTCGACATTGTCCTCGCAGAATGGATTGTCGGCACCGTCTTTCGCTCGTCCACCCGAACACGAATCCGGGGTGTAGATCTGCAAAAAGCGATAGTGGAAGGGCGGCAAACTGGCAGGGATCATTTGCGGAAAATCGGGGCAACGAACCGAGGTGCGCTGGATGACGAAATGGAGACCGCGAATCCCGTTGAAGTCGGTGCCCTCGTAGATCTCATTGACGGCCTTGATGTGGTTGTAGAAGAGGCTGACGATCTCCTCGCGGGTCCTGCAACGAAAAAAGGTTGGTTTTGCTGCAGATATGGCAAATTGGCCGAGAAATTTTGCGTGGATTTTGCGGCAGAAAAGTGGCAAGTTTCCCCGGGTTTTTTTGTCAAAATTTGAGCAATTCCAGAGATTTCCAGCCGTATTTCTAACGTTTGTAAGCCAATTCACAAGAAAACCTGAAAAAAATCTCAGCGTTTTGAGGCGGAAAATGAAAAAAACATGCAAAAAGCGCTTTTTGCGCACAGCTTCAAGCCTATCTTTTCATTCAACAAAATGGATAAAAACAGTCTTTTACGAAGCCCAAAATCATGAATTTTGAGACAAGCTACTGCTGGATCGGCTTGAACCCAATTTTACCGCATTTTCGCGCCGGGTTTTCCGTACAGAATCCTTGAAAAGCGGTTTTTTACCTAACCATTTATTTTACCTCTCTAATTTTGCCTATTTTCGAACTTTCGTACGCCAATTCACAAGAAAACCCAAAAAATAGCAGCGTTTTCAGGCAGCATATGTCAAAAAAATGCCAAAAACGCGGTTTTTGCGCCTAGCATAAAGCCAATCTTTTCATTCAACAAAATAGATAAAAGTAGTCTTTTACGAGACGCAAAATCAAGGATTTTCGAAGCAACTTTTCAGGCCGATCTTTTCCCTCAACGAAACCGATCCAAAATAGTCTTTTACGAGGCCCAAAACCATGAATTCTCGAACAAGCTGCTGCTGAATCGTCGTGAACCCGATTTTTCCGCATTTTCGCGCCGCTTTTTCTGCAAAGAATTCTTCGAAAGCGGCTGTTTACCTAATCGGGTCCTTGTTGCCCTCCTTCATTAGAATGTGCTCGTAGAGCTTGTGGTCGGCCTGGAGGTAGAGCGAGCAGGTCCTCACATTGTAGAGCCCGTTGTCTTCTTTTCGCACCGAGCGTTTCGTTCTCCTGCAAAAACCTGGCGTGATTTTCAGCGATTAGCCGGCAACAAAATCTGCCTATCTTTGCCGCCTAAATCTTAGTGATTTCCGTTCATTACGCCGACTTTTATTTTGCCAATTTTCGTCTTGCCGCCGATCAGAGCAAAATGCGCCCTTCGAAAATGAAAAAATCTAAGAAAAAAAGGCAAAAGCTGTAGTCTACGTCTTTTTTGACGCGCAACTTTTTGGAATCGCTTATCAGACAATTTTCTAGCCAAAACCGTGAATTCCGGCCTAAAAACGGCGAATAAACGTACATTGTGGCAAAAGGGCTGTCCCTCCATTCTTGATGTGTCTCGGCCGATCGCTGCACTCGGTCCATTTCGCGACGACGCGGCTCGTCGAGTGCACAGCCATGGGTCGACGAGTCGTCCTTGTCATTGGTGGCCGCTCTAGAACAATGTACACATGAAATAACCCCAATTCTAGGGGTTTTAACCGAGTTTTTTTAGGCTTTTCAATGACAAAAATCGGGCAAAAAGTAAAAAAAGCCGCTATCCGAGCTGTTTTCAAAAATCCAGCAAAAATGCTCTACCTTTTGACGCGCATTTTGCCATGGTTGATCTCGTCGTCGTGGTAGATGATCGAGTGGTAGTGCTTTGGTCGAGAATCCTAAAAAAAGAGGTAAATGCGATAAGAAGAATCACGAACCATGTCAAAATATTTGGCGGCCTTGTCGACCGAGAACGAATGGCCATCACCCGTGTGGATGTGGCCATCGAAGATTCCGTCGAGGATTGAGCCGTAGACGCGAGAGTTTTCATCACCTAAAAAAAACCCGATAAAAATGGAAAAATGAGCGGAATATAACGATTTAATACTGAAAAAACGTGCCTTCAAGAAATCCCTCGTAAAGAAACGACGCCGGATCGATGTCAGCCCATTGCCCGTCTTGATCCGCATAATGTTCATCGCCGAATGGAGACGAAGAGGCGTCCACCGGCAACAATGATATCCGGAATGTCCTGAAAAAGGGGAATCAATCAAGGAAAACAAATAAAGAATAGAATAGAAACCAGAAAAGGCTTTTTCCAGCGATTTGGACGGGTTTTTAGCGTTTTTCGACGCCGTTTGCAAGCCGTCTACGCCCCGCCAAGCCCATTTTCTGGCAGAAGAAGGGGAATAGACCAATTAGCACTCACCTGTTATAAGAATTTATGTTGAAGCGGATGGGCTGCCCATAACCGCCAATCGACCGTTTCCGGCGCGCATTCGAGATCGGAGCGTAGTTGAGCGGCTCGTAGTTGTCGACCCAGTTGCTTAGTGTCAAGCCTGAAAAAGATTTGCTATTCCCAAGGCTTCAAGATGTCATTTTTCACATGCCGAACGTTTCGAAAAGACTTTTTAGACCTAATTTTCGCCAGAAAATCTTTTGACACTGATTTCCGCCATATCCGCTCGCCGGTTTCGTCCATTTTCAACCATAAAAAGCCACGCACCTAACACACAAAGTGTGCACCCGTAGAGCAGTTTCAGCCACATGTTCCGACGATCCGCTAGGACATCGGGCAGCAAAACGCCACTGAAAAGACAGGAAATTAGCTCGAGAATCGTTCGACAACGGCTGGAGGCTCGAAAATCAAAGGAAAAAAGGGATGTAGGATGTTAAAAGCTGGATTTTTTTTGTCAGCCGATTAGTGATACGGCTAGTTAATGGCAAAAGCGATGAAACGCTGGGGGGATGTCGATTAAAAAAGTAGGATTTGGAGGCGAGGTGAGTCAGGGCGGCGGGGAGGCGCTTAGCAGCTGCACACCACTCTACCACCGCGTGTCTCTATTTCTCTTCGTCACGTCCACTCTCCCATAGCCCCCCAATTCCACAGAGAACGGGTGGAGAGGTCATCGCCGCGGGCGAGTAACACAAAGGAAATCGGCCGGGTCCCGTGTGGAGGGGCTGGATACCTTCTCCAGGCGTTGCTCGCGGTCTGCCCATTCTGATGTTAACATCAGAATGCTGCCCGTTCCCCCGAAAACTCCAGTTTTTCAGCATTTTGCTCTCTAGCGCTCGACGGGCAAGAGAATTCACAGCATTGCCCCCAGCAAACCCACCCATCCAGCATATAAAATGTTCGACATACAAAAGATAGTTTCTACAAGGAATGACGACAAAAAACTTTATCGTCAAAAGCCACGCATGTACAGGTTGTAATTTTTTGATGTTCATGAACGACGGGATGTGGGCGGCGTAGAACTTCATGTACAGCACCATCAACACCAAGAAGACGAGCACGACGATCCACCAGATTTCCTGAAAAAAGAAATATAACTTAAAAAGCCTCAGGGATGCGGTGAAGGCCCCTTGCTTCGGCACTGAACGCGTCCGCACGAGTTCAAAGAGTCCTCCAAAAGCCGTTAGACGAACCTGAACCCATTGCTGCACCGAGTCGAACGTCCTTTTGTTGAAGAGAAGATTCTTGAGTCGAGCCAGCGGTCCATTCGCGTCCACCGAACGGCATTTCCGAAGAATGTCACAGTAGCCTGGAAAAAGGGGAGAATTAGGAACAGTAAGAAAACGTACCTTTGTAATTGTTGCACGGACTGCCGGGATGGAGCACGAGACCGCTCTGCCCTTTGCGACCCGATTGGAGGAATTGGAGGCGTTGGGAGGAGAATTCGGGCAGCAACACGGATGAGAGGCATTCTGAAGAGAAGAGAATCATCCTCGAAAAAGGGCTGAGACTTACTTCCATCCTTCAGACACGCCAAATAGCACAGCTCTTCCGGTTTGCCTTCAGTCAGGAAACAGTCACGGAGACCGACGGCTTCACACACAGAACCATTGCACGAACCGCCAGAACACACCTGAAATAGAGGGTAGAGAGAGAGATAGTGAGATAGAGAGAGACAGAGAGAGAGAGAGAGAGCGCAACCTACCTTAGTGGAATCCTGACAAGCCAGTCCGTTGGCTTTTGGACGACTTTGTGGGCATTGGGCGGACAATCCATCACACGTCTGCGCCTCGCTACACTCAGATTCCTGAAAAACACCCGGTTATACGAATTACGCGATGAAATTCACCTGTCTACAGACACGAAAATCGTTTCGTCCGAACAGCGAGCAACGCTCTCCATTACAGCAGAAACCCTCACTGGGAGAACACCTAAAAACGAAAAAAACGCATTCGATTACGCGATGAAAATGCCGACATTGCTCCCTTCTTTCGCTTGCACGGCGTGCCGAGTCCAGAAAGACGACCCTCGTGTGGATAGCAGCATCTGGAAATTAGTCTGTAATTTAGGAGGACAAGCGGCCGGATTCCCAAATGATCGCCGCTAGTTTGCCCCAGAGCACCGCGCGAATCGCTCAAAAATTCCGCGAATATCTTCTGCTATCATGCCCTCCGTTCCCCAAATCTTTTCCACAAGACTGCTCGGCCCAAATTTGCCCTAGTTTCGCCAATCTTTTCTGCTAGCCTGCCCTCCTTTCCCAAAGAGAGTTTGCCAGCCCCGATTTCCTCAAATCCTTTCTGCTAGCCTGCCCCCTTGATACCTGTCAGCCATTTGATCACAATCAGCCTGTGAGAATCCACAGTCACATTCCTCGCCCGGCTCGTGTATTTGATTTCCGCAAAAGGCCGACGTCCGTTCTGAAGTAAAGGGGTGTATTTCGTAGTCTACAATTCGATACCTTGGAAGCAATTTCTCTTTGTCAACGGGCCAACGGGTCCCGAGTATTTCGTCGGATCGATCGGCACCGAGGCCAGCACCTGCAAACAGAAGGAATTGACCAAATTTTTGCGATGTTTTCTTTTTAGAATGAATTTTATATGCATAGGATATTATTTTTAATAATATTTCGATATTGTAGACTATTCTGACAGGACTCTGCTAGATGACACGGTGTCAAACAAATAGAAACGAAATCGAAACCACTCAAAACACCGATTTTTCTAAATTTTTTAGGAGTTTGTAGGAAAAAATGCTTTTTTTTGCGACTGAAATCCAGCAAAAACCACATCAGGAATTTTTTCGATGTTCGATCAAATGCCTGCCAAATCCTTCAAAACCGCACCACGTTGAGCACCGAGCTGATGTTGTTGATGGAGCAGGAGGAGAATTTGGCGTTGTTCGGCTTGTCCCCAGACGTCGCCGAGGCGAACATGATGAAGTTGCCGAGGGGAAGGCCTAGAAAGAAGGGTAGACAGCGCCGAAAAATAAAAAATACCCGGCTGGCATTCGGCGGGGAAATCGTGGGGCGAGCCAAAGTTGTGGCCAATCTCGTGGGCGAGCGTCAGCTGCGAAACGCTGATCACGATTGCTGAAACGCTCAAATTGAAATTGAATCGAAACAGGGCAGTGCAAACAACAACCACAAAATATTACCATGTTCTAGTCGAAGGTTTATGTTCTTCGCTCTGCTATAATGTCGTAGTTCCATATGGGGTCGCATTTCTTCCTCTAAAAAGCAAACGATTTGTGGAATCAGAAAAATAGGTACCGTAAAAGAATAGTGTTCCTCCTGAAGGCACTCTAGTCGGGTATTCGTGGACCAAGTATTCGAGAAGTGCACCAACAGTCATCCTTCTGTCCGCCGACACAAATAGCTGAGTAGATCCATGGCAAACGTCGATCAGCAATAAGACCATCTATAAATGAACATTATAATCAATTCCAATGATGCCACTTTCGCGACATCTCCGCCCGACTCGTGCGCGTCCAATTTATGGCTAAAACAAAATGTGCTTACTTTACAAATTCTAGTATTGATCCTGGGCTGAGAACTTGTAGTCTTTGTTCGCGGAAGTCTTAGCCGTCTCGGGATCGCGTATTCCTTGGCTTGTCGCTTGAGCGGCTCGTAGTTGTCAACCCAACTGCTTAGTGTCAAGCCTGAAAAAGATTTGCTATTCCCCAGGCTGCAAGATGTCATTTTTCACAAGACGAACGTTTCGAAAAGACTTTTTGGACACATTTACGCCAGAAATTGTTTAAAAATCGATTTCCGTTAAATTCGCTCGCCCCTTTTCAACCATAAACAGTCACGTACCTAACACACAAAGTGTGCACCCGTAGAGCAGTTTCAGCCACATGTTCCGACGATCCGCTAGGACATCGGGCAGCAAAGCACCACTGAAAATGAAGGAAATTAGCCACAAAATGGTTTGACAACGGCTGGAGGCTCGAAAATAAAAGGAAAAAGGGATGCAGGAGGTCACAATGGTCATAATTTCTTGCATGCCGTCCAGGTGTACGGCGGTTTTCAAGTTCGAAAGGTGCACCGCGGTAGAAAAAGGGAATTTTCTAAAACAAAACGTTCCGCGTTAGCTTTTCTAAGAAAAAAAAAAGGCAAAAGCCGTAGTATACGTCTTTTTTGCCGCCCAATTTTTTGGAAAAGGAAAAATGCAGTTTTCTAGCCAAAACAGCGAATTCCGGCTTGAAAACGGCGAATAAACGTACATTGTGGCAAAAGGACTGTCCCTCCATTCTTGATGTGTCTCGGCCGATCGCTGCACTCGGTCCATTTCGCGACGCCGCGGCTCGTCGAGTGCACAGCCATGGGTCGACGAGTCGTCCTTGTCATTGGTGACCGCTCTAGAACAAGGTACACATGAAATAACTCCAATTCTAGGGGTTTTAACCAACTTTTTAGGCTTTTCATCGACAAAAAACAAGCAAAAAGTGAGAAAGCCGCGATCCGAGCTGTTTTCAAAAAACCAGCAAAAATGCTCTACCTCTTGACGCGCATTTTGCCATGGTTGATCTCGTCGTCGTGGTAGATGATCGAGTGGTAATGCTTCGGCCGAGAATCCTAAAAAAGAGGTAAATGCGTTAAGAAGAATCACGAACCATGTCAAAATATTTGGCGGCCTTGTCCACCGAGAACGAATGGCCATCACCCGTGTGGATGTGGCCATCGAAGATGCCGTCGAGGATTGAGCCGTAGACACGCGATTTTTCATCACCTGAAAAAAACGATAAAAATAAAAAAACGAGCGAAATAAAACGATTTAATGCTGAAAAAAGTACCTTCAAGGAATCCCTCGTAGAGAAACGACGCCGGATCGATGTCAGCCCACTGCCCATCTTGATCCGCATAATGTTCATCGCCGAATGGAGACGAAGAGGCGTCCACCGGCAACAACGATATCCGGAATGTCCTGAAAAAGGGGAATCAATCAAGGAAAACAAATAAAGAATAGAATAGAAACCACAAAAGGCTTTTTCCGGCGATCTGGACGGGTTTTTAGTGTTTTTCGACGCCGTTTGCAAGCCAAACAGCCTTTTTGAACCTAGTGCTGCGCCCCGCCAAGCCCATTTTCTGGCAGATAGAAGGGGAATTGACCAGCTAGCACTCACCGGTTGTATGAATTGATGTTGACGCGGATGCGCTGCCCATAACCGCCAATCGACCGTTTCCGGCGCGCATTCGAGATCGGAGCGTAGTTGAGCGGCTCGTAGTTGTCGACCCAACTGCTTAGTGTCAAGCCTGAAAAAGATTTGCTATTCCCCAGGCTGAAAGATGTCATTTTTCACAAAACGAACGTTTTCAAAAGACTTTTTAGGCCCATTTTTGCCAGAAATTCTTTTGACACTGATTTCCGCCAAATTCGCTCGCCGGTTTCGTCCATTTTCAACCATAAAAAGCCACGTACCTAACACCCAAAGTGTGCACCCGTAGAGCAGTTTCAGCCACATGTTCCGACGATCCGCTAGGACATCGGGCAGCAAAGCGCCACTGAAAAGGATGGAAATTAGCCACAAAATCGTTCGACATCGGCTGGAGGCTCGAAAATAAAAGGAAAAGGGGATGCAGGAGGTCACAATGGTCATAATTTCTTGCATGCCGTCCAGGTGTACGGGGGTTTGCAAGTTCGAAAGGTGCACCGCGGTAGAAAAAGGGAATTTTCTAAAACAAAACGTTCCGCGTTAGCTTTTCTTGTGGAATTTCAGGACAAGTGTATCGTACTTTCCACAATCACTAGGGAAGTCTGTCTACTCAGCATAGAATTTCATAAGATCTGATATGTTATTCGACGCGACGAAAAATTCGTCCAGAAAGTTTTTTCTGGATTCGATTTCGAGGAAAGGGGATTGGCCTGGTCATTGGAGACTTTTCTGCGAAATTTTCGTAAACCTAGTGTTTTATCGCTCATTTGAAAGCTCGTTTTCTGTTGAAAAGATGCCCCATCTAACTTTTTCTAAATTCTGCTTCTCGAATTCCAACAGGCCGTTAAAGGTACGGTTTTCGAGCGTTTTGCCAACTTTGAAGTCTCATAACTTTACCCCTTCTAGAAGTGCCAAGGCGCGTCGAATGGCATATCA
Organism: Mesorhabditis spiculigera; assembly: GCA_958295435.1. Lineage (NCBI taxonomy): Eukaryota > Metazoa > Nematoda > Chromadorea > Rhabditida > Rhabditidae > Mesorhabditis > Mesorhabditis spiculigera. The sequence continues at coordinate 375,625 of CATQJA010002608.1, read as the reverse complement.
AACGTTAGGAAATTCGATGCCGAGTTGACAGACTTCCCGAGTGAGTGTGGAAAGTACGAAACACTCTTGTCCTGAAATGAGATTTCTCCAGTCAGCCACGTTCTAAGTTGCCAGAGCCTTTTTAAATGCCGTTAATCAAATACCAAGGCCTGAGCATGAAAAAAAAAGACGGAAGAAGTATTTGCGTTAATCCAATAACATTTTGAGAACGGGTGATCTTAGTTTCCTGAGCACCGCAAAGCCCGTTATAACAGGCGCCATTCTTCACACTATGCTTCGCGCAAAGACAGTAACCAATTTAGTGGTGATTCGCAGAGAATTCCAAACATGCTATTTCGCGGTTCGAAAAGATCGTGGTGTGTGCTATAAATTCAGAAAGTGCCTCGTTGATACGTAGAATTGATTCAAATAAACCAGTCTTTTTAAGAAACCTTTATTTTCAACAAAAAAACCGGGGATTCAGATCGATTCAGCCTGCGAGCATAACATTTCTCCCGATCACGATTGCTGAAACGCTCAAATTGAAATTGAATCGAAACAGGGCAGTGCAAACAACAACCACAAAATATTACCATGTTCTAGTCGAAGGTTTATGTTCTTCGCTCTGCTATAATGTCGTAGTTCCATATGGGGTCGCATTTCTTCCTCTAAAAAGCAAACGATTTGTGGAATCAGAAAAATAGGTACCGTAAAAGAATAGTGTTCCTCCTGAAGGCACTCTAGTCGGGTATTCGTGGACCAAGTATTCGAGAAGTGCACCAACAGTCATCCTTCTGTCCGCCGACACAAATAGCTGAGTAGATCCATGGCAAACGTCGATCAGCAATAAGACCATCTATAAATGAACATTATAATCAATTCCAATGATGCCACTTTCGCGACATCTCCGCCCGACTCGTGCGCGTCCAATTTATGGCTAAAACAAAATGTGCTTACTTTACAAATTCTAGTATTGATCCTGGGCTGAGAACTTGTAGTCTTTGTTCGCGGAAGTCTTAGCCGTCTCGGGATCGCGTATTCCTTGGCTTGTCGCTTGAGCGGCTCGTAGTTGTCAACCCAACTGCTTAGTGTCAAGCCTGAAAGAGATTTGCTACAGCGTAGGAAACGGGTAACCTGGAAAAATAGAGATTTGAACTGGAACACTGGCAAGGATCATTTAGGAAAATGGGCAACAAATTGAGGCGCGTTGGATGACTACTTGAGAACACAAAGCAGCTATTTTGCTTGAAGAATTATTCTATAAAAAGTCAGAGTGCGCGAATGGAAAGAATGAACATATGGACGGAGTGCAGCTCATCACTATGTCAAATTTTTCACAAAGTTAATCTACAAACGAGCTTAGGGCGACATTTTAGGAGGGGAGGGGGTCACAGAAGCCCACAGGTACCAATGGCGCGCACGCAAAAGCCCGAACGACATATGCCCGCACGCAAAAGCCCGCAGACAGAAGCCCGCAAAGGCAAAAGCGCGCAACGATAAATGCCGCCATACATTTTGGCCCTCACGGAAAGTGATGTTTTCTAAGGGATCCCGGCTTCATACATCATTTATAGTAGCTGCACGGTACTAAGGGACGGTTCCTTACAGCAACTGGAGCTATTGATGCTGAGGGGACCTTTTTTTGACTTAGCTTAGGCTTACTACGGAAGTGCAAATAAGAAATTCCGAGAGACAGATTTCGAAAAGAGTTTCGGAATCCCCGTCGCCGACCCTAGCTGATCCATAGTTTTGCAAAGCAATTTGTTAGCTTTTGCAGTTTAGTCTAGGCCTAGCTTAGATTTCGTCTATGCCTAGCCTAGCCCTAGCTTAACTTCGGCGCAGCGTGAGCAAAAACTAAGCCGTTGCCTAAGCCTAAGCTAAGGCACAATCAAGCCTACGCTAAGCCAAAAGCTTTCGACTGTTTTTGACGTCTCTGGTTCCTCAGACTTATCTTTACTGATCTAGCTCCAACAAACTAGCCAAGTGGAATAAAAAAGGAACGAGGTAGGGCGAGAAACGATGGCAAAATTCGCCCACGAGCAAATTAAACGTCAAAACCCAACAACAATCCTCACGGCCCCAGTACCCCCGCCAAAGGGCCAAAATGTATGGTGAAGATTTGGAGTTGCGCGCTTTTGTCGTTGCGGACCAATGTCGTGTGGGCTTTTGTCACCCCGACGTCTCTTTCTATGCCGCAACGCCGAAAACCGCAACGCTTCCCTGATCCGTGGACGATAAGGATCGGCTGCCAAGGCCTTTAACCGTGACTGATTTTTTGCAGAATTCGTTCTGGGTCTCGCCACGAATTCCCCACGGCATCTCGATGCCCGCAATGACGGCATGTAATTCCGGGCTTTTTTGAGCAAAAATCCGAAGCGGGGCTTATGAATGCAATCTTTGAAGGCTTATGACTTTCTATTTTCATTCTTACTTGAAAAAAACTGTATTTCCAGATTTGTATAAGGGAATGCGCTGATTCGATTCGACTAAATAGAAAAAAAACTGATTTTCGAAATTCGTTGCACCAAGGCTTCAAAAGCTCCGGTTTTAGGCTAGAGTTTGGTTCAAAATGGGGTGTATTGGAGCGTCGCGTAGCCCCATTTGCAGTCAAAACCATTGCTTCAGTTGCCGTGTCCTATAGAATCACCCGTTTCGAAAATGATCGGTCAAGCGCGGCGGGGTAAGGAAAGCGTTCTAGTTACCTCAACTTTAGTAGTTTGAAGTAGTTTGGTATGGTATTAGTAAATGTTTTTCTTTTGCCAAAATGTGTTTGAAGCCAGAAATCATCTAATTAATGGAAGGCATGTGCCGCGAATCGGCGATTTTCGTACAGTAGGTTTTTACGGCAGGGGTATCGTTCTGCGTATTACCCCAGCAAAGATGGTTTTTAAAACCATCAAAGTGGGTCCCTTTTCCGAAATCGCGCCGCTGGATATGCGCATATAGGGGACCATGACAGTTGCGGTACAACATTTGAGCAACTGGGGCAAAAACGATGTTTGAGCAACCCCTTTTTCCCACGTTCACTAAGAACCCATTGTTGCTCTTGCTCAAACGTCGTCGCGCAACTGTCATGGTCCGTCAGGTAGGATTGTAAATTTAAGGTATCAGATATCTTGATCCCGGGAGCGGTCTCTTTGCCCTGCGGAGCTTTCTTTGCGGGCAGTTTCTTTCAGGCAGAATTGTTTTGAGGCAGTTGAAGCCAAATGGAAGGATTTTGATGTCGGACAATCGGGCATTAAGGGTCACTTGCGGAAGCCGCCGTATTAAAAAACGTGCGACTATTACAAAACAATCGAAAGCTTGAACGATCGAACTTTACCAGTGCCGGGCGTAGCGGTTTGCTTTTAAGATGCTTTGAGGATGCGGCCGGGCGAGCGACGATTGAGTGAGGTATCCAGCGGCAGCTGAGAAGCTGTGAGTTGTGGGCAGCAACTTGCTAACGCGAACAATTAAAGGAAAATAGTCTATGCTATGGTAAAGCCCGTAATTTGAGTTGCCATAAGATTCAACCCTGGAAGCTAATGAGCAACAGATCTACACAATCCGGAGCCTGGAAAACGTCCAGGTTTACGCTTCGATCTGCTGGATGTCTTTTTTGGACCGACAGACGTGGCGACGTAGTAGCACAATTCTCGTCGCAGTTTACCGCATTCCGTTTATTTCAACATTTAGATAATTTTACATAATAACAGAATTTTAATTCGATCTGCCGGCCCACATGAGATTGAAGCCAGTGGGAAATTGACGGGTTAATCGTTGAGAGATAGTAAGGGGATTGGGGCAATTTTGTCGAATGAGAAACGTGACCAGGGCTTTGAGGCCGCGAAGTTTCACCGACAATTCGATCTCGATTCCCGGTAATGGCTTTGGCTGATGACGATTGAAGAACGAGACAAGTTCCGCCATATCCTGAAATTAGTATTTTTGTTTTAGAGATGAGATGATAGAGAGGAACACAAATAATTCCAATCTACAACAACATACCCGTTTAACCATTGAAGGTTCTGACTTCTTTCGAAGTTTCTTCTGCAATGTCACAAACATTGTCCGTTCTCTACCATCCATCGGGGGTTTCTAATCATTCATTCATTATAGTTTTTCGTTCAGTTCCAATTATATTCAGAAAATTCTATGAAAGTACTATACTTCGCCAGCCACCCCGGGTGGTACCACCCCCCAGGGGTGGATGGAGGGTGGGGCTGGGGGTGGTTGGGGGGTTGGGGGGTGGGGTGGGAGGTGGTCAATGCATTAGCCACCCCACCCCACCCCGTACAAAAATTTTCATGATCTGGCAATAAAACTTTTCGGTCTTCCGACTACATTGTCTTTGAGGGACCTTATCTGACTCGAACAGGCTTTTATTGTCAGACCATGAAAAAATTTTGTAGGGGGTGGGGTGGGGTGGCTAATGCATTGACCACCCCCCCAATCGGTTGGCAAAGTATAGAAAGTACCATAGCAGCCCAATTGACAAGACGATTGACGGTAGAAAGAGTCTCGATATGACCCCCGTAGATTCCAGTATGGATGAGCAGTACGGACGAGTCGCTTAGCTGCAATTGCCTCGGCTTTTACTACAATATAAATGTTATAAATAATACTAGAAATGTTCATTTCGGTCGTTTTTGAGACGAAAGTCGGGGATTCATGCTCAACCGAGGAAATACGGAAACTTTAAGAGCTCTGAGGTACCTGATCCCAGAGTGGCAGCTGTTCACTCATCCAATCCTCTTTCTTGGACCAACAAGTTATCGAAGGGATTACGCCCTATAAAAATTCGAAAATTTTCTTGAGTAAAAAGACAAAACAGACCACAACGTCAAGGGAAAAGTTGCGTTTTTTCAGCCATTCGAGCTGTATCGACGAATGATGTGGACAAGATTTGATGAGAATCGAGTGGGGATTCTTGAGCAGGGCCAGTCGATCAAGCCGAAATTCAAGCTCCTAAAAAATATCGAAGATGGAATATTTTTAGACTTTTAAAGGGCTGCCGACGGCATGTGTCGATCCCCCCCCATCAACAAACTGGCAAGTAGCCAACAGGGCAGAGAGCGCGCCCTGGGGAGAGGCGCAGAGACATTTTCTTTCCAGCGCGTAACCGATTGATTATGCCGTCGGCATCCCTTTAAGCACTGCAACGTACCGTATCTGGCGTCCCGGTCCGGATATATAAACCGATGGCATTCGGGACAGTGCCTTCAAATAGCTTATTCAGTATCGTGAGCGCTTTCTCATTCCCGCAATTTTCAAGTGTACACATCACTCGATCACCGACAACCCTGTAATAGTATTGTCTCATCTAACAACGAGCTTTCGTTAGGTGATGTCGGATTTTCGAATCGAGAGATGGGTCGCTGTATAAAGAAAATAATTCTGAATAAGATCCCATTTTCAGAAAGTGCTGAACGATTATCGTATGCCAAGGACATTTCCATTAATAAAAAAAGGCCCCGTCGGCTGGGCATTTGGAGCGATTTCCTCCTCAATCCGTTTTTGCCCTTTTGTTTTGAAGTTTTTGAAGTTTTGTTTCTTTTTAAACGAAAAATTTTTGCTCTGCTTAGTAAAATTTTAATTCAACCATCTAAAAAGCGCTTTATGGTTTGATGTGTGGCTGTTTGGGAAAATGGATGACAAACGTACGGCCTCAAGAAGTGTGGGTTATCATAGGTGTGCCAAACAGAATTGTTATGGGTCAATTCGAGGGTCCCTCGCATCATTTTGAAGTCCATCTCACCGCAACTCGTTCGAAAAGTGACAGTCAGCAGCTAGAAAAAAAAACTTTTTTCAGAATCAAGGTAGCTTCTTGATGTTGTGGCATTGGAATTCGACCACATCTACTTACCCCGCAAATAGCCCATGGATATCTTTCGGTACATATGAGAATATCGGAGACGCGATGACTCGTCGGCCAATGTGAATTGTGTTGAATGGATGGATATGAGAATGTCTGAAAGGAATTATTCCCCTAAGAATCTCCGCTAGTTTGCCCCCCCCCCCCCCATAATACGATAAATACGATGAGAAACGTACTTTCGTAGCATGGCGTAGCCGGATCCTTTCTCGAAATCCCAAATGAGAAGAGACAATAGATTTTAGTCGAATGGGTAGAGCCAACAAATTGAATCGACCACATTTCTTCGAACATTCTTTTCCTCCTTTCATTTTTCGTTTCTATTTTGTTGATCTATAAATTATAAATAGCCTCTGATTGGTTAGATAGATTTAGAGGAGGGAAATATAACAAATAGAGGGCGCAAGGGAAAGAATGAAATATTCTCATAGCAGAGAGACAGATGGATGTCCTTTCTTGTCCCCCATACCTCCCGAATACCCTGGGGGTATTATTTAATTTCTCTCTCGCTAGGTCAGTAATTTCTTCCATGATATCTTCGGAGAGTATTGGCTACCTTTAAATCTGGGTTCTTTGATATTCGCGGGGGGGGGGGGGATCGACATTTTTCGCATATGTCTAGGATGGCCTAGTTATCAAATAGAAAGTGTTTTCTTATCCTCATTCGTAAAATTTAACTATATGTAAAGCAGAAAAATCTTTTTAAAAAGTTACAAAAACGCTTGAAAATTTCTAAATTGTGGTCATTTTCTGGGGGCGGGGGGGAATTAACGAAAAAATTATCGTTCTTTGTTTCGTTTCACTATAAATTTTTCTAGATATGGAATGATGCTACAAGCTACAAAGGCGGCCCCTACGAAATACCGTAGTCATATGGCAATTACGGTGTTTTTTTTGAGCTAATGGCTTGTTAAAGGACCAGAGAACTCAGGTCCCGAAAAACTTTAGGTCCGGAAATTGGTGTGTAGATGCGGCCGAGGGTCTTTCGTATCGTGTTTGTAGTAAGAACCCAAGTTTCCGACCCGATTCGCACGAAAAGGTTGGCGTTTTCCTGGCAAAAACCTCCTCGCGCCGTGATTGGGTGTTTCTCTCGGGTTCCTGACCGGACACACCCCCTTCACAGCGCCCCAATCCGGAGGCAGGCCGTTGGATACCGTATCGCATAGACGGGCAGCATAGCCACATCATTTGAAGATACCAAGATTTGAATGTCGCCAATACTCTCCGAAGATATCGTGGAAGAAATTACTGACCTAGAGAGAGAAATTAAGTAATACCCCCGGGGTATTCGGGAGATATGGGGGGCAAGAAAGGACATCCATGTGTCTCTCTGCTATGAGAATATTTCATTCTTTCCATTGTGCCCTCTATTTGTTATATTTCCCTCCTCTAAATCTATCTAACCAATCGACTGCTATAATCTAAATAATATAGAGAAAAATGAAAAGAGGAAAAGAATGTTCGAAGAAATGTGGTCGATTCAATTTGTTGGCTCTACCCATTCGACTAAAATCTATTGTCTCTTCTCATTTGGGATTTCGAGAAAGGATCCGGCTACGCCATGCTACGAAAGTACGTTTCTCATCGTATTTATCGTATTATGGGGGGGGGGCAAACTAGCGGAGATTCTTAGGGGAATAATTCCTTTCAGACATTCTCATATCCATCCATTCAACACAATTCACATTGGCCGACGAGTCATCGCGTCTCCGATGTTCTTATATGTATCGCAAAGTATCCGGGATTCACGTACGAGGTTTGTTAATGTGTTCAATTTGACGTGTATCACAATCAGGGAATCAGACGTTTTTGAGTGTCGTCGGGATTTTGGCAGGGGACCAAGCCTATCTTGTGCAGAATTTTACGCTGATTCCGAATATGGTAACCGTTTTTGCGGAATGGCCATTTCTCGAAAGTTATGAACGATTTAAATCATACCAAAATCGGCTACTTTCAATAGTGATAAAAGGCTTCGGAATAGGTTTTAGACAAAACCAGATAGTGCATCTTGTTCAGAAAAAAATTCTCTATGAAATTTACCTTCTTTTCCAGAATCATTGAAAAGTTGGACAAATTTGAAAGATTGGGAGGCCCATAATTTTACAAAAATTTTCAAAATTCCAACATTTTTGAGTTGGGTGGCTTATTTAATAGAGAATCATTTTCTGAACAAGATGCACTATCCGGTTTTGTCTAAAACCTATTCCGAAGCCTTTTATCACTATAGAAAGTAGCCGATTTCGGGCTGTTTTGAGGCTTAAATCGTTCATAACTTTCGAGAAATTCCGCAAAAACGTTTTTGATATTCGGAATCGGAAAATTCTGCACAAGATAGGGTTGGTCCCCTGAAAAAATCCCGACAACACTCAAAAACGTCTCCTTGTAAGCGATCTTCGGTTCGGAAACACATTGTTTTCCAGAAAATAACTGTAACCTTTCGAACATGCTGCGGTGAGATGGATTTCAGCTACTGTAACAGCACATTTGAGTTTTGCCATAACAATTATGTCTGGCATACCCGTGGTCGACCACACTGCTGCAGGCCGTACGTTTTTCATTGATTTACCTAAGCCGTGTCACACAAAATCAAAATTAAATTTTACTACTATGAAATAATGATATTCTAGGGTTGTCGGCAATCGAGTGAAGTTGGCGATTGAAAATTGCGGCTTTGCGAAAGCGCTCACGATAATGAATCAGCTATTTGAGGGCATTGTTCCGAATGCCGTCGGCCTATATTTTAGGCCCGGCACGCTGGACACGGTACGTTTCAGTGGAGACCTCTTCGGTTCTGTACTAACTAAGGACGTCCAAACTCTGGTACAAACATTACAGGTGGCCTTGTGCACAAAATGCTATGTGCCGGAGAAGAAGGCGTTTTGCCCCGACCGAAATACCGAGCTTTTTATAGATCTGCCCCCGAGTTTAAATCGCCTATGAATAGAGGTTTTCTTCTGATTCTAATGGCATATTTCAGTAACGGGATACCCAAGGTTTTGGTGGCAAAAATATAGTTATGTATTCCGGGCAGTACAAATAACGCGCGAATTTTGTGTGGCAATGAGGCGCCAGTGTCGCATAGAATTCGGCCACCTTTCCCTCTTGTGACGTCCCCATCCCCAAGGAATGGCTTGCCGCTATGGCCTAATGGATAGCATCCTGGCCTAGAAAACGGCGGTCCCGGGTTCGACTCCCGCCCGCGGCATAGTTTTTGCTTTTTGAGCCCCGAAAAGGTTGGGCATCCCTTTAATGAGTCCCGGTCTCTCTCTCTCTATCTCTCTCTCTCTCTCTCTCTCTCTCTCACACAGGTGTTCCAGATAGGCAGTTTTTTACCATTTCCCATACAAAGATCGGATTCGGCCAACGCCAAATTTTGAAATAGCAACTTTTTATTGCTTTCTTGGACTGTCTATACTGAACTGGAAACGTCCAGACCATCGACAAAAACTCCTAAAACTAAACTTTATTAAAAAGGGGAAAAGTTTTGAAAAATGGCTAGTCTTTTGGGACCTTGCCCTATTTCGGGGGGTGGGAGAGGCGGTATGACGCTACGTCCCTGCTTATGTATATAGGCTCCGCGGTTTCCAGTCATCACAATGCTTTGCCAAAGGCTGAACCTTGCTGCCCCCAAATAGTATTTCTTCAGACGTTTGAATTCCGGCTTGATCGACTGGCCCTGCTCAAGAATCCCCACTCGATTCTCATCAAATCTTGTCCAAATCATTCGTCGCTCCAGCTCGAATGGCTGAAACAACGCAACTTTTCCCTTGACGTCTTGGTCTGTTTTGTCTTTTTATTGAATAAATTGACGAATCGTTATAGGGCGTAATCTCTTCGATAACTTGCTGGGTCCATAAAGATGATTGGATGAGTGAACAGCTGCCACTCTGGGATCAGGTACTACAAAAAATTGTTGATGACTGCACCAGAGTTGGAAAACCGCTTCGCGGCGTTTCACCCCTGCCCCCGTCTGATCGAAAGAAACGATACACTTTGCATGGTTCCTGAACGGGCGACATTCAAGAATCCTACTACAGGGTGTCCCAAAAAAAATCGACCCCCCTCTAGCGGACCGCAGAAAGCTCGGATCGGAATGATTTTCACACCATTCGAAAGCCCTTCAAACGGTGAGAAAACAAGCGCCTTTGGTTTTCCAAAAAATTTTAGCCTTCGCTCGATATTCAATGATTTCTGTAAAAAGCGTAAAACCAGCATCGTCCTGTTTGCTTTAGCAAGCAATTAACATGCCGATTTTGCATAAAATCTGCAGTTTTCATCGATTTTGGCCCTAAATTTAATGAATTAAAATTCCCATATTGAAAAACGAAAAGTGCTTGTTTTCTCGCCTTTTCGTGTGCTTTCGATAGATACCTAAATCGTCAAAATCGGACATGACTGCGGCCCGCTAGAGGGGGGTCGATTTTTTTTGGGACACCCTGTATATATAAAAAAATAGTGTCTGTGTGAGTGTGTCCGTGCCACTTTGCATGCAACTTCCGTCAGCGTGTTCCAGTAGTATCTCAATTAGGGGGGTAGCTAGGTGTATGCATCTTACGTCATTAGGTGCGTAATAGCCTTGGGATGACTGCACAATAATAAATTTTCAAAAATTATGTGTTTTCGACGTTAAAATTAAGTACTTGTTGAAAAATCCAGGACCCTCTTTGTTAGGAAACAATTAGCATACGCCGGAAGTTGCGTGGAGCCTATATAAGGGAAGAGAGGCCGCGTTTCTCCGATTTTGCCATCGAAAATCGCGAGAATATGCAAGGTGAAGAATACCATGGGATCAGACGGGGCCAGGGTTGAAAAGTCGCGAAGCGGCTTTTCAACCCTGGTCACTCTTCAAATTTGCAAGCTTTCGCTTCGACCACCCTCAAAAATTGACCCAAACCGGCGTTGAGCCCCAAAATTTGAGTAAACGCGACTGTGGAGTTGCAAGTAGCGCAATTCTGAAGGTGTCAACGGAAAGGGGAACGTGAATTCCCCGGGGGCCACCGAGAATCGGAGTATTTTCCACAAGCCAGATCTAATGTAATCATTCCAGATAGGCGACTCGTCCGTACTGCTCATCCATACTGGAATCTACGGGGGTCATATCGAGACTCTTTCTACCGTCAATCGTCTTGTCAATTGGGCTGCTATGGTACTTTCATATACTTTTCTGACTAGAATTGGAAATGAATTGAAAAACTGTACTGAATGAATGAATAGAAACCGCCGATGGATGGTAGAGAACGGACAATGTTTGTGACATTGAAGAAGAAACTTCGAAAGAAATCACAGCGATCTATGGTTAAACGGGTATGTTGTTGTAGATTGGAATTATTTGTATTCGCTCTCTCTCTCTCTCTCTCTCTCTCTCTCTCTCTCTCTCTCTCTCTCTCTCTCTCACTGGGATCTCATTCGTAATTTCAGGATATGGCGGAACTTGTCTCGTTCTTCAATCGTCATCAGCCAAAGCCATTACCGGGAATCGAGATCGAATTGTCGGTGAAACTTCGCGGCCTCAAAGCCCTGGTCACGTTTCTCATTCGACAAAATTGCCCCAATCCCCTTACTACCTCTCAACGATTAACCCGGCATTTTCCCACTGGCTTCAATCTCATGTGGGCCGGCAGATGGAACTAAAATTATCTAAATGCTGGAAAGAAACGGAAAATAAAAAGCCACAGCTCGCACGCAAACTGAAAAAGATTCTCAGCGCCCGCTCGCCTGGCGCTAACCTTAAAACCACTTGATAAGCCAGCCGCTGCCCTCGCCAGCCAACTAAATGTGTAAATACCATTTGCTATCATAATGCCGCTTTCCAAAATGCCGCCTTCCAATATATCGCTTTTCTTATCGCCGCTTTTTCATAATGCCGCCTTTTCGTAAAGCCGCTTTTTCATAATGCCGCTTTTTTAGAATGCCGCTCTATCAGAATACCGCTTTTTATTGGGATAGGAGTTATCATAATAGCAATTTCTTAAAGCATATTTTTTATCGGCAGAGAATGGTTTGTAACTATACCTCTGAACAATAACTACAAATTTTAATCATGATCTTAGGTTCTTTGATTTCAAGACCGAACTTTTTCAGGGCAAATGGCAAACACTTCGGATAGTTCATCAAAAGGGCAGCCCAGCCCATAGGGAAAATAATTTTTTCCCGGCCTTGCCGTTAACTGAAAAAGCGGCATTCTGATAGGGCGGCATTTTGAAAAAGCGGCATTGTGAAAAGGCGGCATTCTGGAAAGCGGGATACTGGAAATATCCCGTGTACTATCGAGAAAGACGTCCACCCCCCGGTCGACCGAATGTTACGTCACGCAAAATGATGATATTTCAAACCGAATGTAGCCTTTTGATAAAACACATCCGGGTAAAAGGCGGCATTTTGATAGAGCGGAATTACGGAAAAGTCGTATTCTAAAAAAGCGGCCTTATGAAAAAGCTGGGTGGGTGCCAGAAGCCCGCAGGCAGAAGCCCGATAGTACCAAATGCCCGCAGGCAAAAGCCCGAAGGCAGATGCCCGAAGGCAAAAGCCCGAAAGGTCAAAAGCCCGCACGGTCAAAAGCCCGAATGGACAAAAGCCCGCACGGACAAATGCCCGAACGGTCAAAAGCCCGCCATACATTTCCGTCCGCCACAAACAACCATTTTTCCTGAGCGATGGAAAATCTCTCCAGGGTTCGTACGCACGGCCAGTCAAACAGGCCAAAAACGGCAATGTGTCGGGAGGGGCAAAAGCGTCGATTGGAGCGGAACGTAGCGGGCCCCGAAAAGTTTAAGCTCTTATAACTTTTTCAAACCGACTTAATAATGAAAACCCAATATGAATTATTGCAGAGTAGAATTTTACGGTTCGAATGATACCAAAAACAGCAAGTTAGCCCTCCGAAATACCACTTTTCACAAAGTCGTCAACAAAAACCGCCTTCGTTTCGATACTTTTTTAATTCAGTTTTCTTAGTGCTTGGTATCATTGGAATCGCCTTTTCCCATTCTACAAAGTTGGAAATCGCTTTTTTAAGATTCCATTTAGTTTTAAAGTTATAAGGCTACGAAGTTTTGGCCCGATACATTTTCTTGACGAATGGAGCGCCGCGTTGCTTAGGTCCTTATTGCCGCAAATTCTGGGCGTGTACGTCATTTGTAGTCGTTCCTTCCGCACTCGATAGTCACTTCCGTACCAAAAACTCATCATCTTCTGCTGTTTTCCAGTCTAATTATTTCAAAAGCTAGAGATTGAGCAACAACATTTTATAGACAAACAAACAACTTATTGGAATAACGAAAGTATTGAAGCTTTTTTGAATCTCTATCTTTTTTGAAATAATTACACTTCAAAAAAAGACGTATCCACTTTTTGGTGATCTTTTTTTGTGAGAACGGAAATGTATGGCGGGCTTTTGACCGTTCGGGCATTTGTCCGTGCGGGCTTTTGTCCATTCGGGCTTTTGACCGTGCGGGCTTTTGACCTTTCGGGCTTTTGCCTTCGGGCATCTGCCTTCGGGCTTTTGCCTGCGGGCATTTGGTACTATCGGGCTTCTGCCTGCGGGCTTCTGTCACCCACCCAAAAAGCTGCATTCCGATAGAGCGTGTTTCTAAAAAAAAGCGGAATTTGAAAAACGCTTCTAAAACAGCGGTATTTTGAAAAGCGATTATCTGGAAAGCGGCATTCTGGTAGAGCGGATTTCTAAAAACAAGCGGCATTTTGAAAAAGCCGTATTCTAAAAAACGGCATTCTGCAAAGCGATATCCTTGAAAGCGGCATTATCATAGTAATTCAAGGATCCGTACTCGTAGAGAAACGCTGCGAGACAGCAGCTGATAAATATCGCATCGATCACTCTCATCCTTTATCCGAAACTCGCTACAAAAAATACACGTATCATCCTCATTCAAAAACGCTAAAAAATCACATTCCTAGTCCGGAAACAATAAAAAGCACATTTGAAGTAAAAAACGTAGGCTCTTTCGCGTTATCGGGGGGGGTGGTATTTTTAAACATAACTAGAAATTCGCAATTTTGATCAAAATCGGGATTTTTCGTGCAAAAAATCGATAATTTTTGTGTTTTGAGTGAAAATTTGTAAAGTTTTTGCGCCAAGGAATAGTAAAAGCTGGCTAGAAAAACTTGCTGTATTTATATTCAAAAAATTGGGTCCTAGAAAAGGTTGGTCCCCCCGATAATGCGAAAGAACCGAAAAAACGTTGAAAATTGATCACATCACAATTCAAAAACCGGTAAAAAGGGCATTTGGAATCAAAAAACGTTGAAAAATGGATGTTCTAGTCCCACGTCTCGTACTGTATCCGTCCCAGCTTCTCCAATCGATCGACAAATCCCTCTTCTTCTCCGCCATTCGTGCGGCCGATCCGTTCGATCGCCTCGGCGACGGCCTTCGGCATCGCCCCCGCGCTCCCAGCGATCAGAATTGACCCTAAAAATGGAAGAAATAAAACGATTAGTTTTAAGGGTGCTTTTGCAATATCGGGGGGGGGGCAACTTTTCAAATAAAAATCAGAAACTTTTTTAAACCGTTTTTTAATCTATCTAAACGTCAAATTTAACAAATTTCGTATTAAAAAATGCCGCCCCCCGATAATGCAAAAGAATCGTTCCAACGTACCTCCTTGTTGTATCAACCGCCAGACATGTTCCCCTTCATTCGCAATCACATCCTGCACGTATACCTGAAACAAAAATTCAAAAGCCAGAATGGACAAAATGTGGTTCTATTGCATTATCGGGGGGGGGGGGGCAAGTATTTTAAAATAAAGTAGAATTTAGCTATATTTTAACTCAAAAACCATAAAATTTAGGAAATGAGGCGGGTCCCCCCGTTAATGCGAAGGCCCCCCCAAAATGTACCTTTTCGGGCTGATCGCGACTGAAGGCGACGAGTGTCGTGTTGTACTTGAGAAGAGGCCATTCCAGCTGAAAGTAGTAGTCCGTCAATCGACCACGACAGCCGAAGAAGAGCATTGAAGGGGCTGGGGAAGTGGGGGAGAGTCTGAAAGAACCGATTACCCCATGGAATTCACGAGGGTAAACGGTGCTGGACTGTTAGCGGGGGGGGGGGGCGTTTAGCCGGTTTTTTATTGTTTTTTCCAACTATTTTTATAGCGTTTTTAGTAGTTTTTTGTTTGCTTGAAAGTTATCAAAAAAATGTTAACAAATTTTAGAATTCGGAATTTTGACTTTTTTGGTCATTTTTCATACATTTTTCCCCCAAAAATCAAAATTTCCGAAAATTTCTATGATTTTGATATTATTTTTATATCCAAAAACTATGTAACAAAACTATTAAAAAAAATGTCTATATTTTGTTGCCGTAGAGACCCACAGGGAAAAAGTTGGTCCCCCCCCCCCCCCCGCTAACAGTCCAGAGAACCGCCGAAACTTACGCATTTCGATAGTGGAGTAGACTCCTGAACGGCGCGACGCCGGTCCCGGGCCCGACGCAGATCACCGGCTTCGATTCGGCGGGCATCGTGAAGGTGCCCGTGCGCACGCGGACGAACATCTGAAAAAGATATAGATTATGAATTTTTGGTTCTTGTCTTTTAACGGGGGGGTCTTCGAATTTTTCGTCAAAAATATATGAAAAACCGCAAAAAGAGTAACATTTGCAAATCATCAAAAATTTTTATATTTTTTATTTTTTATAGCAATCAAAAAAACTACTAAAGCCTGTGTAAAAATACGTAACCTATCATTACAGTTACGTATAGGCGCAAAACCAAAAATTGGCCGCCCCCGTTAAACGACAAGAACCGAATTTTTCACGAGAAAATGCATACCTGCTGCCCGGGGTCGGCTCGGCACAAAAACGTGCTGCACAGGCCGCGTCGACGGTCGGCCATCCGCGATTTGTACTCGACCTGAAATCGAAAAATGCCGTTTTAAACCCAGTCAATTCACTAAAAAACAAAAATTGGTTCTTTACGATTCGCGGGGGAACCGGTAAGTGTTTTTACATTGTTATTAGTAAATTTTAACTATATTTAAAGCAGCAAAACTGAAAAAAAATTATAAAAATGTCTGAAAAAGTCGAAAATTTGGTCATTTTGGGTCGAAAAAATCAATTTTTCGATCTAAAATTAGGTTTTTAATTAAAATTTTTAACGTTTTTATGCCTAGGAATAGTTAAAAACAATGTAAAACGCATCCGCTGGTTATAAAAAATTGGACCTCCGCGAAAGCTAAAGAACCCAAGATTTTCCAAAAAAATTTTCGCACCTTTCCGACGAGTAGTTGAACTTGCGCGGAGTGGGTGATGGGGCAGCTGGCGATGCTGAACGCCCTGGAAAATTTATTTTACCAGAAAGGCTATAAAAATACTTTCTATTAAATTGCTAACCAATTCTCGACGTATACAAAAGCTTTTTGTGTCCCCCCCCCCCCGATAATGCAAAAGAACCGGAATCAAACTCCAAACAAGACGCAAAAATACCTGGCGCGTATGGTGGGGAAGATGTCGAAGAGACGCTGCGGGGGCAGCCCGGCGGCCGTCCGGAAGAAGTCGCGCAGCACCTCGGCGGCCGTCCGTCTCGCGCGTGTCGTGTAGTCGAGTAGCTCGTCCTAAATTCAAAATTGCTTGTAAACACCGATGAAAAATTACCAGATTCTCGGGCAGCGTGAATTCGCGTAGACGATCCCGTTCCATCTCGTCCGTCGACACTTTCGACAGTATCTGAAGCAAAAAAAATTGAATTTCAAAGGGTAAAACGACCTCGAAGAATGACTTCTTCGGGATGTGCTGCAGGTCGAGGACACGTCGGAGGCATTCGCGGAGAGTCGTCGATTCTAAGTGGATATTGAAAGGAAAAGCCCCCAAAAATACCGCCAATCATCCATCTGGGCGGCAATTTGATGTTGGCATCGGTGGGGCGGAGACGGATTCGGCGATCCAGTTGCTAAACGAGAGGGATCTTTCGCATTATCGGGGGGGCGAAGCCTATTGTCTTAATTAAGAGTGTTTCTCGTAAAATATAACTATATTTAAACTAGAAAAACTATTTAAAAACGTTAAAAATGTTGAAAAAAAGAAATTTATTGAAAAATGACCTTTTTTGGTCGAAATACCGGTATTTTTGATATTTTCAATAAAATTGGTTCCCCCCGATAATGCGAAAGAACCAGCAAGATATTCAAAACCCCCAAAATTAGCCGACGAACCTCGTCGGTGTAGTTGAGGGCGGCGATCACAATGTCGACCGTCTCTTCCGGGTTATTCGGGTGCACCATCAGCACGTCGCCCGGGCGGTAGCTGAACAAAAACTATAGTCCAGCACCGGAAGCTTCAAAACAAACCTCAACGATCCGGAGGTGTTGTCGAGGGTGATGAGGCGCGTATCCTAAATTATTCTGCAAAAAACGATAGAGTAAACGAAACCTGGAAATGCTCGTCCGACGTCACGCGCTCATTTGCCAGCACCGTCACCGCCGAGAAGTCGGATGGCTCGGGCTTGGCGGGGGGCACCTCCTCGGCTTCTTCCGTCTCGTCAACATCGACCAGCTCGAACTTGGAGGCGGGCGGCAAGAGCAGTCGTGCGTCATCTTCGGCGAGGACGCCCTAGAACGAGAAGCTCGAACTGTTCAGGGAGAAACTAATTCTTTAGCAATTTTTCCAGCCCTCCATAAAAAAATATAAACCATTTTTATCGAATTTTACACAATTTCGTAGATATAAAAACACAAAAAATGTCAAAACGTTGATGTCGGGTCAAAATTATCAAAAATACGCAAAATTTTCAAAATTTCAATAAAAAATTAATTTTTGAGCGATAGGATTTTTTTTTCTGCTCTCTTATTTGAACAGTTTCAAAATTTGGAGATTTTAAAATATTTTTTCACCTTTCTAGCAATTAAATACCGCTAAAAAAAACGACCAAAAAAAATACCGGAAACAACGCTGACGCCCTGACGTATTCGAAGAATTGTTCCCTCCACGGCACGAGCGCCCCATCAATGCCCAGCTCGTGCTGGTCGTTGCAGAGGGCGTTGGGCACGACCTCGCCGGCTCCGAGGCTTTTCAGCCGACTGCAATCATCTAAACCTTGAAAAAAGAAATTCAGAGTTGCTTACGCTCGCAAAAGTCGGCCGGCCCGATTGTACTTCTGGTAGGAGGAGTCGCCGAGGGAAATCACCGCGTATTTTAACTAAAAAAAACATTATAAAAAAAGCTAGGTTCTTTTGCATTATCGGGGGGAGATCAACATTTTTAGGATGTAATTTTTCAAATATAAATAGTGGCAGTGTTTCTAAACTGTTTTTACTATTGCTAAACGTGAAAATTTTACAAATTTCTGTTCAAAAACGTCAAAAATTTAAATTTTCGATAAAAAAAAGGCCAATTTTTGCGCAAAATTTAGACTTTTTTGAACATTTTTTAAAGTTTTTCTAGTTTAAATATAGTTTTATATTACCAAAACACGAGTAAAACACAAATTTCTATTAAAAAACGTCAAAATATAGATTTTCGACCAAAAAACGCCGATTTTTTATAAAAAATTATACTTTTGAATGTTTTTAAGGTTTTTAGATAATTTTTCTAGCCCCCCCCCCCGGAAATGCCAAAGAACCAAAAAGCCGAAAGTCGCACCTGTGCCAAATAGTCGGACGGGATCGCTTTCAGGCGGAGCCGCGTCCAGAATTCGCGCGAGTGGATCGGGAACTCGCCCTGGCCCGACGTCGCCACCACGAACACGGCAAATTCGAGTGCGTGTAGGTCCTAAAAAGAGAGTAGAATCACTCAGAAAAATGCTTGATACCGTCAGGGCCAGGCTATCGACGGGGGCGAGCGTGGCGGGCAACGCGCGAGCTCTGCAGTCGCGCCACAACATTTCGGCTACATCGGCGGCGGTGCCCGTCTCGGACGCGTAGTAGACCCGAATGATCATCGGGCGTCTAAACAACAAATTAACGCCATTTCAGAATCCGGAATCGTGGAGCTAAGAAGACCAATCGTTTTTTGCGAGATTTTTTTTCCAAACAGTTTTTTTTTGAAAAATCAGTTTTAGAATAACTAACAAGGAATGGTTTTTAGATAATCTTAGAGTTTTGCTATGTAACAAGCTCATTCGATAGAGCTTCAAATTCTGAACACGTCTCATCGTTCAAAAACGGCTGAACGACAACGGTTTTCGAGAATCAGTTTCTCAAATTTTGTATTTTGTTAAGCGGGGGCCAAAAATGCTCAAAAACGGCCCCTCACAGCGCGAATTTTCCGAAAACCGGCGTCGTTCAGCACTTTTTGAAAGATCGGACTTAGAATTTGAAGCTTTATCGAACGAGCATCACAACCAGGGGCGTACACGAACCCGATTTTTGGGGGGGGCAACTCGAAAATTTTTTGTCGACATAGAAGTAAAAACGGTCTTAAAGACAGTAATGAACAGCGCCGCAGGCAGAAAAATTTTTATTGAAAAAATCATAAGGGTCCCCCCTTATGAACTTTTCGGCCTTCGGCCGATTTTGGGGGGGGCAACTTGCCCCTGTTGCCCCCCCCCCCCTCGTACGCCCCTGATCACAACACAAAAGTCCAGGAACACCTAAAAACCAATCCTTGTCAGCTAAAAATACGCTTTATCGAATCCTCTAATCACGGCGCAAAAGCACTCGAGAAAATGCAGCTTTAGGCAAAAACGCGATTTGTCTCAAAATAGGTCCACGATTACAGGATTCCGAACATCATGCAATGCGCAATGCATGTCTGTACAATCTCTGGATGTATACCAAGCTATTCTTCAGCCGACAAATTGCTTCGATAAATATTTATTCGCATTATACCAGTGTTTTATGTTTATTAATTGAGATCAGATCAATGGACGGCGGGTGGCAGTCGTCACTCCATTTCCTGCTTCTCCTTGACGGCCTCCTAAAAAAGCAAATTCAGAATTGCACGCAACGCTCACCACGAAAAGCTCGGAGAACAAGGAGACTTCGGAGATGAGATCGGTGATGGCCATGTTGAGGGCGTCGCTCGGTGTGCATTCGCCGTTTGTTTGCACCTGAAAAAAGGATGCAAATATCGAAAAGAAACGTACTCTCAACAAAAACTTGTGCTCCAGCGGATGTGGATTTCGGTAGCCGGCGAACAGCACATTCGGATCCTTGAGAAGCTGACTAAAAAACAGACAAAATGGGGTCAACTCGAAAATTCCCAACTGTTTGACGAGATTTCCGATGGTGTGGTCTTCTTTGTTGATCGTGAAGACGGCGCAGTTTGGTACCTAATTATCAGAATACATTTCTGTTCTTTCGCATTATCGGGGGGGTCTGAACTTTTTGTACAAGTCTAGAATCTAGTAACTCACGAGGAAGTGCTTTAATAGTGTTTTCAGTAAAACAAATTAATTTCAACCAGAGCAACTATATAAAACCTTTAAAACTCGAAATTTTGGTCCAAAATCTGCCATTTATGCTCGAAAAATCGAAATGTTTGGCACTTTTAACAAAATGTGTGATTTTCACGTTTCGGAATAGCAAAAAACGTTTAGAAAAGTTTCCACGGACTTTTAAAAGCCTAGATCCTTGTAAAAAGAGTCCCCCCGATAATGAGAAAGAACCTCCAAATAAATTTCCAAAGAAAATGGATACCTTGGTGTCTATCTCGTATTGGATCTTCTTCTCGCCTCGATCGTCGAAGAGTAGGAATGATTCGAAAGCCGATGGGGCATTCATCCTGGAAAAAAACGGATTTTCTTACGCTAAGAAAACACGCGCAAAATCACTGGAAAACATCAGACTAGCGCGCTTCTTTCAAAAATAATCTGCGAGTTTCGAACGCGCCTAAACCCCGACGGATTCAAAGCGGGAGCCAATTCACATCGCAAAACTATGAGCAAGCCGCAGCTACGCAATGTTGTATTGATAGTGTTTTTCGTAAATACGAGGCAACTCTCCATTTCCTTGCATTCGTTCAAAAAGTCTTTATCCAATTTCACACAATCTAAAACGTAGAAGATCTCAAAATAACAATCAAAAAGAGAATGCCTAAAAGCTTGCTAATGGAGAGGCCATTTATTTGGTGGGCAGAGGCGCGGGGGATGGTGATTGATTCTTGGCGGAGGAGGGTTGAGCAGATCCTGGTCGAGTCGAACCATTTAGACGGGCTTCGCGCTCTCCACCTGGAAAAAAAGAAGATATAAAATAGCTAGGCGGGAGAGAAAAACGGTGCTAGTGCACTTGGGGGAGGGGGCAGTCCGGGCTATTACTAAACTTCGAAACGAAGCTTGTTTTTAACCTTGAAGCTTGTGGAAAAGCTAACGGAGACGTTTTTCAGGGTCCATTCGAAATTTTATGAAGCCTTTTTTGCATAGAATTTTTTCCTGATTAAAACCTAGTTTTCATAATCTGCGAACGACCCCAATAAGAGAGTTATGGAGTTTTAGAGGACGAAAAAGGGCGAAAGTTGGCGACTTCCGGACTCTCTCACACTTTAAAGTTTTGAAATTTCCATCTATGGCGTTACGTAGTTCCAGAAGCGTCGGTTTTTTTGATCAGCAAAAAATTCTGCACAAAATAGAATTCGCCCGATATCAAAAAGCCGTAGACACTCAAAAACGAGTCCTTGTAAGCCAAAAACCAAGCTCAGAGATAGCTTCATAGCAGGACTGCCGCCACCCCCAATACACCACAAAAACAGCGCCAGGAAAAACGCGGTTTTACCTCGATAAACTTGATGAGATCAGCGCGCTCATCGACCTTCTTGAGTCCGGCGAAGACCATCTTCGTGCCGGGGATATACTTCTTCGGGTCCTTCAGGTAGTCGAACAGCGTCTGTCGGTCCCAAACGACTCCCTTGTTCTTGTTGGCCGGCGAGTAGTCGAATCCGGGCACGGTGCCCGACGTGCGTCCAATGACGCCGTGGAGCGTCGGGCCCGTCTTCATGGCCTTCGAGTCGACGACGTGGCACTGGAGGCATCGTTGCTTGAACACCTTCTTTCCCTTCTCGTAGTCGCCCTCCGGGATGTCAGACATGGCGGTAAGTGTGACGGAGAATGTACCCTGAAAAAGATCCACTTATAAAGGCATTTTCGATCAACAGTTTCGGGGAAAACACGGAGCAAAGACGATCAAAACAGGCCGGGGGAGGGAGGAAAGGGAGAAGAAAACATTGGCGTAAATAAACGATGACGTCACCGCGAGCTGTGCGGCGGTGGTTTTCAGCCAAAGAAAGCCCTATTAATCAAAATCGATCGATTCGGGTAGGCCAATGAATTTTTAGATCTGCAAAAAAGTTGTAATGCGTGCCGCTAAATGCAGGAAACGATTGCAAGCCCTTTTTCGCCAAGGTTGAAAGCGGAAGAGCCGAGAATTTCTATTAAACAACGCCTAAACAAGAACCTAGAATCACGCTCGATCAGCAAAAGGGCCCTAAAAGTACCGAGTCGACGAAAGACGCGCCCAATCGGTTGAGAAGATGGATAAAACTGGATCAGAATCATAGCAGCCGCAAAATCGTTTTGCAATACAGCTTGAAGCGGGGAATGTAAGGATGCGGGTGACTTTTTTCACTTTGTTCAACCGTTTTTGGTGGTAGTTTGACGTGCCGAGCTCGAATGACCCGAAATCAAAGCGGAAATCAAACTGGCTTGTTGTTTTTCGAGCTCCGGGCGCTTCAAACTACCCTAATATCTGGGGCAAAACCCATGGAAAACGACCTTAAATCAAACTGGGTCCGCTAAGCGGAAGTAGCGCCAGCGACGAAGATTCTACGCACGCGGAAAAGGCCTACAAATAGCGTGGCTGTAGCGAAAATATCTAGCGCGAGCCAGCGAAGACTTGGCAAAGAGTTCAAGAGAAGCGGAAGAACATTCGTGAAGCAAAAACCGAGAAGATGACGCCTCTTTTGCTGACGAAATAGCGTCTGGCCCGAGCGGACCCGAGGCCCCGGCATTTCGCACAAAACTCCGGTTCCCCCAATTCCCAACGTAAAAGAGGGATTCCAGCGGGGGGAAAGACGGTGGAAGGGGCACGGGATAGACACCACTCACGGGAAAGAGCCGGGCCGAGCCCAAAAGCGCCTAAAATTCCTCAAAATAAAAATGTTAACGATAATAACTTTTTTATACACGTCTAGCTACGCGAAATTTTGGTCAGAAATCGGACTTTTTTGGTGGAAAACCGATATTTTGGCATTGTGAAAATAAAAATCTGTAAAGCTTTCAAGTCTCATTTAGAGACATTTCCCCCTATTTATCTTTGAAAAATTGAGATCCTACGAAAAAGTCCCACCGTTAATTCGAAAGAACCGAAATTTTTCCAAAGTTATTAGCTCGTTTCTAGTTGAAATATCGGTTCATGTGCTAAAAAAAAACACGATAAAAATACTTCATTTTAAGTTACTAGGCAGTTTTAGGCTTATACAAAAAAAAATCGGTCCCCCTCCCCCCCCGATAACACGAAAGAACCGTTCTTCAAAAACAAAAATAAAAATAGAGTATAGCAATTTTAAATGCTGTATGAGGCCAGGAGATGCAGAATTCGGCTCCGGGAAACAGCCCTTTATTCCAGGTTGCAGCGGAAAAAAAGGACAAAGTGAATGAATGGGAAAAGTATTTAGAAAGACCGGCAAAGATTCGGGGAGATCAATGCATTAAAAAGCAACAAAATTACGCAAAAATCTAGCAAAATCACAACCGAAAAAGGATTCTGGGGTTTTTTTTATTGGACGGCGGCGTTCCTCCCGGCTTCGACGTACATCTGCAGCAAGTTGTCCCCACGTTTCCGCGTGAAGGAGAGGGTCGCCCGCTAAAAAAACACAGCTAAAATTAGACGCCAGCAAAAGAATGACCTGATAGTAATCGGGGAGCAGCCGGATGTTGTTGATGACGTCGTCGAGCGAGATGGCGCTCAGGACCTGGCACGCCGGCGCGTCGTATCTGAATTAGGGCGAAGTTTTTCTCACAATCTAATTTTTTGAATACAAAAAGGTGCAGTTATTCTAAATGATTTCTTACTATTCTTAAACGTAAAACTTTACAAATCTTAATTAAAAAACTGCCAAAATAGCGATTTTTCGTGCAAATACGGCCATTTTTACCCAAAATCTCGACCTTTTCAAGCATTTTTAACGTTTTTCTAGTTTAAGTATACTTCTATTGTACTAAAAACGCTATTAAACACTGTCTATTACTTACTAGGCATTTTTAGACATAAAAAAGCCGAGCCTCCCCCCCCCCGATAATGCAAAAGAACCGCCCTTACTTCAAGTTGACAAAATGGACGTGGAGATGGTAGAACGAGGGCTGGTAGTGGAAGTACGCTCGCACTTGGTCCGCTCGAAGTCCGTATCTAAAAAAACATAAATCAGCTAAAAAGTGCCCACTTTTCGTTGATGGTCTTCAGACACTTGTCGCGCATATTCTCCAACATTGGCAGATCGTTGGCGGTGAGGTCGCTAAAAGATTGAACTGAAAAAATTCATAGTTTTTCCGTTACCGCACGCTTTTGACGCCCTTGCGGTGGATGATGGAGAGGACGTAGAGACTCTCGATTGTCACACCATCCCACTGAAAAAAAGAATAAAAGACCGAATCCTCCGGTTCTTTTGCATTATCGGGGGGGGGGGGGCCCAACTTTTTTCTAACTATTCGAATCTTTCGTTTCTGGACTGTTAGCGGGGGTGTCGTAGGGGAAAACCACTTTTTGTTTGTTTTTTAATAGTTTTTGATGGCTAGAAAGTTAGAACAAAAATCTGAAAAATTTGAAAATTCGAAAATGACCCTTTTTTTGGTCCTTTTTCATACATTTGTGAACAAAATGTCCATTTTCGAAAATTTTTGGCATTTTTAATATTGTTTTTATGACTAAAACCATCTAAAATCCTATAAAAATGCTTTAAATTTTGTTATAGCGTCGTAAAGAGAATTAAAGGGAGAGATTTGGTCCCCCCGCTAACAGCCAGAACCAATTTTTCCAATTTAAAAAGAGGTCGTGCTTCTAAACCGTTTTTACAATTCCTCAACGTAAAACCCCGCCCAAAATTTGATGGAAACACAAAAATATCGATTTTTCGAGCTAAATTCGACTAGATAGTTATGCAAAAAATTTTTATGAGTTTTTCTCACTTGAAATACAGTTAATTTTACGAAAAACACCACTAAAACGCTTGCAAATACGGTACTCAGCATTTCTGGACGAATCGAAAACAAAATTAGGTCCCTCCAATACCTTGATATCGGGGGCCAAGATGAAGCCGTTGTGGGGGTCCGGGTCTTCGTAGATGATCCGTTCGGCCTCCGCCTCTTTTCGCAACAAGTTGTACACCCACTAAAACAGAAAATTCGCCAAAAAAAAAAAATCGAAAAACTGACACCGAGATTCAGCTGAAATTTGTTGATGTACTCGACGGTGATCGATCTGTAGTCGTCGGGCGTTTCCGTGATCACAAACTTCTCGTCGGCGCGGTATTTCGCTTTCAGCTTGTCGTTGACCGGGTAGATCAGCTGCGACTTGATCACTAAAGCGAAAAAATCTTTTACATTATAGGGGGGATAGACTTTTCTTAGGATCTAATTTGCAAATCGGCATAGTGGAAGTGTTTCTGAACGGTTTTTACTTTTCTAAACGTGAAAACAACAACTTTTAGTAAAAAAACAAGAAAAAATCAATTCTTCGACCAAAAATGACCGTATTTACCCAAAATTTCGAATTTTTAAAACTACTTCTACCTTTCTAAGGTTTTTAGATCGTTTTCTTAGTCGAAATATAGCTATATTTTACCAAAAACAGCTCTTATGAAGTTACTAGAGATTTCTAGACCTCTAAAACAAGCTCGATCCCCCCCCCCCGCGATAATGCAAAAGGACCAAGCACAAATTTCACAGGAGCACCGTGAAATCGTACCGTTCAATTCGGACGGGATGGAGACGTCGTAGTTGCCAAAGATGTCGTTCTTCGAGAGCTGCGTCAGGGCGGCCGTTTTTTGGAACTGAAGAGCGTGTTAGTTGCAAAAGCCGAAATTACCCTGTCGATCCAGGCGGGATCCTCCTCGAAGGGCGACTTGTTCAGCAGCATGATCCCCTCATCACCGGTGCTTTCTTGGCGCAGCAGGATGAAGAGCGACTAAAAAAAGTAGGTTCTTTCGTATTATCGGGGGACCAGATTTTTTCCAAAAGTCTAGAAACTTGAAAGGAAGTGTTTTATTCGAGTTTTTAGTTAAGGTTAACTATATTTCAAGTTTTTCTGGATTTTTTTGAATTTCTGGTCGAAAATTACCCATTTTTCCTCGAAAAATCTATCTTTTTTTCATCTTTTAAATAATGAAAATTATATTGCTTGTAAAATTTGTAATTTTAAAGTTTTTACGTTTAAAAAGTGATCTCCAAAAACTAGAAACCTTATGGCTGGTGTCGCTGGCGAGCACCTCGACGAACTTGGCCGTCTTCAGCCAGGATTCTTCTGGCCCCACGGTGGCAACCGGCTCTTCCCGCATTCCAAGTCTGAAAAAGTATCATTACTACCGGTAGGCTAAAGCAAAAGTGAAGCCGAGAAAGAAAAGTGAAAGCGAAGGCCAGCCGGCAACTCCTTTATGCCACTCCAGATAAGGTATGTGACGTGTCACAAGCCGAAAACTTAAACTAAAAGACCCCTAATCAGTAAGTCAACGTGTCAAATTCAACAAAGAATCAATAACAATCAAGCTAAAAATATAAAAACAATTTTGGCATTCAACTTGACAAAAAAATTATTTCTGGATCACAAAATTCCGAGTGGCTACAATGCACGAGCGATAACTGTGCGCGCGCCACATTTCTTCGCGAAAATGGCTCGCGTTTGCGATTTTACGACTTTCTCGGGTTTTACGCGGATTTTAGCCTTTTTGTTATTATGATTTTCACGCTTTTCTTCCTCCAAAATTTGATACATTTTCGATTTCAGATGCGGGACGAGCCCCCGACCCTCTGCGAACAAGCCTTCATCAAGAAGAGCATCGCCGAGAACCTGCGCATCGATGGACGTGGACTGGACGAGTTTCGAGCCGTGAAACTCGCCCTCGGCTCGACGTACGGGACGGCCATCTGCTCGGTGGGCAACACGAAGGTGTGCTGCTCGGTGCGCGGCGAGATCGCCGAACCAAGGCGGGCCCGACCAACGAACGGATTGATCTTCATCGACGTGGACCTGAGCCCGGCCGCCAACCCGATGTTCCAAAGCAACCGGCTCGGAAGTCGAGGATTCGAGCTGCGCAAAATGCTGGAAGTTGTGCTGCGCGATTCGCGATGTATCGACGTCGAATCGCTGTGCCTGCGTGCCGGGAAGGAAGTTTGGAAGTTGGTGGTCAGCGTCAAGGTGCTGGATGACGATGGAAATCTGCTGGACTGTGCGTCGATCGCTGCGGTGGCCGCCCTTCAGCACTATCGTCGTCCAATGATCACCGTCGAGCCCGAGCAGACGATCATCCACCCCGAGCGAGAATTCGCGCCGGTTCCGTTGAACATTCACCACATTCCCATCTGCGTGATGTACGGATTTGTCGATGGCAAGGCAATCGTCGATCCAAATGCCCGAGAAGAGCTGTTTCTTGACGGATGCCTGTGGATGGCTATCAACAAGCGCAAGGAGGTGTGTGCCATGCACCAGACTGGTCGATTGATCCTGTCGACGGGCACTATCACGGCGTGCGTCAAACGTTCCTTTCAACGAGCCTCTGATTTGACTGATCTCATCGCCTCCACGTGCAGCAAAGACGCCATTACTCGGGGGAAGAACCAAAAGACGGCTGGCTTTTCGAACTTGATCGGTGGCGACTTCATCAGTTTATATGAGAACCAGCCGAACGAGATGATCCAAATCGAGGACCGATGCGATTCGCCAAGCACATCTGACGGTCAAGGGAGGATAACTGAGGCTTCCTTGGCTGAGGGCACAACGTTGGTCGAAGATGAGGAGGACGGTGATGCGTTGATCCAGGCTCAGGTCGACAATATTGCTGCCTCGGTGGAAGGATGTCGCATGGAGGTCACGAAAAGCACTAAAGCCGGTCGCACCAAGGCTGCCCGACGTAACAAAGATCAAGCGGGGCTCGGTGATTTGCTGGATGGGATCGTGGATCCGCCAATGGATGTCGATGTCAAGCCGGAGCCGCTGGCAGCTGTCGCGCAGGCCTCTACAGAACAGCCACCACAAGAGGCGGCCACTTCGGGCTGGTCGGGCATGTCCGCCATTCGACGAAAGAAGCTTTGATTCTGTTTGCTTTGTGATTCCTTTTCTGATTCGGGCGCCAGCGCTTATTTGTTGATTTTGAGAATTCCATTTTCACGACGTGGGTACACATTGTTTTGTGAGTAAAGCGTCTTCTTTCTTTTCCACATTGTTTCCGGTGTTTTCAATACAAAAAATTAAAAATTATTTTGCAGGAAGATGCAGATCTTCGTCAAGACGTTGACGGGGAAGACGATCACCCTCGAGGTCGAGGCGTCGGACACGATCGAAAATGTGAAGGCCAAGATTCAAGACAAGGAGGGCATCCCCCCGGACCAGCAGCGTCTCATCTTTGCCGGTACATTTTTTATGTCAAAGAGTTGCAATAGGTGGATTCATTGGAGGTTTCCTCCTCGCAAAATTCGGGGCGTCACTCTGTCTGTGGCTGTCCATTTGCTGAATCCTAGAATAAGGGCTGCGCGGCGCTTCATTGCCTTTTTGAAGATGCCCGGTCCCTTCGGCATATTCCTTATCTTGGCCGAGTCCCGTCGGGGCCGTGAATGCTGAGAAAAACCATGCTGTAGACATTCAAAAAATTTGGAAAGAAAGAATGCATTGTTCTTTACGGTGTTTCTATTTCTAATTTTGTGATTTCAGGCAAGCAGCTCGAGGACGGACGCACGCTGTCCGACTACAACATTCAGAAGGAGTCCACCCTCCACCTCGTCCTTCGTCTTCGCGGAGGTCCGTTCTTGTTTTGCGTTTATTGATTACATTTATTATTTAGGTATCATCGAGCCGTCGCTGCGTCAATTGGCCCAGAAGTACAACTGCGAGAAGCAGATCTGCCGTCGCTGCTATGCCCGACTGCCGCCCCGTGCCACAAACTGTCGCAAGAAGAAGTGCGGCCACTCCAACGATCTGCGCATCAAGAAGAAGCTGAAGTAAACAAACAAGAGGTTTTTGTGCTTTTTGTTGTCGAATAAATTGTTGTTTTGTAACTTTTGCTGCCCATCGAATCGCTTTTATGAGGTGTACTTGTTTATTAGATTTCAGACTGTAAGCATAGAATGGATTCTATGGTGAACGGGCGTTTTTGATGGTGACTGTTTTGGTTTGGTGGCTTCAAATCGTCGTTGTCTGGGTGATAACAAGTCGGATAAGAGGGTGATTGTGTCTGCATATACATCAACCATCCATAGTTCAGGGTAGAGGGCTGAGGCTGGAATTTATTGCGTTTTACTTTTTGGAGGATCGAGCGAGCGTGCTAGAGCTCTCTCCTTACCGTGATGTGAATGGGATCCCAATATTCTTTTAAGGGTTGTGCGCGTTCGTCTTCTGCGGCTTCCGGTTTGAACGCGATTTCCTGCGATTCTGCGCTTTTCGGGGTTTGATTCTCGTGGCTGGGCCCGGCTCGGCAGCGCTCTTCTGAAAAGCGTTTATCGTTTTGAACGTTTTTTCGACAAAAAACACCTATTTTCGACAACATTTTCAAATTATTACATAGTCTTACATTTTCCATAGCCTATTAATAAACCAAAACGTTTACATTTTTAGTAACAATCCAAAAATATCGATTTTTCGACTAAAAATGGCCGCTTTCGACCGGGATTTTGAAACTTTTTCTAGGTTTTTTAGGGTTTTTCGACCTCATACCTAAATTTACTAAGAATAC
Source organism: Mesorhabditis spiculigera (assembly GCA_958295435.1). Taxonomy (NCBI): domain Eukaryota; kingdom Metazoa; phylum Nematoda; class Chromadorea; order Rhabditida; family Rhabditidae; genus Mesorhabditis; species Mesorhabditis spiculigera. The sequence continues at coordinate 345,974 of CATQJA010002608.1, read as the reverse complement.
TAGGCGTTTCTGGGCCTATACATGGGTGAAATTAGCCCCCGATAATGGAAAAGTTCCGGATGATACCTTTGATGGTCCTATCCAACGCTCTTCTCGTCTCAATCAATTGGCATTGAGCACAACCACATTTCAGGTAGGCGCACTGCTTCTTGTGGTCCTGAAATCGTGGATTAATCGTCTGGTACCACCCGGGTTCCGCTCGTGGCGTCATTTCTTGATTCCGGTTGCATTTTGACGAGGATCACTATCAAGGAGATGTTTTTAGGAGCTTATTTTCATTTTGTCGAAATCATAGCGATTTTTAAAAAGTTATTTTTACAGTTGTGCAGAATTTTGCGCTGATTCCGGAACTTTCTTCCAAATTTTCTTGATCGAAATTTTGAAGAGGTTAGAGCGCATTTTAGCGTGAAACTCCTCACGATTCTCGATGATAAACGTAAAATCCCTCCCAAATGGGTCGGGTTCGATTCCCCGGGGGTGACAAAACGTTTTGCTTTTTGCCCGCCCACCTTCTTCCACTTGAGGAGACCGTGGTTTTTGCACTTTTGGCAGACGTAGCAAGTGCTCAGCTGCTCCTGCAATTCGACAGTTTTGCTTTTTCGGCTTGGACTGTTAGCCCCCCGCTAACCCCTTTTTGTTTTTCCACCTCTACCTACCTATTGATGATATATTATGTATTTTTAGAGTGTTTTAAGTAGTTTTTGGTTGCTAGAAAGTTATAAAACTATTTTTAAATTTAAAAATTCGAAATTTTGTTACTTTTTTTGGTGATTTTTCATACATTTGACCAAAAAGTCAAATTTTGAAAAGTTTTCATTGTTTTTATATTGTTTCCATAGCTAAAAACTATGTAAAATGCTATAAAAATGGTTTATATTTTGTGATAAGGCCGTAGAGAATCATAGGGTAAAATTTGGTCCCGTTAAAAATGCGGTTTTTCGCGTACCATATTCAGATCCTTTTTCTCGATGATAAGCGTGGCCATGGCGGCATCAGTTGTTCGCTGGAATTGACGGTCCTGCTGACGACGCAGACGGATTTGCGTCGACATTATCAGCCGACGCTCACGGATTAGGAGACACTGAAACGGAGAGATCGATCCACAAAGGGTCTCTGCTAGCTAGCCTTTTAAATTTAGCCTAGCTGTTTGTCAACGTAGCAATTCCACCAAGAATCCCTGCTAGCCTGCCCTTCGCTAATGGTTTCTGCTAGCTTGCTGCATGCCAGTTTGTCGATTAGTAATGGTTTTCAGGAAATTTTTCACAAAAATCCCTGCTAGCCTCCTTTCCCTAATTGTCTCTGCTAGCTAGACGATCGGTTAGCCCGTTAGACGATCGGTACGGTTCTTGAAGCCAAATTCCACAAATTACCCTTGCTAGCCTGCCCGATTCAGATTTCCTCTAACTGCCTGCCAACCTAGCAATTCCACAAAGAATCCCTGCCAGCCTGCCCTTCCCTAATTGTCTCTGCTAGCTAGCTGGCGGCCAGTTAGACGATCGGCACGGTTTTTGAAGCCGAATTTCCGTAAATTCTCTCTGCTAGCCGGCCTCCTTCTTATTTGCTTTATCTGTCTGCGAGCCTAGCAGTTCCACCAAGAATCCCTGCCAGCGTGCCCTTGCATAATGGTTTCTGCTAGCTGACCGACTGCCAGTTTACTGATACGTTCGCTGTTTAGACCCAAATTCCACAAATTACCCCTGCTAGCCTGCCCGATTCAGATTTGATTCAAGCGTCTGTCAGTCGGCTGTTTCCGCAAAGAATCCCTGTTAGCCTGGCCTTCCCTGATGGTCTCTGCTAGCTAGCTGGCTGCAATTTTGTCGATTCGTGCGTTATTTGGAGCCAAATTCCGCAAATAATCCCTGCTAGCCTGCCCTCAAATGTTCTCGGCTAGCCCACCTTCTCACATCGGCAATCCCTAAAAGGACAATGATGTCCTCGTGTCTCCACGGTCAGTCCATGTTGACGACAGATACCACAGTGGCGACGAACATCTGAAAAATGAGGGCAGGCTAGCAGTGATTCTTGGGGATTTAAGGGAGCTTGGCACTCACCTTTAGGGATACGCTTGTGGACACCGAAGAAACGAGTGCATTCTGTCGGGTGGACACGCTCTGATCGCATTTCTGGAAAGTGGGGGAGGTCTAGCAGAGATTCTTTGAGGAATGGAGATTGAGAGAGAGAGAGAGATAGAGATAGAGAGATAGAGAGGGAGAGAGAGAGAGAGAGAGAGAGAGAGAGAGCGAAGAGGGAGACTGGCAGCCTAGCAGAGATTCTTTGAGCAATCCGGCTGGTTCTTCCGTGTCAAAATCCGTTCCCAATACCCCCGTTCTGACACCTTCCCAGCCTCTGGAGGCGTGGCTTCCTCAGGGGTTTTTTGGGGGTGAGCCGAGCCAATTTTTGGAATGCTACCGTAATCCGGGAGTTGGGCCCAAAAATTCGCAAATGGTCTCTGCTAGTTGACCCATTTTCTATGAAATTCTGGGTGTACAGTTGCCTTTAAAATCCTCAAGAATCTCTGCCACAAACTACAGTGATAATGGGTAGAGTTGAGCGAGGTGTTCGAGGGGGATGGTAAGGGGAGACACAGGGTCAGATTACTCAGGAAGTAGAACGGGAGAGAGAGAGCGAGAGAGAGAGAGGGAGAGAGAGAGAGACGGTGATCACTGCATTTCAAAGCTCGGGAATTCCTCATTCCCACGAACTCGTCATGGCCAAGCAGTACGGCCGAATCTAGGCTAACTAGCGGAGATTCTTTGTGGAAACCGGGGCCAACTTGCAGCGATCCTTTGCGGAATCTAGGGCAAACTAGCAGAGATTCCGCGACGAACAGCGAGAGAGAGAGAGAGAGAGGAGGCAGGCTTGTAAGGATCTTTATCGAAACCCCTAAACTGACATCCAAACGACAGAATACACACTACAAAATTGACTACAAACTTCAAACAGTCGCGCCCACAGGACCCGGGTTCGACCCCCGGCCGCGGCTCACTTTTTGCTTTTTGCCCGAAAAGGGTGTCGAACTGTCCCATAAAAAGTCAAAAGAATTCTCGGGGTTGTCTCAGCCCGTACCCGTCGCCATGTCACACTATTTTTCACCGTTTTTTACTCGAGTTTTTCGACGATTTTTGGGGGCGAAGGGAGGGGAAGGGGAGGGGAGACTATCTAGGGGGCATCTATAGACCTCTCTCTACACTTTTTAGACAAGAAAAAGAGGCACATTCAGGGCACAAAAGGGTTTGAAAATCGGAAACCGGGATTTCGCAAAGAATCTCCGCTAGTACGCCCTGGAATCCGGAAATCACCTTTGCTAGCTGCTAAAATTGGTAAGAGACGAGTCGGCAGCTAGCAGAGATCATTGGGGATACAAGATTTTCCTCTCCAAGATCCCTGCTAGATTGCCCTGGTTTCCACAAAGAATCCCTGCTAGTTGGCCCCGATTCCGCAAAGAATTTCTGCTTGCTGGCCCTAGTTTCCGCAAAGAATTTCTGTTAGCGCGCCCCATTACCTCAAAGTTTCCCTGCTAGTTTGCCGCTGTTTCCACAAAGATTCTCTGCTAGTCTGCCCTAGTTTCCGCAAAAAATCCCTGCTAGTTTGCCCCAGTGTCCGCAAAACACCCCTGCTATTTCACCCCCAATTCCACAAAAAATCTCTGCTAGTTTACCCGGTTTTCCGCAAAGAATCTCCGCTAACTGGCCCCAGTTTCCACAAAGAAGCTCTGCTAGCCTGCCCAGAATTCAGAAATCAACCCCCGGTCAGCTAGCAGAGCCCCTTTGGGAATGGTTGGGGGGCAAGCGAGCAGAGATCATTTCGGATGTGTGCCATCACGGGATCGCTGTCAACCTGCCAATTTTTACGAGCGCCAATTTCTTTCGTTCTCCGGTTGCTGACTACCGAAATAATTGGGCTGTCGAAAAGTGTGATAATTCGCCGCCGGGGATTCCATTTATTTTGACATTCATTAGCAATTTCGGGGAGTGGAAAGGGGGCAGATTAGATTCCGTTGTGTCCTCTGAACGGGTGGCTTCTCGAAAAAGTTATGTTAGGGAGAAAGTACTGGACCGTAAGCGGGGGAGGAAACTAATTTTCGTTTTTCCGCTTATACCTGTTAATATATACATACTTTTACAGTGTTTTTATTAGTTTTCAATTGCTAAAAAGTTCTAAAAATATTTTTGAAATATGGAAAATTCGAAATTTCTGGCTTTTTTGGTCATTTTTCATACATTTTTTTACTGTTTTATATCTAAAAACTATGTAAAATGCTGTAAAGATGGTTTATATTTTGTTATCAGGCCGTAGACGATCACGGGGAAAATTTGCCCCCCCCGCTAACAGCCCAGAATCCTTTTTCGAAATGCCGACCGCCACCGGCAGAATGCCGACAATGCGAAATAGTGGCGATCAGAGTATTCATTCAAAAATACCGACAGCTGAAAATTTTTCAAGAATGCCGTGCCGGTATTTGTTGCGCCTTTGTCGACTTTATTTTCAGGTACTCTCACGCTCACTATCTCTCTCTCTCTCTCTCTCTCTCTCTCTCTCTCTCTCTCTCTTCTGCAATCAAAAACCATGACAGAAAAAACATTTATTCTACCCGATTCAACATGCAAAAATGACCACAACAATTGGAAGGGGAGGTTGGAAAAAAGGCGGGGACATTAAGAGGGGAATGCCTACTCTACAAATTTTTTAGCTGGAAAACCTATTTTTTTTTGAGGTTTTCGCCGGCCGAAACGCAATTACGCAACCGTTTACGCCACGGAATCATGTGTCATTTGTAGCGGCGCGTTATCCAGGGCAAAACTCGACGTTTCACGCTAAAAAAAGTCATTTTCCGGGTTTTTTACTGCAAAATAAGGCGCTAATTTCACGAGGCAATGCGAAAAAATCAAGGCAACGCTCTATAAGTGGTTTTGGAGGGAGGGGATACGGTAGGTTGGGGCGAAATATAGGAATTTAGGGGGAAACCAGGATAATCACAGTCGGCTGATCAACTAGATGGGCGGTCACGTTTTTGGCGGGGTTATTGCAAGGATTTCTGAGGTTTTTTGGGTAAAATCTAGGGATTTTTACGAATTTTTAAAATTGATTTTGGTCTCTACATGGCCAGGGGCTTATCCTTAACATTTGACAGTACAAATTCGGTGAATGTTCGCAGGAATTTGGGGTATTCCTTCTTGTAGACGGTGCGAAGGGCTGCCGTTGGCACCCAGCCACCCGGATGTACTGGAAAAAGGAGGTATATGGCGTTAAAAATCCCGACAATCGAATCTACGGCCGAAATACCCGCAAAATTTGGGCCAAAAACGCCGAAAAATATCGTTTCTGTCGGCATTTCAAAGCCCGAAGAATGCCGACATCGAAAAAACTGGCGCCGCGAGAAATCTCGGGGCCCAAAATGCCGACAAAATCGAATTCGTGTCGGCATTACGAAATTCTCGAAATTTAACGTCGCTTTCACTTGTCGGCATTTTCGAATTTAGCATCGTCCGGAAGAAATGCCCGCGTAAGAAATACCGACAATACAATCTACGGCAGTAAGAATGCCGACAGCTAAAAAGCCGACGAAAGAAATGCCAAATAACACCCTTCAAGATCTTCCACAAGATCGTAAACCACTTACCGCATGAAACGTAAAGAATACGACAGGATACGTCGGCACGGGTGCAGTCGGCCGCTAAAAATTTGGGGATTTCAAACGGTTCAGCAAATGGTCTCGGCTAGCTTGCCCTGATTTACTATCGTAAAGTCGAAATCCAGAAGGATGAAGTTCATAATATCGAATCTTTTTACATAGGATTCGGTGGTTTTCCGCAAAAATTAGCATATGTAAATTTCGACGACATTTTGAAAGACCCGCTTGCCAGTTCCGCACATGGTCTCGGCTAGCTTGCCCCGCTGGGACTTACCGGGTTTATTCCCAGCGATCAACGTCTCGCACACCATCGACACGGTCAGCTTGACGCGAACTGAGGACGACGTGCCCAGCTGAAAGATTTCGGCGTTTCGAGGAGCGCTACGTATTTTAAATGATCTCTGCTAGCCTGCCTTGCGTTTTTTGCTACTCCTAAACGTAAAACTATGCAATTTCTCAGTAGAAAAATACAAAAATATCGATTTTTCGACCCGAAAATGGCCGAAAAATCGTCGTATACGAAAAATGCGGAAATATTCAAGATTTCCAACGCGTTTCTCGTACTTTAAATGGTCTCTGCTAGCTTGCCCCTTACCGGAACATCTTCTCTGATCACATCCTTATTGCAGACGATATACAGATCGGCCGCATCGGGGCTTTTCATCGCGTCAACCCGCCGGATATGCGTCCAGAAGAGGGATTCTCGCGAAGCTGCCGGCCAGATCTGAAGTGCAGAATTACATGGCGTAATTGGTGATCTCGAGCGCCATTACATGGCGTAGTTGTCCAGCAAATTCGCGCGCTGTCACACTCCCTTTAAACTATGAATTACGCTGCGTAATCGATCACGTCATGAAAATCTTGCTGATGATGGCGCTCCCATTAGAATTATGGGGTGTAATCGGCTAAACAGTGTTTGATTTTCATTGCCTAATCGATTACGACACGAAAATTCACCCTATCCGGCCCGTTCAGAATTACACGGGGTAATCGGATGACCTCTGCTTTAACTGACCGTTTTGTGTCTCTGATGCAGGAGGGCCGTGTCGGGTGAGGGATTATCGAGAACAGACACTGCCTCCAGCGTGTGATCCCAATTCTTCTTGTAGCGAGGGTCGAAGAAGTAGTGCATGTATTCAAGGGCTGAGACTCCCTGAAAAAAAGAGATTCATTGCTCTCTCTCCATCTCTCACTCTCTCTAGCTCTCTCTCACTCTCGCTCTCTCTCTCTCTGTATCTCCCAATCTCTCTCACTATCTTTCACTGTCTCTCTCTCTGTCTCTCTTTCTCGCTCTCTCTCACTCTCTCTCACTCTCTCTCACTCTCGATCTCTCTCTCACTCTCTCACTCTCGCTCTCTCACTCACGCGCTATCTCTCTCTCTCTCTCTCTCTCTCTCTCTCTCTCTGTCTCTCTCGCTCTTTTTCTCTCTCTTTCTATCGCTCTCTCTCTATCTCTCTCCCTCACCTTGACATGATGCAATGCCTTCAATGGATCGACAGGAAGTCCATCCATCTCTACTTCCCTCTTAAACATCTTCATCTGTCCATCTTCAGCGAATAATGTCCACGTCGAGTTGTCGACCCCCTCCATCGCGTATCGTAGCTGAAAGTATCGTCGCGTAGCTAAAGGGGCTGGCAGGTCTTTCGATTTTGCCGGAATCTTTCAATTTTGCTCAAAACTCGGGAATTTTGCGCAAAAAACCGAGATTTTTTAGATTTGTAATCCAATTTGAAATTTTTTACGTTTAGGAACAGTCAAAAACGGTTTAAATCTACTAGCTGGCTGGCTGTCAGTCTGTCGATTGTCGTGTATCGAGTATTTAGCGAAATTTACCCAACTGCTCTCTGCTAGCCGACCTGTTGCATGGTAATCTCCTCCACTTCGGCGTGTAGTTCGTAATTTCCGGGAAGTTGAACGTGGTCAAAACACCCGAATGGCAGATTCTGAACCAAAAATTATGATAAAAATTGGAAAATCTACCCTTTTTGGGGCGGCGACGACTTGAACGACGGGTTGGGGCTGTTCGGCTCGATTCTGGCATGCCGAACCCGGCCTAAAATTTTTTTGAGGGCAGGCAAGCAGGGATTTTTGGTGGAAACCGTAAACTGGCGAGTAAGGGATTTTCAGAAAAATGAGACATGCTAGCAGAGACCATTTGCCCCTACCTAGAGTCCCTTTCCCTGGCCTCGGTGCCCTCCTCAATACTGCCGAGTGATGAATGCTCATCGGCATCATGGAATTCCTCTTCGCCGTCGCTTGTCTGGAATTCGCCGGTTTTCTCGCTCTGGCTCCCTTTCTCTCTCTCGCTCTCTCTCTCTCTCTCTCTCTCTCTCTCTCTCTCTCTCCATCTCTCTCTCTGTCTCTCTCTCTATGTCTCTCTCTCCATCTCTCTCTCTGCCTCTCTCTCTGTCTCTCTCTCTCTCTCTGGCTCTCCCTTCGCTCTCTCTCACTCTCTCTTACATGTCGTGTACATACCACAAAAGTCACCGTATTGTGTTCTTTGACGCGTCGCGGAGGGGCTGGTGTGAATGTCGAGATGGATTCGTTGCTGAAAATGGGAGATTTGCGTGGCGTAATCTATCGTCGAATGGCGGAATTCGTCGACAATTTTGGAATGTAAAATGGACTGATTTTTCAGACACCAACCTGGCCGACATCGGTGTTTCCTCGGTCGTTTCCGGTGATACGGGCGTGGGGAAATCGGCAATTTGGGTGTGGACCCCGCGACGTAACAATTCGACGATATCATCAATTGTCGAGAGAACGGCCAGTTTTGTTGCTCTCACCTCCAGGGCTTCTACCTAAACGAAAAATTATTTTTCGGGCCTAAAAGGCTTTTTTAGTCTTTCGAACAAGCAATTACGCCATGAAATTCCAGAGGCAACCCATGGCCAGGCATTAAAACCCGACCTTGCCGACGTTGGTGCCGACTTCAATCGCTTTTTCGAGGGCCCCCAAGCGGGCCGCAATCAAATCACGGTAGCCCTGGAGGTCTGAGAGACGCGAGTCGACGATCGCCTCCTGAAAGCTGATGTTGCACTCCAATTTCCCATCTCTCACTCTCGCACTCTCCCTCTCGCTCTCTCGCTCTCCCTCTGACTCTCTGGCTCTCTATCTTCCTCTCTCTCACTCTCTCGCTCGCTCTCTCTGTCTCTCTGTCTCTCTGCTCTCCCTCATAATTTCTATCATGTGCAGGTGAATACCCCGCACTTCCAAAGCACCTCCCCCCGCTAATTCACTAGCTCCGGTCAAAAATTCCACATTTTTAAGACGCGAAAAATCCAAAAATTTTGCTTTTTCACTGTTCTCCACCTTAAAACGCTCATAACTCGATTTTCCCAAAGCTACAGTACCCTACAGTATACCAAAATTTAGCTCTCAAAGTGCAGAATAAAATGCCAGCCAGAAAAAGTCGAAAAATTCATGGAAATCCCAAAATATTTGAGGCCAAACCTTTTCGAGGGGCAGCCTCAGCTCGGTGGCCGACGATATTGACGGGTTCCTTGAATGTGTATGCGTGGTTGTAGAGGCACTCGAATAATCCGAGTCGACATGTTCTTTGGTGAGTGCTTTGAGCCATTGATCTCTCGCGACAGCATCTTCTGCCTGTAGATACCACACTATATCACCCGGGAAGCGAAGGATAAGATCCCGGCTGTTGTCCATGTGAGCCTGCAAAAACACACACGATGTTAAATGTTTGCAGCTCTCTCTCTCTCTCTCTCTCTCTCTCTCTCTCTCTCTCTCTCTCCCCATCTCTCTTTCGCTCTCACTCTCTCTCTCTCTCTCTCTCTCTCTCTATCTGTCTCTCTCTCTCTCTCTCTCTCTCTCTCTCTCTAGCTCTATCTCACACTCACTCTCTCCCTCTCTCTTTCTCTCCCTCTCTCCGGTTCTGGACTATTAGCGGGGGGCGCCAAGGTAAGGCCCGTTTTAAAGGCCCGTTGCAGGCAAAAATACTGATCCCCAGCACCCACCTCAACGAGAACGTTCTTCATCGAGAATTGCCCCCGGCAATTCGCCCGATCGGCCTTCGAATAGAAATACGCGATCCGGCCGTTCCGAATCTCGAAATACCGATCCTGGTACCCGTTCATGAAATTCGTGTACTTCTTCAGCACCCCGCATTTTGGCATCCTGCAAAAAACGGTGATTTTATGGGGGTTTTGATCGATTACCCTACGAAAATCACCTTGAGAATGGCTGGAAAGATGCCAAATTTTAAAATGGCTGCCAGAAAAAAACTTAAAGCGAAAAATTCAAAAAAAACCAGGCGTTCTAGACGCTTTTTAAATATGAAATCAGCCATTTTTCGGTTTTTCGGACCGATTACGTTATGAAAACAGTCCTTAGAAACAGCTAAAGACATGGCAAACGCCAACTGGACGCCAGAAAAGCACCTAAAACTAAAAAAAGTGGTAATTTTCGCATTTTAGACAATTTCAACGCTAAAATCGAGTAAATTGTGGCTTTTTTGATCGATGACGCGATGAAAACAAGGTCGTGGAAAGATTGGCGATTTGCCGAACGCTAAACTGGGTGTCAGAAAAGAGCCTAAAACTTTTTGAATAAGAAAATAGACATGAATTGAAGCCGATAATTGGGTGACTTTTGTGATGACTCACTTACCGTCCCTCAGCCGCCGTCGGCATCAATCGATCAAAAGGGGGTGGTGAATAATGAGAGCCGCCAGCACTTTCTGAAATATCCATCCACGAATGGAATTTGGCGAGCTAGCAGAGATTCAGTGAGGAATGGAGAGGTAGAGTGATAGAGAGAGAGCGTGTGAGAGAGCGAGAGAGAGAAAGAGTGAGAGTGAGAGAGAGTGTCAGAGTGATTCTTTGAGGTCGTTTCCGTAGCCAGAGACTATGGCAAAAACTGTCGGTGGCCAGGGTGTTGGGCACGGCGCTGATCTGTGTGTTGGGTAGAGGGCGAAAAAGAGAAGGGTCCGGAGGGGTCGACTTGGAGGCAAACAGAAAAGCCCGCAGGAGACTGGTTTGACTCTGGAATGGCGAGAGAGAGAGAGAGAACTCCTCAAACAAGACGAGGTGCCATTTCGATCAGCGGTAGACAATACCCAAGGCGGACACGCCCTGATCTCGCGATCACTCGAGAAACGCGTGCTGAACTCTGCCCGGGGAAGGGCAGGCTAGCGGAGAGAATTTGGGGATAATGCGCCGTTACACGTATCTAGACAATATTTAACAAAACAGACGCAAATCGGTCTAGAAAACTTAAAGGGATACCCAAGGTTTTTGCGGCAAATATATAGTTATGGATTCCGGGCAGTACAAATGACGCTCGAATTTGGTGCGGCAATGGGCCCCCCAATGCCGCACAGAATTCGGCCACCTTTCCCTCTTGTGGCGTCCCCATCCCATCCAATGGCTGGCCACCATGGCCTAATGGATAGCATCCAGGCCTACAAAACGGGGGTCCCGGGTTCGACGCCCGCTCGCTGCATGGTTTTTGCTTTTTGAGCCGCGAAAAGGTTGGGCATCCCTTTAAGGCGACTCCGAAATCTGGTCCACGGCCCCCTGCTGTGATTCCCGGCAAATTGCCAGATGCGGCCGCAACGCGACCGCACCGCATGATCTTTTGCCCCTGTTTGGAAGCGAAAACGCTTGAATTTCAAAATTCTGATGCGGTTTTTGGGATCCTCAACGAATTTTGATCATTCCAGACTTTTAAATTATGAAAATTGTCCAGAAAATCACCGAGATCGAGAGATTGGGTGCATTACAAGGCATTACGACAGGTAATTGCCGCGCACTCAATATGTCGTTTTCGCCCCAAAAAGAATTCGGTTTTTCTCGAAGATGTTACGTTCTTTCGCAATCAAATCACTTTTTTAGCACTTCTCGGCAGTGCCCTTTCGTTTTTTTGACCCGTAGGTCCAATCCCCGCACGCACGAATTTCGACCTCTGAGCCCCTTTAAGAACTTTTTTTTTGACCGGGTTACGGATTTCTACATTTCCAGTTGTCGACGCTCTGATAGCAAATGCTGCCGATGGAGGCGCTGGAGGAAACACGGGCATTCATCACATGGATTCTCTCCGCCGTCGTCTTCTTGCTAGTGGAGCAGGCCTTGTTTCCATTTGAACCCGTGCGTTCCAGGACCAGGCTAATACGTAAACCAGTGGAAAAAGACCGCTTCGCGGCACTTTTTGCGGTACAATTCAAATAGGCGGGGGGGAAGATTTAGGCGGGGGGGAACCGAACTTTTTTCCGCCCAAGCCTATATTTTTTATATAAATAGTGGAAGTGTTTTTAAATTGTTTATAGCTATTCCTAAACATAAAAACTTTACAAAACTTAATTAAAAAAATTAATTTTAGGTCGAAAAATCATTTTTTTGCGGCCCAAAAATGACCAAATTTTCGACTTTTTCAAGCGTTTTTCTAACTTTTTAAAAAGTTTTTCCGATTCAGATAGGCTTAGATTTTGCTAAAAACAATGTGAAAACACTTTATATTTGATTACTATCCCCACCAGGGCCGACAAAAAAAGTGGTTTCCCCCGCCTAAATCTTCCCCCCCGCCTATTTGAATTGTACCCTTTTTGCCACTGGACCCCCGTCCGGGGACCATGAATTTCAGAAATATGGACACCATCCCGAAAATAATTTTGAAATTGGAAGTCTGACGCTTCGAGGAATTGAAGCAAATTAGCTCGTAGGCAACCCCGTAAAACGGCAAAATTTAACAAAGTAGCTTCTAAAATAGCGCATTTTTATAGAAAACACGGTTTTGAAGAGTGTTTCAAACTCGCCGTTTGAAGGGCTTGCGAATGGTGTAACTATCATTCCGATCCGATACTTCTGCGGAGATACTTCTAGGGGGGGTGTCTTTTATTGGGACACCCCCTTGTCTGCACGCCCCTTTTGCAGTGTTCGATGAGTTGCTCGCAGAGGATGCTGATCCTCGCCCTGCATTTGACCATCTGGGGATGTGCTCTATACGGTCTGTCATTTTTCATACTAAATGGGGACGGATAAGGCATACCAGGCGGTCGCGGGGGGGGTTAAAGGTACACTAAAGTCTCGTGCAAAAATTAGGTTTGCGGGCGGGAATTCGGGCACTGGGCCTACCGTAACCCTGTTTGCTATCCCGCGGACGGTTACCGGCCGGTAACCAAACCGTACGGTACCAAACCAACGAGACGTTAGTGTACCTTTAACGATTCGAGCAAAGCCGGAACCCGTACTGCTCTATGACGAAAATACAACCACTTTTCTTGCATTTAACGCTCTCTCTCTTTCACTTCTCTTCTTCCTGTCCTTATTCCCAACTTTTGGCGGAATTCATTTTCAGTTTTCGCGTGTCGGTATTGCATCGACGACTCCGAGAAAGCGGCATTGAAAACGACCGCCGATCTGTTTTTGAAAGGTATACGATTGCGCGACGATTTTTCCGCATTACAGGGTGTCCAAATAAAAACACCCCTCTCTACCCGGGATCCAAATTTCAGCCGGAAATTCAATCAGGGCTTCGAGTTATGCCACGAAAACCACGGCTCGTAGCACCTTTTATTACGGATTTTTCCGCTTTATGGCTTATAAAATCGTTAATTGGTGGAAGTTCGCTAAACAAAGACAAAAAACCCGTTTTAACGAAGAGCATTTCCCATCTCCATGCGAAAGATCAGCTCTAAATTCGATCTGACGGCGAGGGAGAGAGAGTGAATGGAGAGGGCACTTTTTCCACCCGCATAAATTTTTTTATTTACGAAAATGACGTCGAAATTCAGACTTTTCATCACTTTTTAAGATCACAATTGACCGAGACCGACCCGAAAATGACCATTTTTGGGAAATTTACTCAAAATCGGTATGCTAACTGCGAAAAAATAGCCAAAAATGGATACCAGCGTTTCCCAAAAAGCTGTTTTTTATCGAAAACTTTGTTGTTTTACAATATTTTGCTTAGAAAATTCGGCTGCAAATAGTTTTTATGGGTCCCCATCGCTGGTAAAAATTTGGTTCCGATCCGACATTAGACGGCCAAATGCCGAGTGGGGGTTTGTTTTGGACGCCCTGTCCTGGGATAGGATATAAATAAATTTCGTTATCGGGCCGTAAGCGATTACAGGGAAAAATTGTTCCCCCGCTAAAATTCCCCGCCCGCTAACAGACCAGTGCCGATAAGGATTCTCCCTTCATTTTTTTGATAACAAATGTGCAGAAGGGCGTTTTAAATGTTAACTGAAACGTCAACTCAAACTTTTGGATGAACTACCTCTTTTAGGGCTGCGCAATAATAAATGGGCCATTTGCGCGCTGTTGCCGGCCATTTCGATCCCCATCTACGCCAGCCACTATGTCGCGATCCCACGACTGCATGCGCATGCTGAATGACCGGAAGACCAAGCCAATAACCATCCCTTCCCCTCATTTACATGCTGATTTCCCTGTGTTCCCTGGTATATAAAGCCCCCAATTCTCGTTGTGATTGCTTCAGTCATCCGCTCCGACCCCGGCTTCTCCGTCCTCATTTACTTCAACGAGGTGTCACCCCACCGGGGACACGCTCCGAATAAATGTTGTGACCCTTCATGTCTGCTCTCCCACGCTATCGAGACATGTGGTGCCCCGTGGGATCCCGGTCGACATCTACTCGGACGTGATGCTGAACGCCGCCCCCGGGAGGGCCACGTACCCGTGTGCATCAAGAAGACCCACTTTTTGGCGTGATCCGGACGTTTTGAACGGGCTGGCGGAGTTCCACCCGACGTACCGTGACTCGACCGTGTGCGATGAAGACCCACTTCTTTTGGCGAGATCGGGCCGCCCCAGAAGGGCTGGCAGAGTTTCACCCGGCGTGCTACGACTCGACCGTGTTCAAGGGCAACTTCTCGCGTTCAAGGGCAACTTCTCGTGTTCAAGGGCGACATCACGTGTGCCAGGGCGTCTTCTCGTGATCAAGGGCGTCTTCATCGTATTCAAGGGCAACGTCATCGTGTACCAGGGCAACATCACGTGTACCAGGGGAACTTCGCGTGATCAAGGGCAACTCCATCGTGTTCAAGGCTGACGACGTGCGTGGCGACGAGTCAAGAAGCAGCGATGTCTGCCACCGCGGGTCGTCTGCAGGCCGTTCGACTACTGCCGTTGAAGCCTCGTCCCCCGGGAGTGTCGCGATCCCACGACTGCATGCGCATGCTGAATGACCGGAAGACCAAGCCAATAACCATCCCTTCCCCTCATTTACATGCTGATTTCCCTGTGTTCCCTGGTATATAAAGCCCCCAATTCTCGTTGTGATTGCTTCAGTCATCCGCTCCGACCCCGGCTTCTCCGTCCTCATTTACTTCAACGAGGTGTCACCCCACCGGGGACACGCTCCGAATAAATGTTGTGACCCTTCATGTCTGCTCTCCCACGCTATCGAGACACACTATCTTTTAATGGAAATCTATTGATGAATGTTATCATTGGTATTTTCTATCGAGTATAAATATTGATTTGCCTCCGGTCACGCTGCAGGGATCAGTATTAGGGGTTCTTTAGGATTTCCGGGGGGGGTACCGCCAGGAAAATTGTTCCTGGCGGTCCCGGTTGACCTAGTAATCAAATATAAAGTGTTTTCACATTGTTTTTAGTAAATTTTAACTATATTTAAGGTAAAAAACTTTCAAAAAGAGTCAGAAAAATGTTTGAAAAAGTCGAAAATTTAGTCATTTTCGGTCTTCCCCCCCCACCGCTAATCCTAAAGGTTCTATAGGATTTTTCTACCTAAAATTAAACTTTTTAATTGAGATGTGTGTAGTTTTTATGCCTAGAAATAGTTAAAAAACATTTAGAAACGCATCCGCTGTTTATAAAAAAATTTAGGCGTATGTCGAAACAAATTGGTCCCCCCCGGAAATCCTAAAGCACCGTATTAGGGTGTTCCGGAAAGTTCCTGTGGAATTTTTTACTTTTTCGTCAAAAATGTAGGAAAAATAACCCAAAAAAAGGTCAAAAAAATTTTCTTAATGTTTCTGTCAACATTCTAGCGATCAAGAACTACGAAATACACCAGAAAAAACACGTGTATCTCATCAACAAGTGGAAAAGCAAACAGTTCACGGCCAGTCAAACAGGCCAAAAACGGCAATGTGTCGGGAGGGGCAAAAGCGTCGATAGGAGGCGGGCGTAGCGGGCGCCAAAAAGTTGAAGCTCTTATAACTTTTTCAAACCGACTTAATAATGAAAACCCAATATCAATTATTGCAGAGTAGAAGTTGACGGTTCGAATGATACCAAATACAGCCAGTTAGCCCTCCGAAATACCACTTTTCACAAAGTCGTCAACGAAAACCGCCTTCGTTTCGATACTTTTTGAATTCAGTTTTCTTAGTGCTTGGTATCATTGGCATCGCCTTTTCCCATTCTACAAATTTGGAAACCGCATTTTTTAAGATTCCATTTAGTTTTAAAGTTATAAGGCTACGAGGTTTTGGCCCCATACATTTTCTTGACGAATGGAGCGTCGCGTTGCTTAGGTCCTTATTGCCGCAAATTCTGGGCGTGTGGCGTTTCGCGTCTCCGAGTAAACGGCCGTACAGAAAACAAGCATACTTTTCTCGCTTATAGGAGAGGATATAGCCAAGCTTCTTCAATGACCAATTCTATTTATGACAATTATGAAAAATGTCCCTTCAATTTCGCATTATCCAGGGTCCCAGAAACTACGCTGCCGGCGTGCACCACGACCGGAAAAGCATGGCAGCGGCGAGCATCGAAGAAAGCGGTCAAAAACCTATGGTTTCATCTTATAAACAAAACTACTTTCGTTGCCTAGACCGCGTTGACGTCCGACGCCTAAAACTCGAGCAAATCATCCGGTTGAGCACGTGCGAACGGGTAAAGCTATTAAACAAATTTAAAACTATAAAACTAGGTAGCCTGGGCCGAGGAGCTGCACGCCCTGTACGGCCAGCAGGGATTCTTGGAGGAAAATTGAGCTTTTTAGGTCAAACATAGCATTCTTAATATGTTTTTTTATTAAGTTCACCGCCGGATATTTTGCCAATTTTCAGCCGGTAGGCATTTCTGCGTAATGGTCTGTTAGCCGGGGGGGGGGGGGGGTGTATGCGGCGCGGCCCGATAACGACATATAGACAATTTTTATCGCGTTTTGCACACAGTTTTTAATATCCATCAATATTGATCGTTTAAGAGATGGGGGAAGGCGTAGATGGGGATCGAAATGGCCGTCAACAGCCCGCAAATCGCCCATTTATTACGCAATCCTAAAAGCGTGATATAAAGGATGTCCCAAAGAAAAAAAGACGCCCCCTCTAGCGGTCGGCAGTGATGTCCGATTTTGACGTTTTAGGTATCTATCGAAAGCCCTCGACGAGCTGAGCAGATCTATTCTCTAAGATTTGTGAAATTCCCGAATTTTGACCCGATTTTCATCGTTTTTGGGCGTAAATTACGCATTTTTGTGCAAAAGCTCAATTTATGTAGTCTGTTTCAGTCCCATCCAAGCGGTGTTTTCTCAAATGTCTTTGAACAAGCTGACCTTGGGCTAACAGGAAAGATGTAAAAAATTTCGAAATTTCGATTAGCAAAAATTGGCCAGGGAATCATCGAGACTTGCAACTTACTTGACTTACTAACTGGTGCTAAAGCAGTTAAGGGGGGGGGGGGGGCAGTCCAAAATTGGTAGTAACGGGTTACGAGGCGCTCCGCTTACAGTACTTATTTTTAGCTTAAGCGTAGGGCTTAACTTAGCTTTTACTATGCCAGGCCTAAGCGTAAGCTTAAACTCAAGCTAAGCTTATCTCGAGCTTTAAATTGCGTTACTGGGTCAAAGTAGTATCTTTTAGGGCTTAGCTTAGAGCTAAGCTTAACTTGGCTCAAGCTAATATTAGCTTCGTTTCTTCAAGCCAAGCCTTTCCTTAGGCCAAGCGGAGGTTTTCCAGAGGTTTAGAGTTTAAAACCGGCGTTTGAAGTGATTTTAGTAAAATTGCGGACTACCCCCACCCCCCCCCCCCCCCGCAAGTGCATTAGCACCCCTAATAACTTGTTGGAACGTTAGGTTCACAGTTAATGAGCTGGAGATACCTGCCAAGAGCTGCCCGCCGAAATCCTTCATTTCTTCTTTTTCATATTCCTCGACGCAAAAGAACCACGAGAACACTAAAAATTTTTAGCGTTTTTCTTGTGTTTTAGCAGTTTTCGGTTACTACATAGAGAAGCCATTAAGAATTATAATAGAAAACGCTAAAAAAAAAAATTTCAATTTTGAGATTTTTTGGTCATTTCTCATGCCATTTTTGACAGTAATCAAAAAATTTCGAGCTTTTTGCAGCATTTTTAAGAACTTTCTATATTTAAAATCGGCTGTAGAAGCCATATAAATGGCGTGTATTTGGTTAATATTGGGTTTTTTTGGGTAAAAATGACTAACCTAATAGCGAACATCCCCAGACGGTCATGTGCAGGTAGAGGACGGCGACTCTCTGCGCGCAACTCTTCGAACACTGCAAATCTTTAGTCAGAGTGTCCCAGAAAAAAGCCGCCCGTCGGCATTTTGCCCTCTTCTCGCCGATCGGGATTTTTACCAGCGATCGGCACCCGTAAAAACCATGTGCAGCCGAATTGGTAAGGCTCTGGTTTACCCCCCCCTCTCCCGCCACCCAGCCCTAACTTTTCAGTGGTAAGTCACATTAATGCGTCAAGTATCTCAAAATGTTCGCCGTAATCGAATTCCTATAAAAAAAAGGCGTTTTCTTGCGGCGAAAATTGCTAGAAAATTTTTTCAAGATAAGCGGCTATGCTTCAACACCAGGAGTCTAGAACTCAAATATTTTTATTTTTGACTCAAATGCATTGTAGGCTTATTCTACAGAGCAAGAGCTACATTTTCGTCCATTGACAGCTCTGTACGATTCAAAAAAATGTATATTGAAAACGCACCGTTTCATATGGGTAGATAGTCTGCCACAATTCCAGGGATAAGAAGAAGCAGCCGACGAAGGTTACTAATGGCATCGGAACGATCATCAGACACAGCGACACCGTCTCCATTACAACCTTCTTCACCGACTGGCCGACAACCGGAACGTTGCCCATCTGAAGAACCCCCCGATTTGAGGGATTGTACAGGGTGTCCCAACACAGGTCAGTGCATCCACCCGAAATCCACTCGGAATCCCCCGAGGGGATCGAGGGGAATTCCACTAGCGGACGCGAGTGGATTCCACGTGGAAATCGAGTGGATTCCGGGTGGAACGTATGGATCTCGGGTGGAAACCAAGTGGATCCACTCGGTTTCCACCCAATTTCCATTTGCCGCGACGCGTGGGGCCCGCGTTGCGTCGTGTTTCCACTCGATTTCCACTGCGTCCACCCGAATTCCAGGTGGAATCCACACGGAATTTGGGTGGATGCACGGACCTGTGAAAACGACCTCCTCTAGCGGTCGGCAGTGATGTCCGATTTTGACGATTTAGGTATCTATCGAAAGCTCTCGATGAGCTGAGCAGATCTATTCTCTCAGATTTGTGAAATTTCCGGAATTTTTACCCGATTGTCATCGTTTTTGGGCATAAATTACGCATTTTTGGACAAAAACTCAATGTAATCGGTTTCAGTTCCATGCAAGCTGTGTTTTCTCAAATGCCCTTCAAAACGCCGACCTTGGGCTGCCAGGAAAGATGCGAAAAATTAGGAAAAAGGGGTTTTTGTTAAAAACACTTGCATGACAAGATTGCTCGAAAATTCAGCCAATTTCACAAAAATTTGAAATTTGAAATTTTCCTGTTATTTGCTAATGTTTTTCTGAACCAACCAGCCTTTCCCTTTGCAAAAATTGAAATTGAAGACTTTTTACGCCACAGCTTGGATAGCGCGTAAAAGGACAGAGACGCATCTAGAAAACGAGCCGAATCCATTGCAAAAAAGACCAAACTCGGCTCTGGCTCGGGGACGGTTTTTTAATCCGGTTAAATTGCGTTCTGGACCAAAAAGCGGGTCCTTTTTGCGCGCAAAATGCCAAAAATCCCGCACAAAATTCCGGCATTTTGCAAATCGAAGCGCCGTGCTGGACTCGCTTTTCTGAGAGTTTTCGATAGATACCTAAATCGTAAAAATCGGACAGGTCAGCGGCCGGTTAGGGGGGGTTTGGGACACCCCGTAGATTGTGGAGGATTTTGCTGCGCTATCCGAGATGTTATGTTTAGGACACGATTTCCGTGTGGTTGGCGTTATTAGGCAGGTAGTTGTATCAAAAGTTAAAGTGGTCCAAAGCAGGCAACATTTTTTAGGCCACCTTATAGGAGATGGAAGGATGGACTGTCGATGACCTCTGTCGGCAATCGGATATTGGATGGCCTCGGGGCACCTCACGCAATACGGTATGCCTCTCTCTCTCTCCCTCTCTCTCTCTCTCTCTCTCTCTCTCTCTCTCTCTCTCTATCTCTCTCGCTTTGTCTCGAATAAATAGCCAGAGGCCATGCCCACGTTCAGAGATAGATTGTATCTTTTGGAGGCCATCCCCCCGGCAATATGCTACCCCCGACCGCCTAATGCTCTCAGGCTGTACAGGGTGTCCAAAAAAGCCCTCCCACTAACGGTCCGCAGTCGTGTCCGATTTTTACGATTTTCTTATCTATCGAAAGCTCTCGACGAGCTGAGCAGATGGTATTTCCCGATTTTCGAAATTCCCGAATTCTTGTGACATTTACTAAAACATTTTTGCGTTGGCTGAGTTTCGATGCCTTTTCTCATGGAAGTTTTTTTTTTAACAAAAACCCCATTTTCCAAATTTTTACGTCTTTCCTCGCACCCAAGGTCAGCGTTTTGAACGTAATTTGAGAAAACACACCTTGCATGGAACTGAAACCGATTACATTGAGTTTTGCACAAAATTGCGTAATTTGCGCGCCCAAGAAAAACGATGAAAATCGGGTTCAAAATTTCGAGAACTTCACAAATCGGAGAGAATAGATCTGCTCAGCTCGTCAAGAGCTTTCGATAGATACCCAAATCGTCAAAATCGGACATCACTCACAGGTCAGTGCATCCACCCGAAATCCACTCGGAATCCCGGAGGGGAGCGAGGGGAATTCCACTAGCGGACGCGAGTGGATTCCACATGGAAATCGAGTGGATTCCGGGTGGAACGTATGGATCTCGGGTGGAAACCAAGTGGATCCACTCGGTTTCCACTCAATTTCCATTTGCCGCGACGCGTGGGGCCCGCGTTGCGTCGTGTTTCCACCCGATTTCCACTGCGGCCACCCGATTTCCCTGCGTTCCACCCGGATTCCAGGTGGAATCCACGCGGATTTCGGGTGGCGGCACGGAACTGTGCTGCCGACCGCTAGCGGGGATCGTTTTCTTTGGGACATCCTGTGCTGCACAAAAAGTTCTTGTTGTTTTTTCGACAGCAGCGTTGATCTCGGAGCTGAATGTGGGACGTCATTTTGAAGTACGCTTGGTCTTCCATAGAATGGATATATTAGCTTACAAAAAGACTTTTTTTTAGTGTGAACGGAGTTTTGAGTCGGAGCCAGCCCGAGGGGGGGGAGCAAATAACGGGGTGGAAACAATTTTTGCGTTTATGAAGAATATCCTGCGATTTTGAAAACACCACCGGATAGAGCGTCGAAAATTGTACTATGTGATTTGAAGAATTTGGGCTGAATTTCATTAGAAAATTCTGCACCAAAATAGGTGCGGATTTGGACTCAAAACTCCATTCACCCCTAAAAAACGCCTCCTTGTTAGTCGTCGTTGCACATTTTGTAGTGCGCCAAGAACCTAGCCGAATGTTGATCTAAAAACGGCAAAAAGTTTGTACAGGGTGGGCCAGAAAAAAGCCCCTAGTTTGCACTGAAATAACTCACGAACGGAAACGAATCGAACCATCGTTACCTTGCCAGAATGCTTAAATATGCTGGGTATGAAGAATAAACACAAGTTGTTTTTTACGATTTTTGACGACCCCCTACTCGTTAAGAATTTTTGAACATCTTTGAAAAAATAGAAAACTTTGAAGCGATAAAGTATGCAACTTTTGAAGAGTTATAGTAAAGTGTAGGGTATCAAAATGAAGCTCTTGTAATGCGCTATCAGACGCGTGGTAAAGATTGTCATTCGGATTAACTAGCCGTCAATAGGAGCATTCGGAAGATCCGGCCTTTTCCAGAAGGGGCGATTTCGAGTTAACCATAGAAAGCACATGGCCGCCGTCACTTTTTTGTATTTGTTAGATGTAATCCTGTTTGCCAAAGATAACCATATTATAAATTTAACTATAGGAGCGTAGAACTCACAAATTCCGCCGACTTGGCAAAGTGCCAAAAATTTTTTTTGATCGGGATTTTGAAAATCTTAATGCCAAAAGTTAGTAGTTAACTATCTATTCGCAAATGCATAATATCAGAAAGGTCGAATGGTAAAGAAATTATATCTTGAATTATTTCGGCAAAAAGTGCCGATTTTCCGACCGTTCCTTTTTACAGCTAGTTAAACCGTTCTATATTCTTTACCACTGGTTTGATAGCGCATTCCAAGGGCTTCATTTTGATACCCTTGAAATCTCTCTAACTCATAAAAAGTTCCATTAATTTCCTCTTCAAAGTTTCCTACTTTTTCAAAAATGTTCAAAAATTCTTAACGAGTAGGGGGTCGTCAAAAATCATAAAAAACAACTTGTGTTTATTCTTCATACCCAGCATATTTAAGCATTCTGGCAAGGTAACGATGGTCCGATTCGTTTCCGTTCGTGAGTTATTTCAGTGCAAACTAGGGGCTTTTTTTCTGGCCCACCCTGTAGACTACAAACAAACTACAGGGTGTCCCAAACCCCCCCTAGAGGTCGTCAATCGGATCGGATCGGAATGATTTTTAAACCAATCGAAAGCTCTCGGAAAGGCGAGAAAACAAGCGGGTTTCGTTTTCTAAGATTTAATCTGATTCTATCGATATTTCAGGTTTTCCTAAAAATCCGGGAATTTTTCATCAGGAATTTCGCAATCTCGCATAAATCAGCAGTTTTCAATGGTTTTTGGACCTAAATTAGCAAATAAAAAGGTTTAATTAAAAAATTCAACCCTCCTTGTTTTCTCGCCTTTTCGAGAGCATTCGATAGATACCTAAATCGTAAAAATCGGAATCGACCGCGGACCGCTAGGTGGGGGCAGGCCTGGGAAAGGGCCGGCCCGGGCCGGCCCGGGCCGGCCCTAAACCCAAAATTTTGGGCCCCGGCCCGGCCCGGCCCTACCGCCAAAAACTGGGCCCGGGCCGGCCCAGGGCCGGCCCTACATTTTGACCTTAACTACCGCCATTCATCAGAGGAGTCCCAACATAAGCTGAGAGTACGTTTTGATGTCTCAGGTCATGCCAAATGGCATTTCAGTGATTTCAAATTGTTTCCGGTAGAAAAAGCAAAAAAGCAAAAAATTGACCTCGGGCGGGGTCGAACCCGGGTCGTTTTCCTGGTAAGCAATTTTGATCAAAAATTTATTTTTTTTGTTTAAGCTGTGTAGATAGATAGCGTAATCTCTATACATGTAAAAATAATAAATATTATCGCTACATAATTGCATTTAAATATATTTCAGATTCGTTCAGGAAGGTCGGGCCGGCCCGGGCCGGCCCGGGGCCGACCCTGCTTTTCCCAAGGCCGGCCCCGGCCCGGCCCGGCAACCGCCAAAATTTGGGCCCGGCCCGGGCCGGCCCTAAAAATTCCCAGGCCTGGGTTGGGGGGGGTTGGGACACCCTGTACTACTAATATCGCACATCAAGAGCACTCCAAAATGATGTAGCACCTCAATCTCCGAGCACAAAGCTGCTTTCGAAACAAACGCGAAGCCTTTTTGGGGTACAGCGGACAGAAAACATACCTTTTACCGAGTGCCGTCAAAGATATTTTTCCGTTTTCCGATATTCCAACGATTTTTCGCTAGAAGGCAGACATGGCAACCGGCCGGGCCGAGCGGCTCGGCCGACCGGAATTGCCATCGCTGCCAAAAGGCTTCATTTTGCGTCTAGGCTACAAACTATTATGGATGTCGGGACAATCGTCGTTTTGTTGCTATATATGATCTGGTGGCTGTTCATGGTTGGGTTGCAGTGGACTTTCGACTGTGCTGACGTAAGTCTTTTCGCTCTTATAAAAACTCTCTCTCTCTCTCTCTCTCTCTCTCTCTCTCTCTCTCTCTCTCTCTCTCTCTTTCTCTCTTTTTCTCTCTCTTTTTCTCTGTCCCTCTCTCTCTCTCTCCCACTCTCTCGCTCCGTCTGTCTCTTTCTCTCACTTCTTTCTCTCTCTCTTTCTCTGTCCCTCTCTCTCTCACTCTCTCGCTCTGTCTGTCTCTTTCTCTCTCTTCTTTCTCTCTCTCTCTTTCTCTGTCCCTCTCTCTCTTTCTCTCCTTATCTCTCTCTGTCTCTCTCTCCCTCTCTCCTTCTCTCTCCTCTCTCCGTGGCTCTGTCTGTCTCTCTCTCTCTCTCTCTCTCTCTCTCTCTCTCTCGCTCTGTCTGTCTCTTTCCCTCTCTCTCTCTCTCTTTCTCTCTCGCTCGCTCTCTCCATCAATGTGCACCATTACAGTTTTCCGTACATCTTAATGGATCGGATGCTATGCTAATTCCGAGCAACGGATGCCCGCCGTGGAAACTCCCACCGGGACGTAAAGTGTGTATTGCGGACGTTTGTTCCCCCCCCCCGTTAAGCGACCTTTACCCAAATAATTAGCTTCCAACCTGATATCCCATTTCAGCCTGCATTCACCTGTATTGGTCTGGCAGTGGCATCCTTCATCGCGCTCTGCTTCACCCTCGCACCCCTCGGTATGCTTTCTTCTTCGGGTTTTCTCATCACTTTAGGTGTGTGGTACATGCTCGTCATGGATGAATGGTCCCATTTTTGTCTAATCACCGCCTTATTCACTCTAGTCGGACGTCTTCTATCCTCTATGATCAGACATTTTTACATGAGTGCCATCGGACTGGCCGTTTTCTATTGTCTCCTCTCTCTGCATATCAAATTTATACCTACTCTGCCTGAACGAGAGCATGCACTGAGATTGCACTGACTACAGGGTGGCTTCCTGATGGCTTCAGACACCCCCCCCGCTATCCTATGAGTACCGAACTGACTACGTTTAATAAAGGCCTTTCAATCTTCGAAAAAAACACCGTCCAAGGGAAGACCGCAATGTGAAGGTATTTGATCATCTTGCTGTAAACTGTTTTTACTCAGGCTGGCGTTTTAGGATAGGACCAAGGATATCTTGTGTAGAATTTTTCGCTCATCCCGAATCTGTTTTCCAAATCTGCTGCCGACCTTCCACTAAAACTAGCCAAGCAATCAAGCTTCTTTTAGAACGCGGAATTTAAAAACTATTCTAGAGGTTCTTCGTAAGAATGCCGTTCCCGAAATCCCGAAACCCTCTATCCCGAAACTCAGTATTTTGCGTTTCCTAACGCCTTAGTAGATCCTTGAAGGTATCGGACAATCATTTTATCAAATTTCCGAAATCGAAAAATATCAGAAAACTATTTACTTCAAAGATCTAGTCTGGTGTTCGGTATGTAAAAGCTAGCTAACTTGTTTCGGGATACGGAGTTTCGGCATCGAGAGTTTTCGGGATTGAGGAAACACCCCTATTCATACAATCCAAGCGCTAAGGGCGCCAAGGAGCAGCCTCCTAACAATTTCAATTACCCCCCATAGCCGAAATCCGCTGAAAAAACTACTTCTATACCTTCCTGATCGCTACACATAGCCCCCATAGCCGAAATCCGCTGAAAAAACTGCTTTTATACCTTCCTGATCGCTACACATAGCCCCCATAGCCGAAATCCGCTGAAAAAACTACTTCTATACCTTCCTGATCGCTACACATAGCCCCCCATAGCCGAAATCCGCTGAAAAAACTACTTCTATACCTTCCTGATCGCTACACATAGCCCCCATAGCCGAAATCCGCTGAAAAACTGCTTCTATACCTTCCTGATCGCTACACATAGCCCCCCATAGCCGAAATCCGCTGAAAAAACTGCTTCTATACCTTCCTGATCGCTACACATAGCCCCCATAGCCGAAATCCGCTGAAAAAACTGCTTCTATACCTTCCTGATCGCTACACATAGCCCCCATAGCCGAAATCCGCTGAAAAAACTACTTCTATACCTTCCTGATCGCTACACATAGCCCCCATAGCCGAAATCCGCTGAAAAAACTGCTTCTATACCTTCCTGATCGCTACACATAGCCCCCATAGCCGAAATCCGCTGAAAAAACTGCTTCTATACCTTCCTGATCGCTACACATAGCCCCCATAGCCGAAATCCGCTGAAAAAAACTGCTTCTATACCTTCCTGATCGCTACACATAGCCCCCATAGCCGAAATCCGCTGAAAAAACTGCTTCTATACCTTCCTGATCGCTACACATAGCCCCCATAGCCGAAATCCGCTGAAAAAACTGCTTCTATACCTTCCTGATCGCTACACATAGCCCCCATAGCCGAAATCCGCTGAAAAAACTACTTCTATACCTTCCTGATCGCTACACATAGCCCCCATAGCCGAAATCCGCTGAAAAAACTACTTCTATACCTTCCTGATCGCTACACATAGCCCCCATAGCCGAAATCCGCTGAAAAAACTACTTCTATACCTTCCTGATCGCTACACATAGCCCCCATAGCCGAAATCCGCTGAAAAAACTGCTTCTATACCTTCCTGATCGCTACACATAGCCCCCATAGCCGAAATCCGCTGAAAAAACTACTTCTATACCTTCCTGATCGCTACACATAGCCCCCATAGCCGAAATCCGCTGAAAAAACTACTTCTATACCTTCCTGATCGCTACACATAGCCCCCATAGCCGAAATCCGCTGAAAAAACTGCTTCTATACCTTCCTGATCGCTACACATAGCCCCCATAGCCGAAATCCGCTGAAAAAACTACTTCTATACCTTCCTGATCGCTACACATAGCCCCCATAGCCGAAATCCGCTGAAAAAACTACTTCTATACCTTCCTGATCGCTACACATAGCCCCCATAGCCGAAATCCGCTGAAAAAACTACTTCTATACCTTCCTGATCGCTACACATAGCCCCCATAGCCGAAATCCGCTGAAAAAACTACTTCTATACCTTCCTGATCGCTACACATAGCCCCCATAGCCGAAATCCGCTGAAAAAACTACTTCTATACCTTCCTGATCGCTACACATAGCCCCCATAGCCGAAATCCGCTGAAAAAACTACTTCTATACCTTCCTGATCGCTACACATAGCCCCCATAGCCGAAATCCGCTGAAAAAACTACTTCTATACCTTCCTGATCGCTACACATAGCCCCCATAGCCGAAATCCGCTGAAAAAACTACTTCTATACCTTCCTGATCGCTACACATAGCCCCCATAGCCGAAATCCGCTGAAAAAACTACTTCTATACCTTCCTGATCGCTACACATAGCCCCCATAGCCGAAATCCGCTGAAAAAACTACTTCTATACCTTCCTGATCGCTACACATAGCCCCCATAGCCGAAATCCGCTGAAAAACTACTTCTATACCTTCCTGATCGCTACACATAGCCCCCATAGCCGAAATCCGCTGAAAAAACTACTTCTATACCTTCCTGATCGCTACACATAGCCCCCATAGCCGAAATCCGCTGAAAAAACTGCTTCTATACCTTCCTGATCGCTACACATAGCCCCCATAGCCGAAATCCGCTGAAAAAACTACTTCTATACCTTCCTGATCGCTACACATAGCCCCCATAGCCGAAATCCGCTGAAAAAACTACTTCTATACCTTCCTGATCGCTACACATAGCCCCCATAGCCGAAATCCGCTGAAAAAACTGCTTCTATACCTTCCTGATCGCTACACATAGCCCCCATAGCCGAAATCCGCTGAAAAAACTACTTCTATACCTTCCTGATCGCTACACATAGCCCCCATAGCCGAAATCCGCTGAAAAAACTACTTCTATACCTTCCTGATCGCTACACATAGCCCCCATAGCCGAAATCCGCTGAAAAAACTACTTCTATACCTTCCTGATCGCTACACATAGCCCCCATAGCCGAAATCCGCTGAAAAAACTACTTCTATACCTTCCTGATCGCTACACATAGCCCCCATAGCCGAAATCCGCTGAAAAAATACTTCTATCCTTCCTGATCGCTACACATAGCCCCCATAGCCGAAATCCGCTGAAAAAACTACTTCTATACCTTCCTGATCGCTACACATAGCCCCCCATAGCCGAAATCCGCTGAAAAAACTACTTCTATACCTTCCTGATCGCTACACATAGCCCCCATAGCCGAAATCCGCTGAAAAAACTGCTTCTATACCTTCCTGATCGCTACAATAGCCCCCATAGCCGAAATCCCTGAAAAAACTACTTCTATACCTTCCTGTCCTACATAGCCCCCATAGCCGAAATCCGCTGAAAAAACTACTTCTATACCTTCCTGATCGCTACACATAGCCCCATAGCCGAAATCCGCTGAAAAAACTGCTTCTATACCTTCCTGATCCTACACATAGCCCCCATAGCCGAAATCCGCTGAAAAACTACTTCTATACCTTCCTGATCGCTACACATAGCCCCCATAGCCGAAATCCGCTGAAAAAACTACTTCTATACCTTCCTGATCGCTACACATAGCCCCCATAGCCGAAATCCGCTGAAAAAACTACTTCTATACCTTCCTGATCGCTACACATAGCCCCCATAGCCGAAATCCGCTGAAAAAACTACTTCTATACCTTCCTGATCGCTACACATAGCCCCCCATAGCCGAAATCCGCTGAAAAAACTGCCGAGATGCACTTCCCTTGTCATTTTAGACAGCGGCGGAAACATAACATTGACTTGGAACGGTGATTTACGGGGGACGTATAGCCAAAATGAAGCAAAAAAGATATCTTCTACATGTGACGAATATTACGCTTCACGAGCTGCTCAATCAAATAACGCACGAAGAAAAAGCCGTCGAAGCTCTTATCGCTTTCCCTTGCTCTAGCCGTGCAAAATGTATTGCCGTGTATTAAACCTTTATTCACGCGACGGATGAACGCAATAAAACGCAATAAAATCAAGGTCCACATGATATCACAAAAAGCGCTCGATTCTGTAGCTTACAATGATGGGCACATTTTTGAGATGGATTCACACATCAACGTGTTTGCAAGAAGGATTCGGGTGCGCGGTTTTGGGCCGTATTCAAATAACCACTTTTTCACATTTAAATACCACGGTTCTTGTTGTGATTCCAGATGCCATGCGGCGCGGCGCGTATCAATCAGCTGCTCCAAGGACGAAGGGCATTCTGAAAATGAGTATACTGGCAGGCGGGCGCATATTATAAATTTTCGAAGTCTCAAAAGCACAAAGTTAGCCTGAACCGGAATCAACCGTCGCCTATTTTGGGCAGGAAGCGAACAGGCGACCAGATTCTACATATCTCCAAACTTTCAGAACCACAAAAATCAACAAACCTGTCGCGGAGAACACTAGACGCAAATTCCATCGGGCGATGCACACATCCCTCCATCCGAGCTCGATTTCTCTAATCTTGCCGTAGTGGTCGAACAGCTCCTTGCCCCCCGTGAAGTCGGCCGTCGATTTGTAGTGCTGCAAAAAACAGGCGGTTCTTGTGCAATATTGGGGGGGGGGGGGGTGAAAAGGAATTTTGAAAAGCAAATTTTCCCGAATTTTTTCACTCGATTTCGGCATTCTTTACCAAATTTTTGCCTGTGATTCTCTACAGCCCTATAGCAAAATATAAATAGATTTATAGCATTTTACACCGTTTTTAGATCCCAAAACAATTTGGAAAATGTTGCATTTTGGTCAAATTTATGAAAAATGACAAAAAACGTCACATTTTCGAATTTTTACAATTAAAAAATATTGTTTATCACTTTCTCTGTGCCCCCCCCCCCGCTAACAGATAAGAACCCCGAATCCCCCCAAAAAAATCCGATACCTGCAATTTTATCAGGAATTCCCGGACGGCCGGCTTGCCGACGCTGTCGATCTTCGTGCGGTCCAGCTTGAACTTGAGGTCGGGCTTGCCGTCGGGATTCGTCTAAAGTCGGCGCAAATTAGCAAAAATCAGCCAAAAAAAACGTACGAGGGACTCGATGGTGACAAATCCCTGGCCGGCCTCCAGGCAGACTCGCGTCAGCACGTAGCGGGCGTGACAATCTGCCTGTAAAGAGGTGTATTTTGTAGTCGAAAATCCCCCAATACCTGGCCCCATTTCTTCTGATCGACATTGTAGGATTCAAGGGCCATCAGCCCGGCGCGGATCTCCGTCAACCATATCACATATTTGATCTTGTCTGCTAGTGCGCTGTCGTAGCCACAGATTCTGGAAAATGGGTTTAGAAATAATCCTGGAAAAGAAAACAAAAGCGCAAAAAAATCTAAATAATTACTGCCAGAGCGCTAATCCAACTTAAAATTCGGTACACATAGAATAACGGGGGGGGGGCACACAATTTTTTTAATAAAAAGTATCTTTAAATCGGCTTTTTTTCGGGCTACAAAGCAAGCCCTTGGTATATTTTTCGGCCCTCTATCGAATGACATTTTCAAAATATCGAAAATATTCAAAACGCCAAAAACAGGTCCCCCCCCCCGTTATCCAGTCTGCTCCCCAGAGTTTTCAAAAATAGGTTTTATGCTATAAAACTTTTATAATAGATTTTTGCGTTTTAAAAATCTCTGTGTGGATTTTTTGACGTTCTATCGATTCGCGTTTTCATTGTTCAGCTTTAATCTCAAAAATTTGCCCCCCCCGTTACCCAATGAGCCCCTAGCCACAAGCATGACAACCAACCGGTAAACCTCGGCTTCGCACGATAGTAGCAGCGAGATTGCACCAGCACGACATTCCTCATAGGCCTTGGCAATGGCCCGGAATACGCTTTCGTAATGCTCGTATTGGTCGTAGAAGTTGGGCTGGATAGGATAGTTTTCAAATAATGCGAAAGGGACAGACCTTGGCCGTCGAGAAGTCGGACATCTTATTTGTGGCCTCAACAAGTCCCGGGGAAGCGTCATTTTTGATGAGCTTGTCTGTTCCGTGGCCAAAGAAGGTGTGAAGTGCCATCTGAAAATCCGGAGATACAAATAATTTCAACCGGATACCCTCGCTTGTTCTCGGACCAAAAGGTACAATTCCGATAAGCACGGGGGCGGGGGGCGTGATTTAGCCGGGGTGTGTAGCGCGTGCAAAAAATTTGCGTGCAGGTCATCACTTTCTAGTTGTTCGCACACCTCAACGCCAAAACGCTCGCAACTCATTTGGGGGTCGTTTGGTGGCATTTCTTCTAGGTTATTCACGGCGGCGGACGATTTCGGGATGTTTTGTTCTCAACGCCCCAGCCGACCGGACAAAGCTGCTCCAAAACCGAAACTCGTGACACAGATAGAACGTTTTGCGCTCTTTCGAATGGTATACTTCGCACCCCAAAATACTTCATTTCCAGCGAGATATATTGGTTTTACTGCTGCGACAACTTCGGCAAGTACGCCTCTCAGCACTAAAACGCTCCCCTCTCTGTCCCCAGGCGGTTTCGTGTAACGTTAAGTATACCGTTGGAAAGAGCGTCAAAACTGCCATAATTTAGCACCTTGACAGATTTCTAGCGTTGTTGTCCAGGCTGCTAGGGCGTTGAGAACAAAACGTCTCGAAATCGTCCGCCGCCGTGAATAACCTCGAAGAAATGCTACCAAACGACCCCCAAATGAGTTGCGAGCGTTTTGGCGTTGATGTGTGCGAACTGCTAGAAAGTGATGTTCATCTTCTGATTTGGTCAAAAAAAGGCTAGTTCATATAATGACGTCATTGCCAAAAAGTACCCCAGACAGCACCCCAAAAGCAGACATGGCAAACGGTTTCGCCGGAGCTTCCGGTCCGGCCCCGGCTTTTTTATGTTTTGAGGCCGGCGCGCCGGCCAAGCCGCCGGCTTCTGAAAAGCCGGAAAGCCGGACCCAAATGAGATTTTCGCGTTTCCGGTACGCAAATTGCGGATTCAATCAATAATTAGCTTTATGGCAAGGGAAAAGCTATTCCATCAGACAAATTTTGTCATTTCCATTCACAATGTTGCATAGGATTCACGGATTCTCACGTAAATGAACAACTTCCGGTTTCCCGGCTCGGCCGGACCGCAACAAAAAGCCGGCTGGGCAGGGAAGCCGGGTTTCCGGAAGTAATTCATTAACGCGGCTCGTAGGGGGCCGGGTTTTTTTTGGAAATTAGGCCGGCGGGTCGGCCGGGATTGCCATATCTGCCCAAAAGGCACCCCGGGGTGCCCGGGGGGGCGAGGGGTCCAACACTACCCCTCGCTTATCGCAATTGTACCGACCAAAACTACGGACCTGCACGGAAAAGGCATCGTATCCGTAGAGGCGCATCATCTTGTCATCTGATCCGTCGATGAAAGCACGGGTTGGTGGTGTTGATCTCGTGGCCAGGCTCCATAGGTGACGAAATTGGGATGTGGCCTTCTCCTGCGCGTTCTCTTGCCGACGTACGACGCCTGTACAAGGTCAAAGATCGAAATCTGAAGGCAAAGCACTCACGTGTCCGTATGCACATGCCGGCTGGGACTGGCGTGCGACCGAACCATCCCACATCGAGTCCGGGGTATTTTGGGGTATTGACCCTGCAAACAAAGTCTGGAAAGTGAAATGGAAAACATACTCTTTTTTCAAATAAGCTTCAGACACGCCCAACTGGAGCAAAAAAAAGCGTCTCCGAGCCATCAACAGTTCATAAACTTGACGAGCAATCTTCGCTTCCCTGTCCTAGAAAAGTTAATATAAAGGTCAAAAATATTTTCCACCAACCAAAAGCAAAAGCCAATCGATTGTCGCCACGATAACGCTCGCAACGACCGTCGCCACGGTCAGCGCATCAGTGACGAGTTTGAAGTACAAATCGGCGACGAAGCTGATCAGAATCATCACGAGTTTTAGCAGCTGGACAGGTTTCAGCCACCTTGATGCCCGTCGAAAAATCAGGATCTTGACCAACAACTCGCAAACCACGAAAGCGACCAGCTTCGGCGTGGCCCCCAGGCATATCCGCTCCTAAACGCAGAAATTATTACTTGTAACCCGTGCAAAGCCGTGTAAGCGGGACAGATTCAAAACCCTACCAAAGTATTGTAAACGGATGGAAGCGTCGACCATTCCGGTTCGTCTTCCGGACGACAATAGAGCGAGTCGTTGCCCGGTGGCGCCCATTGCGTATACCAGTCGAGGAAAGACTAAAAAAATGTTTATTGTGCAAGCCAATTCGCCCGGAGATGCCTTCCCTATCGCAAAACCGTGCGTTTGGGGATGTGTCTGGCGGGTCTTTCGCAAATGAATTGTATTTTTAAAATTAATAAGCCAAATTTGTGAGGGAGCCCGGTTCAAATGCTGAGTAAAATCACGATGGGCAAGCATCAGACAACATCTTAAGTCGCATTCGGCCGCGTTTTAATGTGGAGTTCGTCTATTCATTCTCAATTCAACTCCAAAAACCACACCTAGCAACATCCCAAAACACCGGTTTCGGGGAAAAGATAAGGATAAAAATTCTCACCTGCATTCTTTGCAGCCGTCCCTGTCCAGCGCGGCGTTCGTCGAGACCGCTGAAGTTCGCGCTGGTCGTGCAGCGGCTGAAAAGAGGCAATACAATGGGTTAACAAGGCAAATTCAAGTTCTGTCAGCGTAGCGAAGTCATATAGTATGCGACATGGTGATTCTCGTACGATCAAGCACGGATAGTACGCAATTTTGATGAACTATTGTGCTGGATGGCGTGCGCCGGCAAATCTTCAAGCTCATTCAAAGGGGTCACATTTATTAGAAGCCTTAGAAAAGCCGCTTTTGTCCTACGCAGTAGCCCGCTATTTTTTTGCTGTCATTGATCTTATTGCAGTTACAAACGACTACAACAAAGGGCTTGATTCCGGCTAAAAACCAAAAGAACGTGCGGGTTCCCTTCAAAAAAATATGCAACGCTAAAAGTACGAAATAAATATAACCGACAAAGTGATTAGCAGGAAAAACCTAAAAGCACAAATCTTAGAGCAACTAAGCGCCTTCGAATACATTTACTTATTTTCGATATTGATTCAAAATGTTAAAAAATTTCCCCGGGCCGATCTCGACGAAATTTTGCTACCCGCGACGCGCAGCTCCAAGTGACGTACGAACCCCGACGGGATCCTGCATCCCCTTATCAAGAGATCTGGTTCCTACTAGATTCAAGTATACAAAAAGTGAATAGCATAGTCTATTTTTGTTGTTTGTAGTTAGTTTTTTGTTCTGATATAAAGTTGGCCAGCAAGGCAGGGTAGTGCGACAGCGATGCACAGCCGCTGAGGGCCAGCTAGGGCCCATGCGCTGGCCGCTGAGCGCAGGGTGACATGAGCCCATAATTTTAGAAATAAAACCAATTTTTAAAAACTAATATATATTTTCGAAAATGTATCCCTTTTGGCTAAAAATGTATGCAAAATGGCCAAAATTTTCGCATTTTCAAACTTCAAAAAATAATTGTTATAATTTTCTATGATTCAAAAACTACTAAAAAAAACACTATGGAAACGTTATATCGATTCAACAGGTTCAAAAACAAACAAAGTGGTCCCCCCGCTAACAGCTGAGAAGCAAAAAATACCTACCCCCCCCCCCCCGTTAAACGGAAAGAACCAAAATAGTGTAGTTTCCGGCGGCTAATAAAAGGCACGAGACACGCTCTTTCTACTGTATGTTATGCAATGAAAAAATACAAAAACAGACCTGAACAAAATCCGCCAAATCCTCCAAAGTTGACGACGTGCTCCGGTGCCGGCAGATCATTACCTCTACTCGGCACCATCATCGCCTGTTGCCGTCCCGTGTCGTTACTGAAAACAAAAGAATTTTCAACATTCATCAGCATTTGTTGCCGTCCTTGGCTTCTCAGGAAAAAAAAAGTTAGGTTCTAGACTGTTAGCGGGGGGGGGATTAACAGGGGGGAATCAAAATTTTCCCTGTGATTCTATACGGCCCTATAACAAAATAAAAACCTGTTTATATCAGTTTACATAGTTTTTAGATATAAATTTTCCGAATTAATTAACGAATTTTCCGAAATGTTTGAATTTTTGGTCAAAAATGTATGAAAATGGCCAAAAAGCTCACAATTTTCGCATTTTCAAAATTAAAAATAATTCTTATAATTTTCTAGGATTCAAAAACTACTAAAAGCACTATAAAAACACTATACCGATTCAACAGGTTCAAAAATAAAAAAGGCCCCCCGTTAAAAGGAAAGAACCAAAATCGTGCAGTTTCCGGTGCCGAATAAAAGGCCCGAGACACGCTCTTTCTGCTGTATTTCACGAAATACAAAAATCCAAAAACAGACCTCGAAACGACATTCCATAGCGGAGGACCTTCCTCCTTGACGACGTGCTCCGGTGCCGGCAGATCATTACCTCTACTCGGCACCATCATCGCCTGTTGCCGTCCCGTGTCGACCCTGAAAACAACCTTGGCTTCTCAGGAAAAAAAATTTCGGTTCTGGACTGCTAACGGGGGGGAGGGGGTTAACAGGGGGGAATCAAAACTTTCCTTGCGATTTTTGACGTTTTGGTCAAAAAATTTCCGAAAAATGACCAAAAAAAGGTTAAAATTTTCGATTTTCAAAGGTAAAAAAATAATTTTGATAACTTTTTAGGTCAATACACTTTAAAAGAATAAAAGCACAAAATAGACCCCGCTCGCGAACAGAAATGAAATGTCAACAAATCAATCAATAAAAATAAAACATTGAGGATCTCTTGCATTATCGGGGGGGAGACCTACATTCTTTTTATGAGCCAATGTTGCATAAAAAAAATAGAAAAAATCGGCGCAACAGGGGCGTGGCTTGATCGCGAAAACCCGGGGCAACCAGCGGAGATTCTTGAGGAATTTAGAGGCCGGCTACCTGGCAGAGATTTTTGGAGAAAAGCGGCGTGGCCACCGAAAAATCCTCATCTTGATGAGGCCTACATCTCGCTGCCAGCTCGACCTCCTCGTCGAGTTGGATCTAAAAAACAGATTTTTGAAGAATCGAAAAAAGCGAGGGCAGCGAGCAGAGACCATTAGGGAAAACGTACCGTATGCAGGGTGTAATTATGTATTTGCGCGTAGCAGCGCATCGTCTGTTGGGCAATGGCGTACTGCGTCATGTCCCCGTTCTTCACGACGACAACAAGTTGGATATGGTGGATGCCTGGAAAAGGTGCAGGCTTGCAGAGATTCTTTGCGAAAAATTACCTGGCGTAATCAGTGGCGGCTGAACGGTGACGGTTAATCGATAATATCCCATGTAGAGACCATAGCCACAGCCCGTCCACGCTTCCAAAAACACCAGCAGCAACAGGAAAACGATGGCCAAGGTGGCGCTGAAAAAGTAGAATAATTAAACTATTAAAAAAGTATTTAAGAAAATTTTTAAAATACTTAAAACATTTTGAAAATGCGACCTCTGCTGGCCATTTTTTCATTTTTGAACATTTTGTTAATTTTTTATAATGTTTTCTAGCGACAAACGATAAAAATGGCTGAAATTTCGTGATAGGGCCCTCCGGAATTACGTGGAAAATTCAGTCCCCCCCGTTAACAGAGAAGGACCGAAATCGGGCAGGCTAGCAGAATTCTTTGAGGAATGGGGGCGATAGAGAAACACTCAGATTTATCACCTCATTCTCGGATCTGTCAACACTGGCCGGCATCTCGTAGTCGGCCCGAAAAAGCGAAGTCGTAGTCGGCAAAAATTTCCGCGCGCTGCAGCATTCCTAAAACCACAAAGTACACCAATACACATTAATTCCCTCACCAGATCAAATAGCTTCCCGCCATCAGCTCGTCTTCATCAGACCGCTGTAGAAACGGAGCCACGTCGAGTTCGAGGAGGGCAGGTACTCTTCGACACGGTGCGCCGG
Organism: Mesorhabditis spiculigera; assembly: GCA_958295435.1. Taxonomy (NCBI): domain Eukaryota; kingdom Metazoa; phylum Nematoda; class Chromadorea; order Rhabditida; family Rhabditidae; genus Mesorhabditis; species Mesorhabditis spiculigera. The sequence goes on along the minus strand of CATQJA010002608.1, from coordinate 309,381 downwards.
GTTGACAACCTGAAAAAGGGGGTGGAATAAGCCTCGATTCCTCAAAGAATCTTTGCTAGTCTGCCCCCTCCGAAAACACGAACCCCAATATCAGCGTCGAGGAAAAGAATCCATTCATCTGTCGGCCATTCCTCCATTTTGTAGGCGAGCAGACAGTGACGAAGGAACATGAACTGAAAATAGAGAGACAATTAGGGCGAGAGAGAGATAGAGAGAGAGAGATTTAAACAAAATGATATATTTTATTGTATGTTTGGCAATTTTTGGCTGCTAGCCGGCTATTAACAATACCTTCAAAACTTGAAAATTCGAAATTTTGCGCTTTTTCATAATTTTGACAAAGATCACAAAAATTCAAAAAAATTTGCATCATGATTTCAGATCCAAAAACTATGCTAAATCGGATAACAATTGTTTGAATTTTGTCATAGTGCCCTACGGAATTACTTGGAAAAATTGGTCCCCCCGTTAACAGAGAAGGACCTAAACAGGGCAGGCTAGTAGGGGTTCTTTGAGGCAGAGAGAGAGAGAGAGAGAGAGAGAGAGAGAGAGAGAGATCTACTCACATCTATTGGCCCGTTGCCAGATCCGTGAAAACTGGCCGGCTTCTCGTAGTCGGCCCGAAAAACGGAAGTCGTCAAAACTTTCCGCGCGTCTGCAGCATTCCTAAAACTATAAAGTACACCAATACACGTTAATTCCCTCACCAGATCAAGTAGCTGCCGGCCATCAGCTCGTCTTCATCAGACGGCTGTCGAGCCACGTCGTGTTCATGGATGACAGGCGCTCTTCGCTCTTCTTCGGTTCTCCTGCGTCGCGCTGACAATCTGAAAAAATCGGGACTTTTTTTTTCCTCAAATTTCCTAACCAAATTTTTTACCTAGAGGTCCAGAATTGCTTCTTCTACGAAAAATCAATTTATTTTATTAAAATTTATAAAGTTTTTATGCACAAAAAAGCATGTGTCTAAAGGCGAATGCCAAAAAACGTTTCTTCAGGATTTCGAAGACTTCAAGAAGCACTTTTTTCCGGTGCAAACACGGAATTCGTCGAGTGCATTTTTTTACATTGTTTTGAACTATTCCTGAGCCTAAAACCATACCAATTTTCCTGCCAAAACTTAACTTTATGTCGAAAACTTTTTTAAACTTGAAAAATGACCAAATTTTCGACTTTTTCAAGCATTTTAATGTTTTTTTAAAGTTTTTCTGCGTTAAATGGAGTATAAAAACACTTTCTATCAAGTTAATAGGCATTTCTAGACCTATACAAAAAACCCCCCCGATATTACGAAAGGACCAGCATTTTTTGATAGTTTTGATCGCTAGAAAGCTTTCAAAATAATTGAAAGCATTTTAACCACCCTCGAATACTCGAAAAGCACCAAGCGCTCACCATTAAATGCATCGACGAGCCGGTCATCGTATCCTGATGCCATCAGTTGGTGATCTACGGCTGTCGAGCCACGTCGTGTTCATGGAGGGCAGGTACGCTTCGACACGGTGCGTCGCGCTGACAATCTGAAAATGGGAATTTTTGATCAAATTTACAATTTAAAAAACGCAGAAACGTTGAACTATTCCTGAGCAAAATGCAAAATGTAGCTTTAGGTCAAAAATTTGATTTTTTTCGGCTCTTTCAAACATTTTTTGGACCTTAAATCGAGTGAAAACGTATTAAAAGCAATATAACACGATGTATATTCGCTTGCCAAGCCAACCGGGAGGCCAGGAAAAAAGCTGGTTCCCCCACACGAATCCGGAAAAAACCCTCAAAAAGCACCAAGCGCTCACCATTCAATGCAACGACGAGCCGGCCATGAGTTTCGGAGGGTCCGGGGCGCCGAACATGCCGATGACGGTGCAGACGACGGACAAGTGAAGCGGAGTAGTTAGCCCAAGTTATCTGAAAGAAATATGATTCTCGGCGAGTTGGCACACCAACAGAGAGAAAAATAATGGAAAACAAAAAGCAGGTAAATGAGAAAAATGGTCGCAATTCAGAGAAATCAATAATCAAAAATTTTTGCGAAATCCTAGGAGAAAAAATTGTAAAAACTTCGAAATTCTAGACTAAATTAAACCCGATGAAATTTATTAAAATCAAAAACCGAAATCGCCCAAAAAATTTAACTAATTAATCAGAGCTTTTTCGTCAAAATTAGCTGAAAAATCGACTGGGCCGTAATTTGGAATGCTGACAGCCCAATTTTTCGCTTTTCGCACTCCGCCCGCCGCATCCAAGTTAAATTTTAAAAAATCCATGACGAAATTTGCATAAAATCAAATTAACATCCCCCAGATGCCCGTCGTGCGCTTGTGGGCGCCCCCAGGGGCGGGCGGCGACCCGATAAGGCCCCTTTCCCACCAGCCCACCCACATGACGCCATGGCGCAGTCGTTAGAGCGGCTGCCCACCAAGTTGAAGCCGTGCTGCGGAGGGAAGTTCGGCGCTACGCCCATGCATTTCTTTTGCTTTTTGGCGTATTTCTCCGCTAGCGTGGCGCGCATGCTTTTTAGGGTCCACCGAGGCTGGCTTTTCCCTTTCCCTTGCTTCCCATGTCCTTTTTGGGCAAAAAGGATCACACGTTTAGTGGTGCAATTTTACCTTTTCACCACGTTTATGACCGGTGCGCTATTCTTTACAATATAACCCATCAAACACTTTTGGCAATTGGTGACTTGTGGCCAAAACCACAAGCAGGACGCCCAAAAACGACCATAGATTCTATTAGCGGCGCTAAAAAAGATGTCTCCCATAAATTTTTAAGCATAAAAAATTGCCAAAAACACTGTAAAAACGGTACATGCCATCACTGGGCCAGAATCGACCAAGCTATGAAATTCAGCCAGCTTCCCCCGCAAACAGGAAAGCGCCATTTTCTAGTATCAACACGGAAAGAGTATTTATTGCTCTTTCCCCCATTCATCGCCGGATTTTTTTCGGGAATCTCAGCAAAAAAAACTGTTCCCGTCCGTGTTTTTTGAAGATACCGTGGCAGCTCCAAAATTCAGGCAACGGCCCCGTTTTTTCAGTATATTACGCCGTCGGGTAACGTCAGGTAAGATATTCCTTGCTGTGGCGCCGCAGGCCCAACGACGGTAGCTGCATCAGCATCTTCTTGCCACGAAGTGTCGGCGAAAGTGGCTATTTTTGTTAGCCAAAAGAAACAAGTAACTTCCGTTGCTAGCGCCGCAGGCCTAAAGATTTAGACGTACTTATGGCTCTGGCGCTGCAGGCCAACGGGTTTTAGGCGTAATTCGGGCTCTGGCGTGGCAGGCCTAAAGAAAGAACCTGCATCCGCATCTCCTCGCCACGGAGTCTCCCCGGAAGCGGCTGGTTTTAGTATTTTTAGTAGCCAAAAGAAACCAGTAACTTCAGTTTCTAGCGCCGCAGGCCCAAAGAAACATCAAGTCGCATCTTGCGCAGCCAGTTACGCGTCATTTTTAGTATTTGGCGCCGCAGTAGTCTTTTAGACCTATCGATTGCCGTGGCACCGCAGGCTAAAGGGGCAACCAACGTTAGTTTCTCCCGCCGCGGGCTCAAGCCACCTAGCTGCTGCAGCTCCTTGCGCCGCAGGTCATAGGAAACAACTGACTATAGTTTCTGGCACCGCAGGCCTAAAGAATTTAGAAAAGAAAGGAAATAAAAAGTCCCGCTCAGCGTGATTGCTATGTTTAGTATTTGGCGCCACAGGCCAAAAGAAACAACTTTAGTTTCTAGCCGCGCACGCCTAAGGATTTTAGACGTACTTATGGCTCTGGCCCCGCAGGCCAACGGGTTTTAGGCGCAATTCTGGCTCTAGCGTCGCAGGCCTAAAGAAAAACCGCGTCAAGCAGCATCTTGCGCCGTCCGATCGGCGTAATTGCTATGGTTAGTATCGTTTAGTAGCCAAAAGAAACCATGAAATCCTATTTCTAGCGCCGCAGGCTAACGAACTCATTCTCATTCTGTTTTTCCTAAACGAAATATCGGCAGTGTTTCCAATTCCAATCCTAAACTTTAAACTAACTTTAGTTTCTCGCGCCGGCGGGCTAACGAACTCAATGACTATTGAATGCTGGCGCCGCAGGCCATAGAAAACAACTAACTCTAGTTTCTCGGCCCGAAGGCTCAACGGGAGTCTAGCTATTTCAGCCGCTTGCACCGCAGGTCAACGAGAACCAGTCGAATGGCGTCTCCAGCGTCGCGGGCTCGCTGCAAGAAACAAATTTTAACACCTTCCACCGTAGGTTTTCCCTGTGTTAAAACACGGAAAATCTGATTCGCCTGACTGACTGTCTGCCCCCCGCCCCCGCAAAGAGAAAAGTGACACCAGTAGCTGGCAAAGTGCTGATACGTCATTCCATTCGAAATGTTGCTGCGACATTGCGAAGATCAAATGGTCTGCGATTTCCGACAATACAAAGTGTTCAGCGTAAACGATTTATTGATAGAATAATGGGCGGGCAATGCGTGAGCGTAGATGAACTTGCGCGCCTTGTCAATCGGAAGACGATGAGGAGACGAGCAGGGACGCCGAAGCGCCAACGGAACATCGAACCTGGGTGGGCGCGAGGGTAGATGAACAACCCTCCCAGGCCGGTCAAACAATCGACGACGTCATCAGAACGGGTATCATCGCCTCCTCGCCGTCAGTGTCACACGCCTCTCCTGTCAGCCAGAGTACAGTACACACCACGCAACGCAATGTCGTCTAAATCGATATTCGGCACAATGAATAACAACAAAAAAAGGGAATTGTGGACGCGGGGGTATTGATCGACAATTCAAAGGTATCGACGGGGGTTTTGGAGGAATTTAAGGGTCGGAATTTTGGATGAGACCAGGGCGAAAGAAAGAAAGAAAGAAAAAGAGAGAGACAGAAGAAAGGGATACGCTTTGCCGGCGAGTTGCTGCTCAACGGCGCGGCGAACGGCTGCGCGATTTTCTGCGGCTGGCCCGCTCCTTTTCACGGCGTTCACGCTCTTCTTGACGGGCCTTTTCGACGATCGCCTTCTCTTCGGCACGTTTTGCGGCCTGAAAATGGAATGCGGAAGGTGGCCGAAAAGGGGGATACCTGCTCGTCGGTGAGCGGCAGATAGTAGATGGCCGGCTGGGCGGCAGTCTTCTTGAACAATTCCTCAAGGGTCTTGGCTTGAGGCTCGTCAACACTGGAAAGAGGAGACGATCAACTTCAGATGAAAAAAGCGGCACTGACCGTTGACGGCTTCGGCTGCGCTCGCGGCGATCTCGCTTGACGTCATCACGACGGTGGGGTGGTGTCGCTGAGCGTTTGCGTCTCGTCGAGTCGCGCTAAATTGCGAGATGAGGATTGGTGGGAAAGGAAAAGGATCCTTTCGCACTAGCGTTGGCCCGGCCCAAAAAGTCGAAATTTTGGCCTTTTCATTCTGCTTTTGCTAATAGAAATAGCGCAAATTTCTAATTCCATTCCATTCCATTCTTCCGATCGGAAAGTGAAAAGAATACCTCAGCATCCCTGTCCCTCTCCCGTTCCTTCTCTCTGGCCCTTTCCACGTGCCGCACAGCCGTCCTCTCATTATCGCGCACATTCGTCTCCACCGTAATCTTGAGCGTTTGTCTTCCTTCCTTGATGTTGCGGGTGGAAGCTGATGGCGTTGAAGAGATTGGCTCGGGGTCGCGCTTCAGCGAAGTCACGGGGCGTTCCCGATCGGTGCTGCGCGTCTCCGTCACCGGCGCCAACCCGGCCGAGTAGCGCTCGTACTGAAAAAAAGGTGAATTACATCCGTAAATGCTTCATATGCAGAATTTTCATCGGCTTGAATGCGCACTATAATGGACCCTAGAATTCTTTTGATAAAATTGATGCCGGGCTATCGGTTGCGCTGGTTTTGTATGTTTTCCGCTTGCTTGCCAAGACCCGGAAACTTTCGAAAATCGTGAAAATCGGCGAAAAAATGAAGAAAATTCGAATTGGAAAAAACGGCATCGCAAAAACGGATATAGTAGAAAACGCGGTATGCTGAAATTCGGGAATTCGATGGTTCTGGACTGTTAGCGGGGGGGGGCAGCCAGGAGAACCAAATTTTTCCCTCCGAGTCTCTACCGCCCCATAACAAAATACAACCCATTTTTGTAACATTTTAAATAGTTTTTAAACATAGAAAAAATACAATAAAAATCGTCGAAAATTTTTGACTACCTGGTGAAAAAGTGTATGAAAAATGACCAAAAAGGGTAGAAATTTTCGCATTTTCCAAATTTAAAAATTTTCTAACTTTTTAGCAATCAAAAGCCACTAAAAACACTATAAAAATTCCTAAAGATCAGGAATCAAGAGGTGGAAAACCCAAAAAAAAGTGCCTTCCCCCGCCAACAATCCTGCACCAATTCGATGCCGCCAACGTTCACCCAAAAACCGAGAAAATTGAGGCGGACGGGGGGGGGATACAGTACCTGCTCCTTGGTGGTGTACTGGACGGAGAGACTCTTCGGGTTCGTCTCCGGCCAGACGACGTTGTGAAGAGCACGACGGACACGCTGCGCCTCCTCCACGGTGGCCAGCTAAAAGCCACGAAACGTTAGGAGCCAATAAAAACAAGGTACCGAGTTCACCGACACCCATGTCGCCTCAATCCGATTACGCCAAGAATTTTGACCTGCATTTTGGCCAAAAAAACACAACATTTTCGACATGAATATAAGTGTTTAATTGATTTTGAATATAATGCTGGAAATTCCTTTTTGAAAATCGCCTTTCGCAGCTATATACTAGGCTTTTGGTCACGAATTTCGGGATTAACCGGAACCGTATTCCGACTACCAAACTCTTTACCTTTCGCAGCTATATTCTAGGCTTTTATTCACGAATTTCGGGGACGGTGCTAATGCATTTATGGGGGGGCAGTCCGAATTTCGACTACGAAACGCTCCAAAAGCCGTTTTTTTCAAATCTAAGCCTCTGGAAAAGCTAAGCGAAGCCTAAGCCTAGGCTTGCCTTAGCTTAGCTTTAGCCAGGCCATAAGAGAAGCCCTAAATAAGCCCAATATTGACCTCGTAAGGCTACTGAAAGCTTAAAAGTAAGCTTAGCTTCAGAAGCGAAGCCCAAGCCTAAGCTAGGCATAGTTCAAGCTCAAGGGGAGCAGGCTTAAGCGCAAAAAAAACCAAGTAGCTAAAGCGGAGCGCCTTGTAATCTGTTAGTGTCAATTCCGGAGTGTCCCCCCCCCCCCGTAACTGCATTAGCACCTCAGCGCTTGGAAAAGCCTTAATTTTATTTTAATTTATCAGCACCGGAATCTTGAAAAATTTCCGAAACACTTATAAACATTTCGAAAAATGTTGATTTTTTTTGGTCAACAATGCCGCGATGCAAATCGTCAAAAATTCAGGCGAAATGGGTTAGGGCAAAGCGGCCGGATGACGTACCGGCCACACCAAAAAAAAAAACGCGCGGCTATCACCCGGGAACGCTCACCTGAACGACGCAATTGCTCTTGATCTTGTCAATCCAAAACTTGTCGATGGTGCCGTTGTTGGAGATGAGGGCGTTCAGTTGGTGCTGGGTGAAGGGGCGCGTCAGCCCGCGGATGTGCACGTACTGCAACAAAAGATGGTTTTTGAGGATTTGGTATCAGAATGTCGAAATTTCATAATGTCGAAATTCATAATGTCGAAATTCAGAACGTCGAAATTTACATAGGCTAATATTACCGGTGAAACCGCCAAATCCCAGCCAAAAAAATTTTTTCCACATTCTATTTTTTTTTATCTTATCTCACGACAACATTTTTTGCCTAGAATTCGGGGACTTTACCGGAAATTTTAGCTTACGTAAATTTCGACATTCTGGATTTCCACATTTTGAAAATAAGCCGTTTTTGAGTATTCCGGGGGGGGGATGTTACGCATACCGACGCGACGTCGGATAACCTGCAAATTAGGATGCAAAGTACAAAATCAGCTCGAGAAAACGATTTTTTGCGCTTTGCATCATCCTAATTTGCACGTTATCCCGACGTCGCGTCGGCATGCGTAACATCTCTAGGGTACAGTCGGCCGTAGCCCGCGCGCTGGGATTGGCGGCCAACAGGGATCGTACACCAATTCGTGAACGACGGATACACAAACGCACCGTAGAGACCGGATTGCGACAGGGCGAGGGCTCCTTGACGCGCTTGAAGCCGTCCTTCTCGGGCAGCCACATCGACGACGTGTCGACCGGCAACTGCAAATCGGTGATGAAAAATGCAGCATTTTTTTCCGGTTCTTTCACGTCCAAAAATGCCTAGTGCGAATGCGCAAGTTCTTAAGTTTTTAATGAATTTTTTGGCGGAAAAACACCCGGAAAACCGGAAAAACGAAAATCGCGGAAAAACCGTTGTTTTTTGTTATTTTAAAACAAAATATACAGAGTTTTGACGTTTAAAAATAGTAAAAAAAACCCGTTTAGAAATCATACGCCCACTATTTACATTAGAAAAATCGGATGCTGAGCAAAAAAAGGCGCCTCCTCCTCCAGTTTTTTTCACATGGCAAAACTTTCCAAAAAAACCGTTACCTCCTCCTTGGGCTTTGAGGACGAGTGTTGGCGCTGGTTGTGTTGTTGATGCGGCTTCTCCTTGAGGGCTTCTCGTTTGTTCTGTTCGGCGCCCTTGGCCTCGGCCTCATCGTCATCATCGCCATAGTCGAGCAGCTCCTCTTGCCCATTCTCGTCGCGTGGCGGCGATTTGCTAAATGTTAAAACATTTTTGAAAACGGTTGGCAGTGAATTCCGGTCATTACGCCGAAAAATTTCGCCTAAACCCGTTTCGCCTAAAACCCATTTCGCCTAAAACCCATTTCGCCTAAAACCCATTTAGCCTAAACCCGTTTCGCCTAAAACCCATTTCGCCTAAAACCCATTTCGCCTAAAACCCGTTTCGCCTAAAACCCATTTCGCCTAAAACCCATTTCGCCTAAAACCCATTTTTTGCCTAATTTTTGGCCATTCTCATAGCTGAATTTTTGACCAAAAAGCCGGCAATTCTCGAAATTTTTCTAATTGCTTCGAACATTTTAAAGATAGTTCTTGGAATCCTTCAATAAAAGCCAGGGAATCCGCTTCAAAACGTGATTTTTACAAGGAATTTCCAGAATTATGTTTATAAAATAAAATAAAACGCCTTAGGCATTTCGAAACAATCGAAAAATGCAGCATTGAAAATGGCCAAAAAAAAATTAGGCGAAACGGGTTTTAGGCGAACTGGCCGTCACCCGTTGGCAGTCGCCTGTTTGAAAATCGTCTGGTCAAAAATAACCCAAAAATGTATGTTTTTTTTTGGCTTCTTCATGTGTTAAAACTAGTAGTTATTTTCGATTGAGCAAAAAAAGGGAATCTGTCAAAATCTCGAATTTTCAGAATCTGGAATTTTTAAAATATCGTTTTCCATGATTTAAATCCGCATTAAAGGCTCCGAAAATTGCACGCCCACGCCCTGAATCCAACATTAGCATATTTCGACATTCTGAAAATTCGTGATTCCGGAAAATCGAGATTCTGATAGGTATTCAATTTTTAGTTATTTTCGATTGAGCAAAAAAAAAAATTTGAAAACGTTGAAACGTGCGTACGTGGCCGAGGTGGAGACTTGGGTGAAGACGGTGTGTTGTTCGTCGCTCTCTTCCGGAGCGCCCTCCTCCTTGTCCTCGTTGGGCTGTTGCTTCGTCTGCTCGGGTTCGACTTCCGGCTCGGGCGACGGCTGCTTGGCGGGTGACTGCTAAAAAGGTCAGCATAAAGTTAAAATTAAACTTTTAAACATAGTTTTAAACGAAAAAAAAACAATTTAAATTAATTTTAAATAAAAATTTTTAGTGATTCCGCATGGAAACCGCAGATTTTTTGCTGAGGTTTGGAAAATTTGGGATGGAATTTTAATTTCAGAGGACTAGAAAAAGCCGAAAATCCGGCACTAAACTGTTAGCAGCGGAAAACAACATTTTGATAGTGTATTTTTCTACTGTTTTTAGTAGTTTTTGATCGCCGAAAAGTTACAAAGAAAGTTTCAAACATTTTCGAAAACTCGGACGTTTTTACAGAGCTTTTTAAATCGAAAAAAACTGTGTAAAATGTTATAAAAATGATTTATATTTTGTTATAGGGCCGTAGTGGATCAGAGGAGATCCACAGGGAAAAATTTGCTTCCCCCTAACCGTCCAGTGCCGAAAATAGTAAAATCGTAAAATCGAAAAAATACCTTGTTGCTGACGGGCGACTCTTGGTTTCCGTTGGTGTTCTTCTCCGGGGTCGACTTGACGGTCGGCTCCGGCTGCTCCACCCCGTCATCAGCCGGCTTGTGCTGCTGCTCCGGCTTCTCCTCCGGCTTCCTAAAAATGCAAATTCCGAGCCCAAATCGGAAACGTACTTTTTCTCCTCCACGGCCACGTCTTTCGGCTGTTCAACCACAGGCGGGGAAGGCCTAGAAAAAAAAGAGAGTAGAAACTCGGTTCGGTGCCTTACTCTTTCTCGTGCTCCTTCTCGGCAACCTCTGGCTCCTTCTCCGCCATCTCCGGCTCCGGCGTCACGGCCGTTCTATAAATAAATCTGCTGCTCAATGTAAAAATTTTAAAAATACAAATTTTACAAAAATTAAACCTTCTAATCCTTTTTTTTGCATTATCCAGACGACCGAAATTTTTGTTCGAGGCTAAAATGCCTAGTAACCTAATCGAAAGTATTTTAATAGTGTTTTTTGTCTAAAACCTCCAAAAAATCGGAATTTTGCGCAAAAATCGGCCATTTTTGTGGCAAAAGCGAGATCTTTTTGATCTTCTAAAAAATAGTCAAGTCTAAGCGTTTCAAAACAGTAAAAACGCTTAGAAACACTTCCACGTTTTTATTCTTTAAATTTAACGTTTAAAAATCCTAGGAAAACGACCCCCCCCCCCGATAATGCGAAAGAACCGTAAACTTAAGGCTTCTAAATGAACTTTCCTAACTTCAAAGCCCCCATAAAAATCAAGCCCAAAATCCGGGAAACCGGGAGGAAAAGCCGGAGGGCCCTGTATGGCACGAGAGCCGGTCGGTGGCCGGGGGACAAATATGCAACGACACGGCACCGGCTACAGACTACGCCTTCCGGCCGGTCCCCCAGAAGTTTTGGCCATTCGCTCGAGAATCCCGAAATTTTTGGCCATATCTAAACTATAGAAACTAACTAAAACTTTAAAAAGTCGAAATTTTGGTCAAAAACGGTAATTTCGGAAGGAAAATCAATATTTTTGATATTTTTTGAATAAAAATTTGTAAAATTGCCACGCTGATGACTAGTTGAAAACCATTTAGAAACGCTGCCACTAGTTATATCTGAAAAATGCAACCCCAAGAAAACAGCTGCCCCCCCTGCCCCGACGGAAATCGGAAGAACCGCAGATGGGCGTCGAAAAACGGACTTGTTGATGACGGGCTGCTGCGCGTCGACCGTCGGCTCGTCCTCGTCCAGCTCGAGCGACTGAAAACAAAGGGTGGGTTGTTTGGCGGCAAGTAATTTATTAAACGCCGCTTTACGCAAAATCTCTGAGTTAGATTAAGCCTTTCCATTGCGTAATGGATTACGAGGGGCGGGGATCATTTTTTGAAAACCATATTTTCGAAAATACTTTATTGAAAAACATTTTTCGAATTTTCGAATTTTCCGAAAGCGCAATTTTGAAAAATTTGCATTCATTGTCATTTGCGGCCATTTGCTACTGATACTGGACGCAAATTTTTCGAAATCTGATTTCGGAAAACTGATTTTCGAAAATAAGAATTTTCGGAAAAATCACTTTCGAAAATGTGTATACAAAAAAACTCGGGAATCCTCTAGCCATCAAAAGGCCCTTTAAAACCGACCATCTGGGATCCGGTGCTCTTCGGCGGTCTTCCCCTGCCACGGGACGATCGTCGAGTCGGCGACTGGCTCTCCGACGCCTTCCTTCCCCTCGAATTGCTCGGCCTTCCTCTGCCCTTCTTCACCTCGGGCTCGGGCTCGTCCTCCTTCACGTCGTCGTCGTCGGCGGCCTGGCTCGGCTGCTGCGACTTGACGGGGCTGATCACCGTCTTTTCGGCCTGCAAAAATTGCGTTTAAGTGGCTCGTTAGACGATTTCGAACTTTTGCATTATCGGATGTGTTTTTTTGTAAATTTAACTATATTTTAAGTAGAGACACAAGCAAAAAAACCCTAGAAAAATGTTGATTTCAATGTCCGGCCAAAAATTCGCATTTTTTGCTCGAAAATCGATATTTTTAATCAAAATTTGTAAAGTTTTTAGGCTTAGCAATAGCAAAAAGTGTAGAAACTTCCTTGAAAAATCCCCCCGATAATGCGAAAGAACCGATCGGCGATGTTTTATGGGCGGCGAGAAGCTGAATACTGCTTACATCTCCGGCAGCGGGGTCATCAGTCTCCTTCGATGCCTCACCGCTGTCGACGCTCTTGCGCTTGGCTGGAAAAAAAAAGATGGGTTGGGGGTTGAAACGCGTTTCCTTACCGGCCTCCGCCTCGGCGATCATCTCCTGTTGCTTGGCCATGTACATTGCCAGTAGCGGGTTGCCCTTGCCGGGAGACTAAACAGCGAATAATTACTGCCAATTTCTTGCATTCATTTTTCGAAAAATCATTTTCCTAATCCGGCAAATATCGAAAAAGCCCAATTTTTTTAGTATTTTGCATGACGAAATCGAACATTTTCTTCTAACAAAATTCAGATATGCCTAGTAATGCAATGGGAAAAATTTTAGTGGTGCGTTTAGCCCGGATTTAGCTATATTTGAAGTGAAAAAAGCAGGAAAAAGTTTTAAAAAAAGCCAAATAACAATTTTAATAACCAAAAATGGCAGCATTTTGCCTTTTCTTGATGTTTTTATACATCTCTATTCACATAACACATTTTAGGAAAATGAATTTAGGAAAAATTAAGATAAGCCAGCCGTTACCAGGAAAAATAGACAAAATCTCCTACCCCGGAAGCAGACTTGCTTGGCGACTTCTCGGGCGATTTGGACTTGCGATGCTCGCCGGCGGCGGTCGCGGTGGCAGCCGGCGCCACATTTGGCTCCGCTTCGACGGGCGTCGCCGCGCTCGACTCGTTGGCCAGGATGAACTGAAAAAAAAAGCGTTTTAATGAGCTTTTTGCGGTCAACAACTGTAGATTTTGACTAGAAAACCGCCGCGAGCTTCGAAATCACGTCAAAAAGGGTGCCAAAACTGCGGGGAATCTAATTACCTCCTTCAAGCGATCGGCCAGCTCCTTCTTGTTGCCCTTCTTGTCGAGGCCGCGCTTCTCGAGATGCTCGCGCAGATCGACGACCCGAAGTTGAGAGATCGGGAAACCATCGAGAATCGGATCCTCGTCGGCCATCTGCAAAAAAGTAAAGGTATGCGAATTATTAGTTTCATGGCGAGAAAAGGAAAAAGGGAAAACGGGAATTCAAGAACGACTTTCTAGGGATGGATCGAGTATAAGAATGCGATAAATCACCCACAAAACCAGGCAAAACTCCTGGAACGTTAAAATCCGCGTTATAACCCGAAATCGCCGCCGATAAAGCTTTCAAAAGTCAGAAAACTCTCAAATAATCGTTTAAATTGCCCGCCGGCCTGCTAGAAAATATCATTTTGAGGGTAGTTTAAACGGTAGTTAGGCAGTATATGGGCGGCTCGGCAAGTCCGGTGGTCAAATCAAGGCGGATAAAATGAGCGGTGTTTCCATGTGAAACCTAACGGCTATCTGGCTCTTTGTAGCCTCAAATGTTTGGCGATGCACCAATTGCCTAGACCCGGGGGTCGGCCCGTCGGCATCTGCACAAAATAACGAATTGCCGCCCTCGGATTGATTGCCGCCGTCGCGCGAAGTTGGCTCGTTTTCAAAGCCGTATGCAAAGAGGCCAACCTGGGGCCTGCGTCAAGTAAAAGGGCAGAAGTCTAGGATAAATTGGGCAAGAGTCATGTTTTTGATGAGATTAAAACATAGGACATAGACATAGGAATGAAATTAAAACTGCATTTCAACTAGAGCACTGAACAAAAACTCGACATTTAGGTAAAAACGGATGTTTGGTCGAAAGATCGATCGTTGCTGTATTCTTTTTACATTAAAAGTGGCAAAGCCTTTAATTTCAGGAATAGCCAAACTGTGGGGAATGTAAAAAAGCTCAGAAACTAGATCCTTAGCAAAAAAAGCTGGTCCCCGATAATGCCAAAAACAGCTACCGAAAATCGCAGTAATTCGCGTTACATTAGATCTATTAAATTAAGTAGAATTAAAAATAAGTTAAATAATTTAAATTTTCAAAAAAAATTCTTGGCGTTCGGCCATATCAGCGGGCGCTTCGAAAGGCGCGCACCCGGAGGGGCAGAGAACACAGAAATTGGAGAGAGGCAGAGAAGGAGGCGGCCGGGGTACTGTCACCAGGTCCCCTTATACCCGCCCACCACCACCCCCCAATGCCCATAATCGGGCAATCGGCCACCCCCCGGAAATGGCGATAAAAGCCGGTCGAAACGGTCACCTGCCCCGCTTCCGTATCGCATATTTATGGGCGGGCGAAAAGTACAGCTGCTCCTAGTACAGTTCGCGTCGATTTTGGCCTTAAAATGGCGCTTTACACTGCCCAGCCACCCGGGTCGCCACTTTTTAAACTTGCTAAACTTTGATGATAGCTTTCTAGCTACTAATAATGTCTATATTTCATGAATAATCATTAACTGGCCGGCAGAAGGGCTGAAAAAGTTGTTTTCGGGCCCGGGATCGATGTTTTTCGCGAACCCCTGCCTTCGAGATTTCGTTTTAATATGGTGGCAAATAGAGTTGTTAACGGGTAATTACCCGGGTACCCGGCGGGTAATTGATTGATTTAGGGAACAGGGAGAGAGGGGAGGGAGCAGAGAGAGAATGCCTGCCCCTCTCCCCTCTCTCCCTGTTCTCTAAATCAATCAATTACCCGGCGGGTACCCGGGTAATTACCCGTTAACAACTCTAGTGGCAAACTTTAAACGCAATTTTTCAGAGATGGCGCTTCATCGGATGACGTTCAGCGGGCGTCTCATGCAGACCGAACGACGGGGGGTAGGCGAGAAAAGTTTTTAATTTCGATTTTCTGGCGCTTCGGCCTTTCGCGAATCCCCGGGGCCAAATTTCCTCATAAAATTTTTGTACTTTTAAAAGTCCATAAATGGTTGGTAATGTTATCTTACGTATTTTAATAGGGTTTTGATAAAACTTAGCTAGATTTAAACCCTGAAACCAGTTCGAAAAATTAAAACATGCCTAATTAGAATTTTGGGCTAAATCTGCGTATAGTCCGCGGAAAATCATTTTTTTTTGTATTTTTCAACCGTGATGGTAAAGTTTTGTTGTAAAGGTGCTTTTCCACCCTTTTTCACGATCCCTAATCGTAAAAAAATGCGAAAAATATTGATTTTTCGAGCAAAACTGGCCGATTTTTCACCAAAATTTTTCCTAAAGCATTTTCTGAGCGCTGTTTTATTGTTTTTCCGCTTGAAATATGGGTAAATTTCATTAAAGACGATATTAAAACTATCATCAGCAAAATCCCTCCCCCCCGCTAACGAAACAGAGCCAAAACCGTCGTTTTTTGTAGGTACTGGCGTACGGTGGGGCGTGGATTGGGGCTTGGACTGCTGGACGTGGCGATCGTCATCTCGTTGGGCATCTCCATCTTCTATCTATTTGCCGGATATGCCGTCCGTCCGTACGAAAGGGGATTCTACTGCAACGATACGTCGATACGAGGGCCATTTCTGCACAACACCGTCACCACAAGGTTTGCAAGGCCTTTTTGGTGGCGTAATCGATTCGTTGGGAGCAGGCTAGCAGCGAGCATTTGCGGAATTTTGGCCCAAAGGTGGTGCGAAACGCTTGACTGGTAGCCAGCTGAAAGCTTGGAGGCCGGGATGGGGGCAGTCTAGCAGCGAGTTTTTGCGGAAATTGGGTGGCAAGCGGGCGAAAAGAGCCAATTAACTCGAAATTCGCCGCTTTTTCGAGGACCGACATTTTAATGGCGTAATCGATTGGATGGGGGGGCAGGCTAGCAGCGCGAATTTACGGAATTTTGGCCGAAAGGTGGTGCGAAACGCTTGACTGTCAGTCAGTTGAAAGCTTGGAGGCCGCGGGGGGGTGGCTAGCAGAGATTCTTCGAGGAATTTAGGGCTTTCTGTTAACGGGGGGGACGGATTTTTCCCCTAGCAATTCCGTACGACCCTAAAATGACAGATAAATCATCATTATCGTCCTATACATGGTTTTAAATCATAAAAACTTACAAAAATCAGAAAACATTCGAAATTTGACTTTTTGGGCAAAAATGTATGAAAAATGACCAAAAAAAAATCAAAAATATCGATTTTTTTCAAAATTTTAGGAAAATTTTTATGATTTTCTTGCAATTAAAAATTATTAAAAACGCTATAAAGATATCAGAATATATCTACAATAGGCATAAAAAATATTTGCAGGCACCTTCTGCTGATCACTCTTGTGGCGCCAGTATTGGGTATCGGCTTGTTCGAGTCCCTTTTCTACCGTAATTCGAATGGTGCGAATCGTCTCGCCAAGCTCTACCGTTCCATATCCCTCGAGTATTGCGAGTATCTTCTCGCATATACCGTGTGCACGATTTTTATGGAATTTTTTAAGGTACGTTGGCGTTCTGGGGCGGGTTTTCAAGCGAGTTGTCTGTCTGTCTGTCGATTTTAAGCGTTTTTTTCGTCTTTGTCTAGCTAATTTCCGCATATGGCCGCTGCTGGTTTGCCTAAATTTTTGAAATTTGCATAGAAATCTTTATAAAAAGTGTAAAAATTCGACAAATTCTCTGCTAGCTTGCCCGAGTCGGTCTGTCTGCGTCTCTCCCTATCTCTCACTCTCTCTCTATCTCTCTCTCTCTCTATCTCTATTTCTTTCTCTCTCTCGCTCGCTCTCACTCTCTCTCCTCGCTCTCTCTCTCTCTCTCTCTCTCTCTCTCTCTCTCTTTCTATCTCTCCATTTCAGTGTTATTTCGGCCGTCTCCGTCCTCACTTCCTCTCGGCCTGTGATCCAGATTGGTCTCGAATGGACTGCTCGACCGACCCCTCCGCCTACATCCCCCAAATCTACTGTAAAGCGACGGAGCATCGCGTACGCGTCTCTCGCACCTCATTCCCCTCAGGTGCGTCGTTTTAAAGGGACTGGAAATCTGGTCCACGGCCCCCAGCCTTGATCCCTGGCAAATAGTCAGATGGGACCGCAACGCGACCGCGCCGCATGATCTTTTGCCCCTGTTTGGAAGCGAAAACGCTTGAATTTCAAAATTCTGCCGTTATTTCTGGAATCCTCAGAAAATTTTGATCGTTCTAGGCTTTTTAATTATGAAAATTGAAGGGAGAATCGCCGAGAGATCGAGAGATTGGGTGCCTTACAACACATTACGACACGTAATAGCCGCCCACTCAAAATATCGTTTTCGCCCCGAGAATATTTCGGATGCGTTTCTAAATTGTTTTTAACTATTCCTGAGCACAAAAACTATACAAATTTTAATCAAAAAATTTAATTTAGGTCGAAAAATGGATTTTTTCGACTTTTTCCAACATTTTGCTAACTTTTTTTGCAAGTTTTTCTGCTTTAAATTAAATTAAAGCTGACTAAAACTTTGCGCTACACGCTACGCAACGGCACGCGCTCGCTCGCTTTGCCAAGCCTTAAAGGGACCGGGGCACACGTCGAACCGCCAATTTCCAGGCCACTCCTCGGCCGCCTCGTTCGTCTTCTTCTATTTCGTCGTGTACACGCGACGCCTATCGACGGCCCTCCCCACAGCCACCTCCATTCGGACGGCCAGAACAATACTATTGCCGGTGCTGGCATTATGGTGGGTGGCATGTCGAATGGTTTTTGCTAGCCTTCCCCGGGCTCAAAATTTCCACAAATGGTCCCTGCCGGTTGACCATTCACCTGACTGGCTGTGAGATTACAGTTTGGCATTCCCCAAATGGTCTCTGCTAGCTTGCCCAGAAAAACTGGGCTCGAATCCGGTGTTTTCGGGTAGCTTTTGCCGGCGCTTTCGTTCCTAAATGATCCCTGCTAGCCTGCCAACCGCTAAACTGGCTGGCAGTTTACAGTTTGGCATTCCAAGCGGCCTCTGTTAGCCTGCCCTCCGTTTTCTATCCAATTTTATGCCATTTCGCCCGATTTTTGACCCGAAAAATGCGTTATAAACGGTGGTTCAGGTGGATGACGGTGTTGGTGACGCGGGTGACGGACAGTTGGCACTTTCCGACGGACGTCATTGGCGGATTGGCCCTCGGCGCCATCTCCATCTACATCCCATTCAATCTACTGCAGGACCCACGCCCGCGGCGAGTCTTCGAAAAGCGCCAACTCGACGCGCCGCGCCCCAAAAACGCGTGACGCACCGCAGAAAACGCATTTTTTATCACAACTAAGTTAAAGGGCCAGTGACAGCAAAATTTCAGTTTATTGAGCGCAAAAATTGATTTTTTGAGCAGACCAAACGTTTTTTTAATTTTCGAGTTTTTCGGCCGCAAAATCGACATTTTCCGGGTTTTCCGCGTGTATTCGTACACGCCATTTAATCCCATTTTCTCGGAATTTTGCCAAAACAACCGCTTTTTGCAATTTTCGATCAAAACAATCAGCCCAAAAAGTTTATCGCGGCCGATCCGGTTTTATTCGCTCGATTTTCCCTATTTTCTTTTCTCATTCTAAAAATTGTGCTTGTTTTCCGGTGCTGGTTCGTTAGCAGGGGGGGGGGTTTGGCCTCACGCTCAACCCCCCCCCCCCCCGTTAACAGACCAGCAAACTTCTCCTCCTACCCGGTCTTTCACCCGCTAAAATCACTCCGACTTCCAGGGTTTTTTGTGATTGTTGCTGTTTCCGTTTTTTCGTTATTTCGTTTGTATAAATGATGATTTTTTGAGAAGAGATTGAAAAGCGCTACGATTTCATGGCGTAATGACCACCCAATTGGTCACTCTTGCGAGTGATTCCATGCTAAATCTCTCTCTCTCTCGCTCTCTCTCCTTCTCTCTCTCACTCTCTCTCTCGCTCTCTCTCTCTCTCAAACGCCGCGTTTCGAAATAAGCTTGATTGCTTTGCTAGTTTTAGTGAAAGGTCACAGAGAGAGAGAGAGTGGGGGAGAGAGAGAGAGAGAGAGAGAGAGAGAGCAGATTTGGAAACGGATTTGCACTGCAAATATCTGACGAACCGGAAACGAGTGTGGAGAGAGAGTGGGAGAGAGAGAGAGAGAGAGAGAGAGTGGGGGAGAAAGAGAGTGGGGGAGAGAGATAGAGAGAGAAAGAGAGCGAGAGTGGGTGAGAGAGAGAGACAGAGAGAGAGAGAGAGAGAGAGAGAGAGAGAGAGAGAGAGAGAGAGAGAGGGTGAGAGAGAGTGGGAGAGAGAGAGCCAGGCGTTACATAACGTAACAACCCTAATACAGAACTGTCCGATTTTTACGAATTACGTATCTATTATACTCTGCCATACCCCCAGGGGGTATACCCCCCATGGGGGTACAAAAGGGGTACGAGGTGGGGGTACAAAGGGGGTACGGGGTGGGGGTACAAAGGGGGTACGGGTGGGGGTACAAATGGGGGTACCCCCCCCAGTAGCACAGAAAATTTTTCTCTAGCGACCTCCCACATATAGCACATGTCGGTGGATCGCAAAAATACAACAAGAAAGGACGAAGTCAGCTGGAATTGTATCAAGGCAGTTAATAAAATACCAAATTTGAACTAAACATTTTTTTTAAGTTGAAAGTTTATCGGCGGACGAATCTTTTTGAAATAAACCCAGAAACCCCTGGTAACGTTATAGTAAGAGTTTCAATAATGTTTTTAGTAAAATTCAGACATGTTTTAAGTGGAAAAAATCACAAAAATTTGAAAAATGTTTACTTCAAGTTTCGTATTTTATTAAATGCCTTGGTGAAATTCCGGCGGACTTCGTCATTTCTTCCTGAATTTTTTGCGAGCCACCGATATGTGGTATGTGTGGGAGGTAACTGGAAAAATCTGTTGGGTTGCTGGGGGGGTGGGGGTAGGGGGTGGGGTAGGGGGTGGGGTACCCCTTTGTACCCCCACCCCGTACCCCCTTTGTACCCCCACCTCGTACCCCTTTTGTACCCCCATGGGGGGTATACCCCCTGGGGGTATGGCAGAGTATAGTATCTATCGAAAGCTCTCGTAAAGACGTCTCTTCGATTCGTTATATGGCCGTTCGGAATTACCAGGGAGAAATTTGATCCCCCCCCCCGTTAAGCGACCATTACCCAGAAATGCTCAATTTATTCGGCGAAAAATGCATGGTATTGTAAAAATGATATGAAGGGAAGAATGGCAAGCACCACACGGCGAGACCCGGTCGACATTTGAACGCATAGGATATACAAATTGATGAATGGGAAAATGAGAGAATGGGGGCAGGCTGGCAGAGACAATTTGCGGAATGAGGGGGCGCGGATTAGGGGGCGATAAAGTTTTGAAGGGTGAGGCGGGAGAGGCGGGTGTTGTATTCTTGGTGTTGGGAGGAGATGACCCTGAAAAAGAGAGGGATTGGAGAGAGAGAGAGAGAGAGAGAGAGCCAGAGAAAGAGAGAGAGAGCGAGAGAAACAGCGAGAGAGAGAGCGAGAGAAAGTGAGAGAGAGAGAGCGAGAGAGAGAGAGCGAGAGAGAGAGACAGAGAGAGAGACTCACTTCTCAATAAGGCGATCCGTCTGAAGCCTTGATTTGATAAACGTGTCCTTGTATCGCCAGTGAAGATGGCCGGTGGCGGCTGAAAATCGAGGCGATTAACCGAAAACCTAGGTGTCACGCCCCCTTTAAAATCCTCAAGAATCTCCGCCAAGTGCGACTTCCTAAAGAAACACTGCTAGCCCGCCGTGCCCCTCCCTTCCGAATCCCCTTTAAAACGACGGACCTGTACACGGTGGCCATTCTCTTCCGTCAGAAACGATTGGTGGATACCAGGCGGCGAATCCACGAGGGCCCTGACGTCTGGAGATCGTCGTTAACAGCCCTCAAAAACCACGGGGATACCTTAACTGCCATCCATGAAACATGAAATCCACTTCACTCCACATATTCGAGGTGAGCCAGCCGTCGCGGGACCAGCTGTGACGCCCTTTTGGCAGTAGGTCGATGCCCTGAAAACAGAAAAATTAGGGCAGCTAGCAGAGATTTTTTAGGAAGTTTGGGTGGCTAGCAACGTTTCTTTGGGAATTTGCGGTAGCTAGCAGCGATTCTTTGGGAATTTCCGGTAGCTAGCAGCGATTCTTCAGGAAGATGTGGGCAGTTAGCAGCGATTTTTGCGGAAATTCGGGGTTACCCTTCCTCAATTTTCTCTGCTAGTTCGCTTTGTGCTAGATCGACGAAATTTCCACAAATTGTTGCTGCTAGCTTGCCATCCGCTCAAAAATCTCACATACCTGGGGCGGATATTTGGCCATGAGGGCGCGGGAGCACACAGTGAAATCGGAGAGCGTAGAGAAGTCACTGGAAAAAAGGGATGCATTTAAGGGGCTGGGAAGGGGTACGGTACCTCGAGATTTCCCAAAGATGACGACAGTTGGCCCGCTGATCGGTGAGATTCGGATGGGACCATTCGGGAATGACCGCCTGGAAAAGGGGGCGGTCTATTTAGCGGGTATTTTTGTAGTGTTTTTCAGTAGTTTTTCACTGCTAGCAAGCTATTAAAAAATAATTACAAAAAAAAATTGAAAAATCGAAAATTTTAAATTTTTGCGACTTTTGATAATTTTTACGAAAAGACAAAAAATGGAAAATGTTTTATTTCAAATACGAAAATTTTTAAGGTTTGATTTCTAAATGTACGATAAAATGGTTTGAATTTGGTCATAGTGCCCTACGGAATTACTTAGAAAAATTATCCCCTCCCCCCCGTTAACAGAGAAGGACCGAAACAGGGCAGGCTAGCAGAGATTCCTTGAGGAAGAGAGAGGGCGGGAGAGAGAGAAAGAGACAGAAACAGTGAGAGAGAGAGAGAGAGAGAGAGAGAGAGAGAGACAGAGAGAGCGAGACAGAGACAGAGAGAGCGTGAGACAGAGTGAGAGAGAAAGAGAGAGAGAGAGAGAGAGAGAGAGAGAGAGAGAGCGAGAGAGAGCGAGAGAGAAACACCCACATGTATCGCCCCATTGTCAGACCCGTGAAAGCTGGCCGGCAGTCGCTTCTCGTAGTCGGCCCAAAAACGGAGGAATTTCCGCGCTTTTGCATTATTCCTAAAACTACAAAGTACACCAAAAAACTCCATTTACCTCACCTAATCAAATAGCTACCCGCCATCAGCTCATGATTCATGATACGGCTGTAGAAACGGAGCCACGTCGAGTTCGAGGAGGGCAGGTACTCTTCGACACGGTGCGCCGGGTTGACAACCTGAAAAAGGGGGTGGGATAAGCCGCGATTCCTCAAAGAATCTTTGCCAGTCTGCCCCCTCCGAAAACACGAACCCCAATATCAGCGTCGAGGAAAAGAATCCATTCATCTGTCGGCCATTCCTCCATTTTGTAGGCGAGCAGACAGTGTCGGAGGAACATGAACTGAAAATAGAGAGACAATTAGGGCGAGAGAGAGAGAGAGAGACAGACAGACAGACAGACCGACAAACTGGGGCAAGCTAGCAGAGATTTTGCAGAATTTTTTGCACCGCTTTGAAGATTTTTATTTTTTTACAAATTTTCAACAATTTGGGCAAGCTAGCAGCGACCATGTGCGGAAATAGCTAGAAGGGAACCAAAAACGCCTAAAAATCGAGACTAGCAGAGTTTCTCGCGGAAAAGGGGCGTGGCTTGAGCGCGAGCACCAGGCAACTAGCAGAGATTTTTAGAGGAAAGGGGCGTGGCCCCGCGAAACCCACATCTTGATGAGGTCCACATTTTGCTGCCAGCTCGGCCTCCTCGTCGAGCCGGATCTAAAAATAGATTTTACAAAAATCGAAAAAAGAGGGCAGCGAGCAAAGACCATTAGGGAAAACGTACCGTATGCAGGGTGTAATTATGCATTTGCGCGTAGCAGCGCATCGTTTGTTGAGCAAGGGCGTATTGTGTCATGTCCCCGTTCTTCACGACGACGACAAGTTGGATATGGTGGACACCTGGAAAAGGGCAGGCTAGCAGAGATTCTTTGCCAAAAATTACCTGGCGTAATCGGTGGCGGCTGAACGGTGACGGATAATCGATAATATCCCATGTAGAGACCATAGCCACAGCCCGTCCACGTCTCCAAAAACACCAGCAGCAACAGGAAAACGACGGCCAAGGTGGCGCTGAAAAAGTGGAACAATTAAGGTATTAAAAATTATTTAAATTCCTGAAGGATCTCTGCTAGCCTGCCCCTTTCCATGTCTTCAAATAATCTCTGCTAGCCTGCCCCCATTCCTCAAAAAATCTCCACTTGCTACCCTCGTAAAAAAACTTCAAATGTAGCTCAAATAAACCGTCATAATACCCATTCTACGCTCCAAAAAACGTACCCAACCCTCCGCCGCGCCGCCGTCCATCGAAAATGGCCAAAAAGCGGGCGATAGCCCCTCATTCGCGCATCGTTCACCCTGAAACAAACACCGCCATCACCGCCACCCCCAATCGATTACGCCATGGAAAGAGGGGCGACACCAAGAGTAGCCGCGCGGAAAGAGCGCGAGATGGAAAATTTTTTGATCATTTCTCGCAAAATTCAATCGGTTTTTACAAAATATTAATCGAGAAACGCCGCGGCTTCAATTGAAAACGCTTTATCCATCAAGAAAATCGCAATTTATAGCGCAAAATCGCCAATTTTGAATAGTTAAACGAGAAATGAGTCAAAAATACAACTAGAATTGTCTAGAAAATACAGAAACGGCAAATTTCCGGCTCATTTTGTGCAAAATTGAATCGGTTTTTACAAAATATTAATCGAAAAATGTAGCGAGGTTTTTTGGAAGCGATTTATCCATCAAGAAAATGGCAATTTATACCGGAAAATTGTATTAGGGATAGTTAAATCAGAAATGAGTGGAAAAGATAAATCGAAAGATCGAGAAAATACAGGAAAAGGAAGAGAACAATTTGGAAAGTAATACTCGTAAAATTTGGATGACAATTTGAGGCCAAAAAATTCGAATGAGACGTGAAAAATGAGATCAACGGGCCGGCGGGGGTTGCATTTGGGTGGGTGGGGCTGAAGAGGAGGAGGAGGACGAGGGGCCATTCTTCTCCACGTTTCCATCCACCTGAAATTTGGCAATTTAAATGGCTTATAATTAGTATAATTCATATCAAAGACCTAAAAATAAGGGTTCTTTTGCATTATCGGGGGGACAGTTTTCTTCTAAGGTGTAGTTTTTCTATATCAATATATTTTTTCTAGATTTTCTCGATTTTTTTTTCTAGCGCTCCTAAACGGTTTTTTACTAATCCTAAACCATTTAGTAAATGTAAAACTACAAAAAAATCTCGATTTTCGACCAAAATGGCCGATTTTCGATCAATATTTCAACTCTAAAAATTCAATTTTAACTCTAATTTAAAATTCTTGCTATTATCTTACTAGGCAATTCTGGACTTACAAGACAAAAATTCGCCTCCCCCCCCCGATAATGCAAAAGCTCCGAAGCCAGAATTACAAGAAGAACTCTCACCTCCATCCTGTCGACATCTCTCTGCTCTTCCGGCCGGGGCCCTATTTCGAGACCGGATGCGGGCGGAAACTGAAAAAAAGCAGATACAAGTCTCAAAATTAGCGTTATACCTGGTCGAAGAGCAGCTTGAGCAGCGCGTCCGTGCGATGATTCTGGAAATTGGTGGAGCGTGCCTGCTGGGGCTTCTCCTTTTCTTCTTGTGCTTCATCATCTTTGCCCTGACTCGCCGAGGCTCCCTTGAAATCCCAGTAGTAGCCCTTGGCAACGTTGTACCTGGAAAAGATAATGTTTCAAAAAATGGGACTGGTCTGTTAGCGGGGGGGGGGGGATTTTTAGCAAAAGGAACCTAATTTTCATTTTTTTTAAAAAATGTAATTTTTCAACCTTTTCAAAATCGATAATCTATTTTTATAGAATTTTTAGTAGTTTTTGATTGCTAGAAATTTCTAAAAAATATTTTTAAACGCTGAAAATCCTCAAATTTTTACCTTTTTTCAGATTTTCATACTTTTTCACAAAAAAAAATGAATTTTCAAGATTTTGAAGAGTTTTAAATCCAAAAAATCTAAAAATGAGAATAGTTTTGTATTTCGCCAAGGAATTGCTTCAAAAAAAGCTTCCCCGCCAAAAGCCCCCCCCCGCTAACAGTGCAGTACCAAAGAGCGCTTGAAAATCAGCGATACCTGGCGTATTTCATGGCCTCATCGAATCCCTTGCGAAGACTGTCGGCGGCACTGAGGAGTCGTGATTGTGTGTACGAGTAGAGGTCGGGCGCCTGGTAGATGACCCCATTCACAATGTAGTAGTAGGCCACTGGCGTCACTGAAAAAAAGAGAGGCGATAAACACCGAAATTCGTTTTTGCGTTCCGCCGTTCTTCGGTCATTCGGCGAAAAAAAAGCATAAAAACGTTTTCAACTTTAAATTTTTTGTCATTTTTTGCTTTTTCTTCTGGTTTTGTTCTGGTTTTTCAGCCCTATCGTAATTTTGGTCAAAAATCGGCCAATTTTGATCGAACAAATCTATTTTTTTTCGCATTTTTAATGCAATTTTGTAAAGTTTGTAATTTTAGGGATAGTAAGAAACTTCGCTAGACGCGGGCTTCGGCTAGTTTTATCTCCCCTGCTTGCAGTGGGATCTTTCTCTTTCTATTACAACTAATTCATATGTTATTTCTTGTTTTTTTCGGAATATGACCGGTATCCAGTACGTAAAGTGGAAAGCCCCCTCCCCCGATAATGAAAAAGAGCCTAATAATTTATCTTTCATCACCAGACCGGCCAGTTTTTTCCGAATTCGAAGGTACCTTGTGTGGGGCTGTAGCGATGCTGTTTGCAGACAATGTAGAGGGGCGGCGCGGCTTTCCACTTGACGTACTGGATACCCGTCATATTCCTAAAAAAAAAGAGAAATTTCAGCCAGTAATGTTCCAACTGACGGTAAGACTTCTTCGACGCGCATCGCGGCACTCTGCATGCGTGCTTGTTGGTTGTTGCTCTCCTTCTCGTAGAATGGGTTCTCTTGGATGCAGAAATAACTGAAAAACGGATTTTGATTAGGAAAAATTAGGAAATAGGCTGCAAAATACCTGAAAACGGTTTTTTAAAATTTTTTAGGATTTAGAAAAAAACAAGAATGCCATTTAAAATTAAAAACTAAGAAAAACCGACTCGAGATAATTGTCGGGGTTGATGTGGTTGGGCGGCCAGTGTGGATTCTCGAACGTCATGTGCAACAGGTTCGGCATCCCGGGGGCGCCTGGAAAATGGGGGGATTAAGCCGCAAAAATTCTGAAACTACCGTGCATCGGCATTCGCGGCATGCCCATCATTTTGGCCCGAGTGGTGGTGGCTGAAAATAGATCAATATCGTGCTGCCAGCGCGGTGAGCAAGGCCAGAAAATTGAAAGTTAGAAAATGCGGGCTATTTTCATTTCCTAGTAAACTTGCTAGAATTTTCTGTGACAAGGGTTATTTGTACACAGAATTGGTGATCCGCTATCATTACACGGTTTTTTGAATAAAATTTGGAGGTTTTTACGCGAGATTTGCTCATCTACATTTCGAAATCCTGACATTTCGACATGCTGATTTTAGACATTTTGTGAGTCATCCAGAATTTGTACAGAAGCGGCGCCAAAAGAATGCTTAAATCTCGACTCTCCGTTTCTGCACAGGGGTGTAAAGTACACCAAAATGTCCGTCTTGTGCTCGCGAGTATTATGGTATCCCTTACGTTGCTGTAGCACAACGGGAGGTCGAGATCAAACGACTGAAACACAGCGTTTTTGGGTGAGCCGAAAAATTGGGTGCAATGGAATTCAGCGTTTACGCCCGAAAATCCGCCGCCCGAAATGGTATTCCGGAAAACCCGGAATCCCGAAAATTTTTTCGAGAATACTGAGGCTTGCGGCCACTATAAATGCCCAATCATTGGCGCGTATTTCGGGGGTTGCGATTTTCGGGATTCAAGTTTTTTGGGGTTCAAATTTTTGGGGGCTCAGAGTTTTCGGAATTCAGCAAGATGACGTAAATCTTAAAAAACCTAACCGCATAGATGCCCATATTTACGAAATATAGATGTATGGCGCGCAGAGAATGCAGCAACAAATACGCCAAACTGCCAGTAAAATTGCGGGGAGCCGCCGGAAAAATAATTCTGGCAAAAAAGCCGTCAAAGATTCGTCTCTAACCGCTCAAAATCTCACTAATAATTTATTTACAAAAAAAACACGCATGAACGGGGGTCGGAAAAGGCAATATATCACAGTGGCACAACCAGAAATATTATGATGTAAGGCATGGAGAGGGATTCGTGGTGGGAATAGAGAACAAAGGAAAAGAGGACAGAGAGAGAGAGAGAGAGAGAGAGAGGGAGAGAGAGAGAGAAAAGTGTTTTTCATCATTCCGTCATCACATCGACATCAATGGCAGTTGGCGGAGGGGATTCGGGGCCGTCTCTTCTCGACAATCCCTCTTTTAGGGCCTAAAAAGCAAGATAAACCCGAGAAAATCAAGCTGACCTGTAATGCGAGGCGTTTCCGGCGTTCGACGTCTCGTTCGGGATCTTCAAAAGAGGGCAGATTCTCGTTGTTGCCGCCCACTTTCGACACGTCGACGATGCGGATCTTGCGGCGAAAGAGACCGAGACGCACGAGGGTACGGTGGAAGAGCTTCCCTGAAAAAATGAGGGTTATTATCTGTTATCCTCCGTGTTTTGAAGAAAAAATTTGCGGCTTTTTCGTCATTTTTCACAAATTCTCGAAAAACATAATTTTAGAAAATTTAAATAATTTTCAACGGTTTTTGTACCTAAAAAACCCCTAAATTTTCCTGCAGTAATTCAGCGCGGCCGTATAATGAATACTAAGCCATTTTGACAACATTTTTCCACTTTATTTAAGCTAAAAACTCACAAAAAATTGTAAAAATTGTCGAAAATGTGATTTTTCGTCAAAATATATGAAAATGGAGAAAAAGTAAAAATTTACGCATTTTGCAAAAATAGTGAAAATAAATTTTGTAACTTTCTAGCATGCAAAAACTGATCAAAACATTCCAAAATGCACAAGATTGACGTGAAAGAAAAAAAAGCTAATAAAAATTATAAAACTTAGCGAAAAAATTTTATTTTTCGCCAAAATGCATGACAAAATTACCAATATAAAAATTAAAACTTTAACGTTTTTAAATATGCGAAAAATCCAGTAAATTGACCAGAAATTCGCTCGAAACGCACCAATAATGGCCATCGCTGGGCGGGTGGCCGATGGGAAAAGGCTGGCCCAGGAGAAGTGCTCGGATGGATCGCCAATAGTTGCGTCGAGGGAATGGGGCTGGATGAAGCGCAAATACGTCCAAGAGATCTACGAAAAAAAGGGATTAGCCCTGGATTTCCGAGATACCTGCATGGCGACAAATGATTGGAGGGCGGCAATCGGGTGGACCAGGCGAATCACAGCCGCCACTGTCAGCAAGGAGGCCATCTGGAACGAGGGCTTTTTTCCTAGCATAAAAAGTTAAATTTTCTAATCACCTAATATAAATAAAAAGTGTCTTTCGCTGTTTTAACTGGCGCTTAACCTAAAAAAAATCCACGAAATGTGATTCTAGTATTAAAAATATTGTGATGTGATGTGTAAATGATTTTTCGGCAAAAACGGTTCCTTTTCGACGAGAATTCAAATTTTTAAACATTTTCTAAGTTTTTACATCGTTTCGCCAATTGAAATCTAGCTAATTGTACTAAAAATACTATTAAAATAGTTTATAAGACGTGGCTATAATTAGATGGACTAAAATAAATAGATAAAGTGTGCAATGGATAACGTAAAAACGAACCACCATCATAAAATTTTATGAAAATGGCTAGAATATCGATTTTTCGACCTAAAAAAGCTAAACCTTTTCCATGTTTTCTAAATAGTTTTTCCCCCTGAAACAGCACCGAATTTTACAAAAATTGAGAATTTTTGCCTAAATATGACCAAAAATCACCAATTTCGATCAAAATTTCAAATTTTACCGTCAACGGAAGATGGGTGTACTTCAACCGGCCAAACGGCGTCGTCAAGACGATCGAATCGGGCAGGAACTGCTTCAACAACACCATCATCGCCATGTCAACGGGCAGAAGACCTGAAAAATTGAAAAATTCAGCGGAAAAAGCGGAATTTACCAGCCATCGGCTCGGAATATAGCAGTCCGATGTGGCCGAAGAAGATGTAGGCGAACAGGGAGAGGAGAGAGACCACCGCGTAGGTTATGACCTGAAAACCACATAGAAAAACTAAAATTTCGCGCTAAAAAGTTATATAGAATCGTTTTTAAAGATACTACGTCACAAAAAAGTTTTAGCCTTTGCAAAAATGTCTAAAATGTATCTTAAAACCTTCAAAAATCAATTTGATACCTGAACAACTGCAAAATGCTTGACGAGCTGCCGGGGGGGTGTTGTTCTGGTGGACGATTTGGCCGCCGATATGGAGTGAGGCCACCGTCAGCGCAGTCTCCACAATGTTCCGGCCGACAAACGGCGCCGTCGCGAAGCGCCAGATCCAAAAAAAGAGCGTAAAAAAGCCTGCAATTCTCACCTGCAACGAGTAGAATCCGATCGAGGTGAGGGAGAGGAAGGCGAAGAGGGTGGATGATAGGGACAGCACACGACCCACCGCCGACAACGCCAAGAGCACCTGGAAAAACGGGCTTAGGTAGCCGGCCAAAACGGTTCTTGTGCAGTATCGGGGGGGGGGGGGTTTCATTACGATAAAATTTTGCCAGTCTAAATAGATGTAGCCTTTCTAAACTGTTTTCACTATTCCTAAACTCAAAAAACTCACTACTTCGATTAACAAAATACTATTTTTGGTCAAAATTCGATTTTTCAAACATTTTTAAAAGTTTTTAGATAGTTTTCCCCACTGGAAATGCAGTTAAATTTTCCAAAACACTAATAACGTACTGCCTATTAAGTTACTGGCCATTTCCAGACTCAGAAAAGTAAACAAAAAAACCCGAAAAATCTAGATTTTTCTGTTTTCCAATTTTCCACATTTTTTAGATAGTTTTTCTACGTTAAATATAGCTAAATTTCACTAAAACACTCATAAAGTCCTTCTTATTTAGTTATTAGCCATTTCTAGACTGGTATAAGTAAAAAAAACATTAAAAAATAGATTTTTTGGATAGTTTTCCACTTTAAATATAGTTAAATTATACTAAAAACATAGTCAGAACACCCTTTTTTTAGGTAACTAGAAAGGCTCATTTCTGGACTTATAGATGAGATTAGGTCCCCCAGATAATGCAAAAGATCCGCCAAAAAACGATACCTGAAAGGTGAGCAGGTGATGATTGGAGAAGACATTGGCATGGCGTTGCTGGACGACGCGTTGGATGTCGATGAGCACCTTCTTCACCGGTCCCCCATTTGCCGTCACGTCACGCATCAAGCGACGCTGCAATGAGGCGGAAACACCCGTCACGAAGGCGCCTTCTGGCAGTCGAAGGGTGCGCTGAAAATGCGTGGATTTTTGGCACCAAAAACCGAATTTCGAGGAGAGAAAACACTGGAACCTACGCATCAAGAAAAACGAATAATTTTTCAGCATTTTGGCATGATTTTAGGCCAAAATGGCTCATTCCTGCGTAAAATTTTGCGCTTATTTCGCCGGACATGAAAAACAGATTTAACACCAAAATCGTTTTGCAAATTTTTGGCATGATTTGAGGCCAAAAACCGCGTTGAATTCTGCGCTGGTTCGCCTAATTCTAAAACCAATTTTTGATGAACCCGCCACAAAACTCTGAACCCCAAGATAAACGATTCATTTTCTCTAACTTTTGGCACTTTCTACGAGAAAAAAGTAAATTCCTGCCTAGAATTTTGCGCTGAATTCGGCAATCGAGGCGTCAATCCTTTGAAAAGCTCGCCGTAATTGAGGAATAGGGATTCGCACTGCGCTTATGGGGCTTCGTCCTCGATACCTGAAGTACTTTCACAACGATTTCAACGTAAGATTAGATTTTGCAAGTCTTCGTGCCACAGAAAAATCGTAAATTCCCACTTAGAGTTTTGCGCCGATTTCGTAATTTCGCACAACAACGCTTAGAAAAGTACGAGCGAGCATGTAGTACTTCCTTTGACCTAGATTCTAACTCGAAACAATTATTCCTGAGCGCTTTCACGACGATTTCAGCGCAAAATTGGCATATGAACGCCTAGAAAAGCACGCTGGGCTTGAAAACTAGGAATTCACAAATTAATGAGGCTCTTCGCCGGCGATTTTCGACTCCTGAAGTTTCACTTTCACAACGATTTCAACGTAAGATTAGATTTTTCAAGCCTTTCGCCCCAAAAAATCTTCAATTCTTGCCGAGGATTCTGCGCTGATTTCGTAATTTTGCACAACAAATTTCGAAAAATGCCAAGGCGAAACCAATAAATTAGGAAAATCGGAATCCGCGCCGTGATCCTGAATTCCTGAAGCGATTTTACAACGATTTGAACGCAAAACTCAGGCTCAACTTTTTCCCCCCACAAATTGGCCAATTTTTCCAGTATATCTACCGCTCATCGGTGGTCAGGCTCAAAAATGTGAATCTTACAGTGGGGGTATATCTTTATCGAGAAATCTGATACCATTAAAATCGAGACAAACACAATAACAACATCACAAGATTCTGAATATCACCGTCATGACCTAGATACGCAAAAAAAGGAGAAGTCGGGGAGGAAAACGTCAAATTTAAAAAAGGGCAAGGGGCTCATCTCATCGTGACTACAGCTACCCGGGAAAATGGTTGAGATTTATCGAATTTTGGCAAATTTGGGAATGAGAGGGGGGATTTAGACGAAAGGAGAAGCAGTAGATGGGGGGATTGAGGTACGGCTGGGGAGGGAATCAGACCTTATCAGAAATCATAGGGAAACACAGCAAAAACGGGAAATGGCCGAAATTTGATGGCGATTCCGGGCCCCGCTTATCCCTTCTTCGGGCATTTGCCGTTGCAGACGTCGGCGGAGACCTTGTTCTTCAGCACGTACTCCTCGGGCATGTCCACCATCCGGATGTATTGCTGCAAAAAGGGGCGCGTAAAATGCGTCAAATACGTTTTAAAATGTTTTTAAACGTTTTAAAATGTTTTTAGACGTTTTAAAACGTGTAAATATGCAAAATAAAGTGTTTTTATTAATATTTAACCATATTTTAAGTAGAAAACTATTAAGCCATTAAAAACTAAAATAGGATCGACAATAAATTTTTGGCCGAAAAATCAAATTTTTCCGCTTAAAATCCGGGATTTCTGGCCAAGAAAATCTAGTAAGGTTTTTAAACCCTTTTTTCAATTCGCAAACCTAAGAACTGGATCAAATTGTCAAATTTTACAAAAATACAGATTTTTCGACGTGTTTATGGTTTTTACACTTACACTTGAAATATAGCTAAATTTTACTAAAATAGTGCTACTTGTTAAATTTTTAGAAATTTAGGAAAACAGTCAATTAATTTAGATAGCGAAATTAAAAAAGCAAATTAAGCGAAATGTCGCACGAATTTAACTCCAAAATTAAAATCAGAGGAAAACTATATTTTCAACCACTTCTGATTTAAAACAGCAAAAAAAGCACCTTTCCACTGGGGACCTCCTTGACGGTGATGCTGGGGTAGCGCTTCTTGGCCTCGTCGAGGGGCAACGTCGGCTGGACCATCACCTAAAATACAAAAGCATAGAACCATGGCGAAGACACGAGCGCTACCTTGTCCCCATATGGTGTCCAGTTCATCGGCGTGGCCAGCGGATGTTGCGAGGTCAGCCGGATCGAGGCTGTCACGCTAAAAAAGGTTATGATTTTACCAAAAACGGAATTTTAGGTGCTTGAGCATTATCGGGGGGGGGGGGGGGGCATTATCCAATTTTTCTGTTAGAATAAGATAGTGTTTCTAAGCTTTTTTACTATTCCTAAACATAAAAAAACTTTCAAATTTTCATAAAATGCAAAAATCTCAATAAAAATAATAAACTAAAAATTAAATGAATAAAAAAAGAACTTTATCCAAGATGCAATTTTTCCGATATAAATAGCGTACGTATTTCCAATAAACTATTTTGTACTATTCCCAAGCGTAAAAACCTTTCAAATTTACATCAAAACTGCAAAAAAATATAGATTTTGCCATCAAAATTTCAAATTTTAAAAGATTTTTCTAATTTTTCCCGCTAGTTTTGAACTTTAAATAAGCTAAATCTTGCCAAAACACGATTAAAACACTCCCTATTACGTTACTAGGCTTGCTGGACTCTGGGATCTAACCTCCCCTCCCGCTGATAATGCCAAAGAACCGAATTCGATTTTACACAGTTTTAATGCAAAAAAAAAACGTACCGATAGAGTTCCTCGATGGAGCGTCCGGTGGTGGCCGGGTAGAGCATCACAAACTTGACCTTCTTCTCGTGGTCGACGAGGAACACGGCTCGGCACGTCACGGCCATGCCCTGCAAGAAGTTGAGATTCAGAAAATCGGGTACTGGACTGATAGCGGGGGGCGGGGCTTATGTATTTTCACAATGTTTTTAATACTGTTTGATAGCTGGAACTTACAAAAATCTTTAAAAAATTTTGAAAAAGCAAAAATTTCGAGCCGTTTTGGCTGATTTCATGCATTTTTTGACCAGAAATTCCAAATTTTCGAAAGTTTGATACCCAAAAACCATATAAAACTATAGAAATTGTCTAAATTCCATTATAATAGAAACATTTGATTCCTCCCGGTAACAGCCCAGTACCGAAAATCGCCGTCAAACCGCACCTGAGCATCCCTCTCCTCCGGGTCCATCATGCCGAGCAGCACGGCCAGGTCGCGCTTCTCGTCGGCGATGATCGGGAACGGGATCGACTAAAAATAGGGTAGAAAAATGACGCTGAAAAGTTACGGGTATATTGGCGACGGCCTGGATGTCCTTCTTCCAATCGGCATGGCTCGCCGCCCCGTCCACGGAAAGTGCCATCAGCTTGACGCCCAGGTGCGCAAAGTGGGGGCCCGCCTGGAAAGTGGTCATAGAATTTTCGGTTCTTTCGCATTATCGGGGGGCTACTCTTTCCAAGAAGTCCAGGAATGCCTGGTAACGAAATAATAAGTGTTTTAATAGTGGTTTAATAATAGTTAACTATTTTTTTATGTCGAAAAACAACAAAAAAACTTAAAATTTTTTTAGTTAAAGCCTTCGTCGAATTGAATCGTGTTTTCAGAAAATTTAACAATATTTTTAGTAGGAAACCATAAAAAAACTGATTCTGATCGAAAACCGGTCATTTTTGTGAAAAATCTAGATTTTTTGTATTTTTTAAAGAGCTCCGAAATCCCCCTCACCTTGGAGATCATGGCGAGCTCGGTGGTGCAGACGGGGGTGAAGTCGGCCGGGTGGGAGAACAGCAGCAGCCATTTGTCTGCAAAAAATGAGTTTTTAGAGCCAAAAAATGATATCTTACCCTCCATCCACTCGTGAATGCTGGTGATCGGGCCCTCGTCCGTCTCGCACGCAAAATCGGGGAACGTGTCGCCCAGGTTGAACGGCATCCTGAAAAACGGTTGCATAGAAGTTGCAATTTGACGCCAAGAAGGTACCTTAAAAGGAAGAAGGAAACCGGCAACGAAAATCACGAGATTTTGGGCTAAATATGGGCCTGGAAAAGAGCTAAAAATAAGCAAAAGCGCTTGCGAAATTCGGAGAACACTTGCTCATTGTAAAAACCCGATAAAGCACCAGTTTTAGTGGTTTTCTAACTTTGTTTAAAAACACCGGAAATCGCCAACTAAATTCATGAAGATTTGGCCCAAATTTGAACCTGGAAATGGGCTAAACAAGGAAAAACGGTTTCGAATTTCCACAAAACATTCGCGATATTACGAAGATCCGAAGACTAACAAATTCCCGAGAAGTTTCACGACACTTTCGCCTAAATTTGGACCCAAAAACGCCTTAAAACTAAGCAAAAATGATTCCAAATCGCCCAGAGCATGATGAACCCCAGTTTTCACACAAAATCGAGTTCAACTCCATAAAGTTCGCGCTCCGCGACGTGGGGGCGCAAAATAACAACACAATCGCGGCGCGGGCGGAACACAGGAAAAGATAAACGCAGAATAAATACAAGGCCACGGCAATGGGAGGGGAGGAATGGAGAAGGTGTGGAGTGCAACTGGCCGGCAGAGAAACGGAGCAACAACTCCCCGAAACTGAAGGGATTCCGGGCGAGGCGGGCGAGATTTGACGGTTAGATAGAGCTAGAGGAAAGACAGTGCAGCCACGCTGGACGGATCGTTGCGCGTTTGAAGAGGAAGACGTTGAAACTTAGCTATAAACGCCAATTGAGGAGAAATGCCCGAAAAAGTATCAAGGTTCTTTCGCGTTATCGGGGGATGGGGCACTTTTTCTAAGCATCCTATTTTTAAAATATCATCGAGAAAATGTTTCTAAACCGTTTTTACGATTCCTAAACGTAAAAACTTTACAAATTTTAAATGAAAAACAAAAAAAATAGCGTTTTTCGACGAAAAATCGCCGATTCCAACCAAAATTTCGACTTTTTCAAAAGTTCTAGATAGTTTTTCTAGTCGAAAATTAGTTAAATTTGACTACAAATAATATTAAAACACTTCCTATACGTTACTAGGTATTTCGGGAAGTATAGAAAAAAGTTGCCCCCAAAAAATGCGATAGAACCCCTATCAAAATCAAGTTTTATAACGCTGAAAAACGCTGAAAATTAGCCTTGTGATCGTTTCTAAACTTTCCTAGAAGACCTTCCAAAGCCAAAAATGATTCAGAATGCCCAAAAATCAGGTGCAAGTGGCGGAAAAAGGCGGGCAGGTGCAATTAGAAGGGCCCCCAAATCCCCCCTGGGTGCCTGAGAAAGTGTTAATTAAAATAGAAGCCGTAGACCACGGGGATCGTTCTAAAACTAGTGCAAAAATTGGGCACCGAAAGTACACCTGGGTCCAACGGGTTCAGCCCGCAAAAGCGGAGGAATTTGGTGATCTATGGGGATTGCAGGGAAATCGTCAGTGGATTAGGGTTTTTTTGGTGGAATGGGGATTCAACTTTGCACCTGGCCGATCTTGTGCAGAATTTTGCGCTGATTCTGAAGCTGGCCATGAAATTTGCTAAATTCACGATATCGGGAAGTTCTGAAAGATTTGAGACTGTGAAATGCCCAGAATTGGGTACTTTCGATCGTTTTCTGGGGTTCAAACGTCCATAACTTTTGAACAATCGCGGTTCTGCCAACTTGCAAGTTGGCCACCATCCTCGAAATCAGCGCAAAATTCTGCACAAGACAGGCTTGGCCCTATCCCGAAAGTCGAGCGACGCTGAAAAATGTCTTCTTGTAGGTGGGTTGAGCACTTCACAAAATTGGCCGTACGCAAAAGTAGGCGTCAACTATGAAGATTAGCAAGATTTCTCAGAGACTGCAAGGCAACAAATAGCGACTTTCGAAATCCACTTCCAAGCAAAATTTTCAAGAAATGCCTATTATCTAGAAGCGCTACGAAGCCATGCAAAATTACGCGAGAACGTACGTGTAGCGTACGTACTGGGAAGGCTTGCTGTTTCACCAACATTTTTTAAGAGTTATAAAAGCCAAAAATCTTTAAATATCACTGTTATTCGACGGGTTTCCTCGCTCTGGAAAAAGCCAGAATTCTTTGATATGAACCGGAAAGAGGACGTTAAAAGGTGAAGCATCCCATGAAGCTGAGAAATCAAAAATTAACGAGAAGAAGAAGATTTTCAAGGCTTTTCAAAGCTTTTTATCAGCTGTTTGTGTTTCTATTGTGTTCGGGGGGTCGGGCGGTTGTCCTCTCATCCCAGTGTCCAGAGGAGCCCCGCGTTTTCCAACACGTGAGGCCATTCACCCCACCCTCAACCGGAACTGCTTCAAAATCACCGGCTTTTCCTTGTCAATAAGCTTGTTAATATCGGTTAGAAATTTTTAAAAATATAGGCAACGGCCCTGGTTTTAAAATCCAAAGAAAAAGCCAAGAAAACTAAGAAAATTCGGGGCGGAAAAGGTGCAAAAACTGTAGAGACCTAGGTTTAAGACTGTAAAATTTAACTTTTCATGATTTTTCGGTAAGTTTGTTCAGCTACGCAACGCTCCGTAGGCCTCTGAAAAAGGTCATTAGCAGGATTCCGTAGTGTAGACGCCAAAAATTGAACGGCAACATTTTTTGCCATTATAGTTAAGTTTTCTAGACCGATTTGCGTCTGTTTTGTTAAATATTGTCTAGATACGTGTAACGGCGCATTATCCCCAAATTCTCTCCGCTAGCCTGCCCTTCCCCGGGCAGAGTTCAGCACGCGTTTCTCGAGTGATCGCGAGATCAGGGCGTGTCCGCCTTGGGTATTGTCTACCGCTGATCGAAATGGCACCTCGTCTTGTTTGAGGAGTTCTCTCTCTCTCTCTCTCTCTCTCTCTCTCTCTCTCGCCATTCCAGAGTCAAACCAGTCGGTACTAGTATACTTTGGGGGGGCCAAAAAAATTTTTCGACCAAAATTTCTCATTTTCGATTATTTTGTTCAGTTTTTCGTGCTGAATCCAATGAAAGTGCTTCCAGATTTTTTTATATCATGTTTTCTAGTAATAATTAACTATTTATATCACAAGTAATTTCAATAGTTTTTCAGTAGTATACCGTTGCACAAGCGGCAGATAAGCCTAAGCCTAACCTGAGCCAAAGCCAAAGCAGGAGCCAAAGCCTGAGCCTAAGCCTAAGCCTGAGCCTAGGTCAAAGCTTAAGCCTAAGTCATCCTAAGCATGCGAACAATTCTTCAACTTTTGGTCGCATGTAAAGGAGATCCACCCCTGCTAGTAATTGATATTGTTGCCTAATTCTTATCTTATTGCAATAATAAAAAATCTGGAAACATGTGCATTCGATTCAGCATGAAAAACTGAACAAAATAGTGCAAAATGAGAAATTTTGGCCGCAAAAATTTTTTGGCCCCCCCAAAGTATACTAGTACCAACCAGTCTCCTGCGGGCTTTTCTGTTTGCCTCCAAGTCGACCCCTCCGGACCCTTCTCTTTTTCGCCCTCTACCCAACACACAGATCAGCGCCGTGCCCAACACCCTGGCCACCGACAGTTTTTGCCATAGTCTCTGGCTACGGAAACGACCTCAAAGAATCACTCTGACACTCTCTCTCACTCTCACTCTTTCTCTCTCTCGCTCTCTCACACGCTCTCTCTCTATCACTCTACCTCTCCATTCCTCACTGAATCTCTGCTAGCTCGCCAAATTCCATTCGTGGATGGATATTTCAGAAAGTGCTGGCGGCTCTCATTATTCACCACCCCCTTTTGATCGATTGATGCCGACGGCGGCTGAGGGACGGTAAGTGAGTCATCACAAAAGTCACCCAATTATCGGCTTCAATTCATGTCTATTTTCTTATTCAAAAAGTTTTAGGCTCTTTTCTGACACCCAGTTTAGCGTTCGGCAAATCGCCAATCTTTCCACGACCTTGTTTTCATCGCGTCATCGATCAAAAAAGCCACAATTTACTCGATTTTAGCGTTGAAATTGTCTAAAATGCGAAAATTACCACTTTTTTTAGTTTTAGGTGCTTTTCTGGCGTCCAGTTGGCGTTTGCCATGTCTTTAGCTGTTTCTAAGGACTGTTTTCATAACGTAATCGGTCCGAAAAACCGAAAAATGGCTGATTTCATATTTAAAAAGCGTCTAGAACGCCTGGTTTTTTTTGAATTTTTCGCTTTAAGTTTTTTTCTGGCAGCCATTTTAAAATTTGGCATCTTTCCAGCCATTCTCAAGGTGATTTTCGTAGGGTAATCGATCAAAACCCCCCATAAAATCACCGTTTTTTGCAGGATGCCAAAATGCGGGGTGCTGAAGAAGTACACGAATTTCATGAACGGGTACCAGGATCGGTATTTCGAGATTCGGAACGGCCGGATCGCGTATTTCTATTCGAAGGCCGATCGGGCGAATTGCCGGGGGCAATTCTCGATGAAGAACGTTCTCGTTGAGGTGGGTGCTGGGGATCAGTATTTTTGCCTGCAACGGGCCTTTAAAACGGGCCTTACCTTGGCGCCCCCCGCTAATAGTCCAGAACCGGAGAGAGGGAGAGAAAGAGAGAGGGAGAGAGTGAGTGTGAGATAGAGCTAGAGAGAGAGAGAGAGAGAGAGAGAGAGAGACGATAGAGAAAGAGAGAGAGAGAGAGAGAGAGAGAGTGAGAGCGAAAGAGAGATGGGGAGAGAGAGAGAGAGAGAGAGAGAGAGCTGCAAACATTTAACATCGTGTGTGTTTTTGCAGGCTCACATGGACAACAGCCGGGATCTTATCCTTCGCTTCCCGGGTGATATAGTGTGGTATCTACAGGCAGAAGATGCTGTCGCGAGAGATCAATGGCTCAAAGCACTCACCAAAGAACATGTCGACTCGGATTATTCGAGTGCCTCTACAACCACGCATACACATTCAAGGAACCCGTCAATATCGTCGGCCACCGAGCTGAGGCTGCCCCTCGAAAAGGTTTGGCCTCAAATATTTTGGGATTTCCATGAATTTTTCGACTTTTTCTGGCTGGCATTTTATTCTGCACTTTGAGAGCTAAATTTTGGTATACTGTAGGGTACTGTAGCTTTGGGAAAATCGAGTTATGAGCGTTTTAAGGTGGAGAACAGTGAAAAAGCAAAATTTTTGGATTTTTCGCGTCTTAAAAATGTGGAATTTTTGACCGGAGCTAGTGAATTAGCGGGGGGAGGTGCTTTGGAAGTGCGGGGTATTCACCTGCACATGATAGAAATTATGAGGGAGAGCAGAGAGACAGAGAGACAGAGAGAGCGAGCGAGAGAGTGAGAGAGAGGAAGATAGAGAGCCAGAGAGTCAGAGGGAGAGCGAGAGAGCGAGAGGGAGAGTGCGAGAGTGAGAGATGGGAAATTGGAGTGCAACATCAGCTTTCAGGAGGCGATCGTCGACTCGCGTCTCTCAGACCTCCAGGGCTACCGTGATTTGATTGCGGCCCGCTTGGGGGCCCTCGAAAAAGCGATTGAAGTCGGCACCAACGTCGGCAAGGTCCGTTTTAATGCCCGGCCATGGGTTTCCGCTGGAATTTAGTGGCGTAATTGGTTGTTCGAAAGACTAAAAAAGCCTTTCAGGCCCGAAAAATAATTTTTCTTGCAGGTAGAAGCCCTGGAGGTTCGAGCAACAAAACTGGCCGTTCTCTCAACGATCGATGATATCGTTGAATTGTTACGCCGTGGTGGCCACACCCAAATTGTCGATTTTCCGACGCCCGCATCACCGGAAACCACCGAGGAAACACCGATGTCGGCCAGGTTGGTGTCTGAAAAATCAATCGATTTTACATTCCAAAATTGTCGACGAATTCCGCCATTCGACGATAGATTACGCCACGCAAATCTCCCATTTTCAGCAACGAATCCATCTCGACATTCACACCAGCCCCTCCGCGACGCGTCAAAGAACACAATACGGTGACTTTTGTGGTATGTACACGACATGTAAGAGAGAGTGAGAGAGAGCGAAGGGAGAGTCAGAGAGAGAGAGAGAGACAGAGAGAGAGGCAGAGAGAGAGATGGAGAGAGAGACATAGAGAGAGAGACAGAGAGAGAGATGGAGAGAGAGAGAGAGAGAGAGAGAGAGAGAGAGCGAGAGAGAGAAAGGGAGCCAGAGCGAGAAAACCGGCGAATTCCAGACAAGCGACGGCGAAGAGGAATTCCATGATGCCGATGAGCATTCATCACTTGGCAGTATCGAAGAGGGAACCGAGGCCAGGGAAAGGGACTCTAGGTAAGGCCAATGGTCTCTGCTGGCTTTCGGTTTCTGCCAATTTTTTTATCTGACTACCAGACCACCATTAGATGTCGTAATCGATTCCCCAAATGGCATCTGCCAGCTTGCCTGCCTCGCCAATTTCCTATCTGGCTGCCAATGCCAAACCTCTGCATGGCGTAACCCAATCCTCAAAGCGTTTCTGCTAGCTTGGCCGTCTCGTCAATTTTCTAACTGGCTGCCATAGACCATTTCATGTCGTAATCGCTACCCCAAATGGCCTCTGCTAGCATGCCTGGTTTTTTCTGGACATTCCTTGCCAGCCAGTTGACGGTTTTCGCGAAAAAGCCCTAAAAAAAGATTTTTAG
Organism: Mesorhabditis spiculigera; assembly: GCA_958295435.1. Classification (NCBI taxonomy): domain Eukaryota; kingdom Metazoa; phylum Nematoda; class Chromadorea; order Rhabditida; family Rhabditidae; genus Mesorhabditis; species Mesorhabditis spiculigera. Next base: position 268,063 of record CATQJA010002608.1, on the reverse strand, counting down.
ACCGAGCTCGGCCTGCCAGAACCGAGCTGAACCGCCTCAAGCCGTCGTTCAAGTCGTCGCCGCTCCAAAAAGGGTAGATGTTCCAATTTTTATCATAATTTTTGGTTCAGAATCTGCCATTCGGGTGTTTTGACCACGTTCAACTCCCCGGAAACTACGAACTACACGCCGAAGTGGAGGAGATTACCATGCAACAGGTCGGCTAGCAGAGAGCATTTCGGGAAATTTCGCTAAATACTCGACACACGACAATCGACAAACTGACAGCCAGCCAGCTAGTAGATTTAAACCGTTTTTGACTGTTCCTAAACGTAAAAAATTTAAATTTGGATTAAAAATCTAAAAATGTCGGTTTTTCGCGCAAAAATTCCCGAGTTTTGACCAAAATTTCAAAGATTCCGGCAAAATCGAAAGACTTGCCAGCCCCTTTAGCTACGCGACTATACTTTCAGCTACGATACGCGATGGAGGGGGTCGACAACTCGACGTGGACATTATTCGCTGAAGATGGACAGATGAAGATGTTTAAGAGGGAAGTAGAGATGGATGGACTGCCCGTCGATCCATTGAAGGCATTGCATCATGTCAAGGTGAGAGAGATGGAGAGAGAGAGAGGGAGAGAGAGAGGGAGAGAGACAAAGCGCGAGAGGGAAAGAGAGAGTGAGAGAGTGAGAGAGAGTGAGAGAGTGAGAGAGAGCGAGAGAGCGAGAGAGAGTGAGAGACAGAGAGAGACAGAGAGAAACAGAGAGAGAGGGGGAGAGAGAGGGAGGGCGAGAGAGAGAGCGAGAGGTAGTGAGAGAGATTGGGAGATACAGAGAGAGACAGAGATAGAGGGGGGGAGAGAGACAGGGAGAGGGAGAGAGAGAAATATAACTTTTTCAGGGAGTCTCAGCCCTTGAATACATGCACTACTTCTTCGACCCTCGCTACAAGAAGAATTGGGATCACACGCTGGAGGCAGTGTCTGTTCTCGACAATCCCTCACCCGACACGGCCCTCCTGCATCAGAGACACAAAACGGTCAGTTAAAGCAGGGTCACCTCGATTACCCCGTGTAATTCTGAACGGGCCGGATAGGGTGAATTTTCGTGTCGTAATCGATTACGCAATGAAAATCAAACGCTGTTTAGCCGATTACACCCCATAATTCTCATGGGAGCGCCATAATCAGCAAGATTTTCATGGCGTGATCGATTACGCAGCGTAATTCATAGTTTAAAGGGAGTGTGACAGCGCGCACTTCAGATCTGGCCGGCAGCTTCGCGAGAATCGCTCTTTTGGACGCATATCCGGCGGGTTGACGCGATGAAAAGCCCCGATGCGGCCGATCTGTATATCGTGTGCAATAAGGATGTGATTAGAGAGGATGTACCGGTAAGGGCACGCTAGCAGAGACCATTTCAAGTACGAGGAGCGCCTTGAAATCCTGAAAATTTTCGCATTTTTCGCATATGACGAATTTTCGGCGATTTTCGGGTCGAAAAATCGATATTTTTGTATTTTTCTACTGAAAATTTGCATAGTTTTACGTTTAGGAGTAGCAAAAAACGTAGGGCAGGCTAGCAGAGACCATTTAAAATACGTAGCGCTCCTCGAAACGCCAAAATCTTTCAGCTGGGCACGTCGTCCTCAGTTCGCGTCAAGCTGACCGTGTCGATGGTGTGCGAGACGTTGATCGCTGGGAATAAGCCCGGTAAGTCCCAGCGGGGCCAGCTAGCCGAGATCATTTGCGGCATTCGGAACCCCAAATTTTTAGCGGCCGACTGCACCCGTGCCGACGTATCCTGTCGTATTCTCTACGTTTCATGCGGTGAGTGGTTTACCATCTTGTCGACGACTAAAATACCGACCACCTAACAACACATTTCAAAATGCCGACAGCCAGAATACCGAAAAATGCCGATTATCCTCGATTTTTCAGAATTTCTTATGTCGGCATTTTGGTTGTCTGCGTTTTTACTGACGGGACTCAACGCGAAAATGCCGACAATTGAAAGTGTTGTCGAATCCCAAAAATTTCTAAATACCGACAGAAATTTCATTTTGTCGAGATTATTAAAAAGCTTTGAGATGCCGACAGAAAAGATCTTTTAGGGTGTTATTTGACATTTATTTTGTCGGCATTTTAGTTGTCGGCATTCTGGCTGGCGTAGATTGGATTGTCGGCATTTCTTGCGCGGGCGTTCCCACCGGACGATACTAAATTCGAAAATGCCGATAAGTGAAACGGGTTTTAAATTTCGCGAATTTCGAAATGCCGACACTTTCGATTTTTAGGCATTTTGGGCCTCGAGATTCATTTTGTCGGTATTCTTCGCCGGTATTTCTTCGATGTCGGCATTCTTCGGGCTCTGAAATGCCGACAGAAACGATATTTTTCGGCGTTTTTTGCGTTTCTTCCACCGGCATTTTAGCTGTCGGCATTCTGACAGCCGCAGATTCGATTGCCGGGATTTTTAACGCATCATACCTCCTTTTTTCCAGTGCATCCGGGTGGCTGGGTACCAACGGCAGCCCTTCGTACCGTCTACAAGAAGGAATACCCCAAATTCCTGCGAACATTCACCGAATTTGTACTGTCAAATGTTAAGGATAAGCCCCTGGCGATGTAGAGACCAAATTCAAATTAAAAATTCGTCAAAAATATCGTAGATTTTACCAAAAACCCCCTCAAAAATCTGCAATAACGCCTCCAAAAACGTGACCGCTCCTCTAGTTGATCAGCCGACTGTGATTACCCTGGTTTTCGCCCTAAATTCCTATATTTTGCCCCAATCTACCGTAACCACCTCCCCCCCAAAAACCACTTATAAAACGTTGCCTTCATTTTTCCCCTCCATTGTTGTGGTCATTTTTGCATGTTGAATCGGGTAGAATAAATAAAACGTTTATTTTGCCACCGACAGCAGACAAAAAACACATTCATTCTCGAGTTTTTGGATTAAAAAAGCTCAAAAAAATTGACATACAAAATTTTTTGAATTTCTCGGCAAACATTCAAGTGAAAACGTCACATTTTTCGGAGCTATTGATTTTGGGGCGGGGGGGGGGGGAGCAGCTTTTTTGGGGGTTTTTCCGGCCTAAGCTTGTCTCAAAGCCAAAGCTAACCAAGCCAAGCCCAGCCAAAGCATAAGCTAGGCCGAGCCTTGGCTTCAGCCCAACCCTAAGCTAAGTCTAGAACAAGCCTAAGCTAAGCCGAAACCAAGCCTATGCCTACACCAAGCCTATGCCTAAGCCAAGCCTAGACATAAGTCAAGCCTAAGCCAAGCGTACGCAAAGTTAAAGCTAAGCCTACGCATAGACCTGCCCCGCCCCCCAAACAGCTCATTTTTCGCCGTCACAACTTTTTCGAGAGGCCACCCGTTCAGAGGACATAAACGGAATCTAATCTGCCCCCTCTCCACCCCCCGAAATTGCTAATGAATGTCAAAATAAATGGAATCCCCGGCGGCGAATTATCACACTTTTCGACAGCCCAAATTATTTCGGTAGTCAGCAGCCGGAGAAAGAAAGGGATTGGCGCTCGTAAAAATTGGCAGGTTGACAGCAATCCCATGATGGCACCCATCCCAAATGATCTCTGCTCGCCTGCCCCCACCCAGTCCGCAAATGTTCTCTGCTAGCTGGCCGGGGTTGATTTATGAATTTTGGGCAGGCTCAGGGACGTAGCGTAATACAGGCCCCGGCCCCCCCACGAAATCGGCCGGGGCCCGAAAATTTCATCAGGGGGGACCCTTATGATTTTTATTTTCTCAAAAATTTTGCCTGCGGCGCTTTTTTTTTCCACGTTTTTACGGCTATTTGCAGAGCTATGTAACCTTTTTTTCAAACATTTTTGCCTGCGGCGCTGTTTTTTCGGCAATGGTTTGAGTTTTTTGGAAAAATTTTTTCGGCCCTCCCCCCCGAAATTTTTTTCTGGCAACGCCCCTGGGCAGGCTAGCAGAGATTTTTTGAGGAATCTAAAGCCAGCAAGCAGTGATTTTTGCTGAATCGGGGCTAACTAGCAGATATTTTTGCGGAAACTAGGGCAGACTAGCAGAAATTCTTTGTGGAAATGGGGGCCAACTAGCAGAGATTCTTTGCAGAAACGGGGCGAACCAGCAGAGATGCTTTGCGGAATCGAGGCCAACTAGCAGGGATTCTTTGTGGAAACCAGGGCAAACTAGCAGGGATCTTGGAGAGGAAAATCTTGTATCCCCAGTGATTCCGCAAACGCCCTCTGCTAGCTGCCCCGCTCGCGTTTTAGCAGTTTTTGCCAGCTGGCAAAGGCGCTTTGCGGAATCCAGGGCGTACTAGCGAAGATTCTTGGAGGAAAAGGGGCAGTCTAGCAAAGATCCTTTGCGGGAACCGCTCAACTACCATCCAGCCGACTGAATACACCCTACAAAACCGACTACAAACTTTAAACTGTCGCCCACATGACCCGGGTTCGACTCCCGGCCGCGGTTAAGTTTTTGCTTTTTGGGCTTTTGCCGATTTTTCGATGGAGATAGTTTGACTGGATGCCAAATTACAAATTCGAACCTCTAAACTGTCTCTTCGATGACCCGGCGGGTTCGACCCCCGGCCGCGGCTCACTTTTTGCTTTTTGCCCTAAAAGGGTGTCGAACTGTCCTAAAAAAAGTCAAAAGAATTCTTGGGGGTGTCTCAGCCCGTACCCGTCGCCATGTCACACTATTTTTCACCGTTTTTTACTCGAGTTTTTCGACGATTTTTGGCGGCGAAGGGAGGGGAAGGGGAGGGAGACTATCTAGGGGGCATCTATAGACCTCTCTCTCTCTACACTTTTTAGGCAAGAAAAAGAGGCACATTCAGGGCACAAAAGCGTTTCAAAATCGGGAACCGGGATTGCGCAAAGGATCTCGGCTAGTTTGCCCTAGATTTTGCAAAGAATCTCGAAGAGTTTGCCTAAGATTCCGCAAAGAATCTCCGCCACTTACCCCAGGATTCCACAAAGAATCTTCGCTAGCTGGCCCCAGCTTCCGCAAAGAATCTCCGCTAGTTTGCTCCAGATTCCGCAAAGGAGTGTCCGCAAAGAATACATGCTAGTTGACCCCAGGATTTCTCAAAGAACCTCTGCAAGTTGACCCTAGATTCCCCGTACTGCTTGACCATGACGAGTTCGTGGGAATGAGGAATTCCCGAGCTTTGAAATCCAGTGATCACCCTCTCTCTCTCTCTCTCCCTCTGTCTCCCTCTCTCTCCCTCTCCCTCTCCCTCTCCTTCTCTCTCTCTCTCTCTCTCTCTCTCTCTCTCTCTCTCTCCCGTTCTACTTCCTGAGTAATCTGACCCTCTGTCTCCCCTTACCATTCCCCCTCCGAACACCTTGCTCAACTCTACCCTATCACTGTAGTTTGTGGCAGAGATTCTTGAGGATTTTAAAGGCAACCGAACACCCAGAATTTCATAGAAAATGGGTCAACTAGCAGAGACCATTTGCGAATTTTTGGGCCCAACTCCCGGATTACGGTAGCATTCCAAAAATTGGCTCGGCTCACCTCCAAAAAACCCCTGAGGAAGCCACGCCCCCCGGAGGCGGGGAAGGTGTCAGAAGGGGGTATTGGGAATGAATTTTGACACGGAAGAACCAGCCGGATTGCTCAAGGAATCTCTGCTAGGCTGTCAGTCTCCCTCTCTCTCTCTCTCTCTCTCTCTCTCTCTCTCTCTCTCTCTCTCTCTCTCTCGCTCCCCCAATCTCCATTCCTCAAAGAATCTCTGCTAGGCTGCCAGTCTCCCTCTTCGCTCTCTCTCTCTCGCTCTCTCTCTCTCTCCCTCTCTATCTCTCTATCTCTATCTCTCTCTCTCTCAATCTCCATTCCTCAAAGAATCTCTGCTAGACCTCCCCCACTTTCCAGAAATGCGATCAGAGCGTGTCCACCCGACAGAATGCACTCGTTTCTTCGGTGTCCACAAGCGTATCCCTAAAGGTGAGTGTCACGCTCGCTTAACTCCCCAAGAACCACTGCTAGCCTGCCCTCCTTTCAGATGTTCGTCGCCACTGTGGTATCTGTCGTCAACATGGGCTGACCGTGGAGACACGAGGACATCATTGCCCGTTTAGGGATTGCCGATGTGAGAAGGTGGGCTAGCAGAGACAATTTGAGGGCGGGCTAGCACGGAATATTTGCGGAATTTAGCTCCAAATAACGCACGAATAGACAAAGTGGCATGCAGCCAGCTAGCAGAGACAATTAGGGAAGGCCAGGCTAGCACGAATTATTTGCGGAAATGCTAGGTTGGCAGGCAGTTAGAGGAAATCATAATTGGGCAGGCTAGCCGGGGTAACTTGTGGAATTTGGGTCTCAACAGCAAACGTAGCAATAAACTGGCAGTCGGCCAGCTAGCAGAAACCATTAGCGAAGGGCACGTTAGCAGGGATTCTTGGTGGAACTGCTAGGTTCGCAGACAGATAGAGCAAATAAGAAGGAGGCAAGCTAGCAGAGAGAATTTAGAAATTTGGCTCCAAAAAAGCGGACGTATCAATAAACTGGCAGTCGGCCAGCTAGCAGAAACCATTAGCGAAGGGCAGGCTAGCAGATCCCCTTTGTGGAATTGCTAGGTTGGCAGGCAGCTAGAGGAAATCGCAATCGGCCAGGCTGGCCGGGATTATTTGCGGAAATTCGGCTTCAAAAACCGTGCCGATCGTCTAACCGGCTGCCAGTCCGCTAGCTCGAACCTTTAGGGAATGGCAGGCTAGCACGGATTCTTTGTGGAAGCAGCCGATTGACAGACGCTTGGATCAAATCTGAATCAGGCGAGCTAGCAGGGAAAATTTGCAGAAATTCTCCTGAAAACCAGTGCGAATCAACCTTTAGCTAGAGGAAATCAGAATTGGGCAGGCTAGCACGGATTATTTGGGAAAAGTTAGATACAAAAAAAACGAAGCCGACCGGTCGAGCTGGTATTGAAGCAGCTAGCAGAGACAATCAGGGAAGCTCATTGTGGAGCGATCTCTCCGTTTCAGTGTCTCCTAATCCGTGAGCGTCGCCTGATAATGTCGACGCAAATCCGCCTCCGCCGTCAGCAGGACCGTCAATTCCAGCGCACAACTGATGCCGCCATGGCCACGCTTATCATCGAGAAAAAGGATCTGAATATGGTGCGCGAAAAACCGAATTTTTAGGGGGAACCAAATTCTTTCCCTATGATTCTCAACGACCCTATAACAAAATATAAACCATTTTTATAGCATTTTACATAGTTTTTAGCTATGGAAACAACAGAAAAACAATGAAAACTTATCAAAATTTGGCTTTTTGGTCAAGATGTATGAAAAATCACCAAAAAAAAAACAAAATTTCGAATTTTCAAATAAAATAAACGTTTTTGTAACTTTCTAGTAATTAAAAACGACGAAAAACACTACAAAAATACATAATATATCATCGACAGGCAGGTGTAGATAGAAAAGAAGTGTCCCCCCCGCTAACAGACCAAAACCCCCAATTCTTCCGAAACCGAAAAAGAAAACTTTGAAATTGCAGGAGCAGCTGAGCACGTGCTACGTCTGCCAAAAGTGCAAAAACCACGGTCTCCTCAAGTGGAAAAAGGTGGGCGAGCAAAAAGCAAAACGTTTTGTCACCCCCGGGAATCGAACCCTGGTCTTGTGGACGACGGGCGAGAACGGAACCGTTGTGCCACGGCAGCACGTCTAAATGACAAAAGTCTTTATTTCAGGACCACAAGAAGCAGTGCGCCTACCTGAAATGTGGTTGTGCTCAATGCCAATTGATCGACACGAGAAGGGCGTTGGATAGGACCATCAAAGGTATCAATCCGGATCTTTTCCATTATCGGGGGGCTAATTTTACCTAGATAAACGCCTAGAAATGTCTAGCAACAACAAAATTGAACAGTATTTTCAGTAAAAGTTAGGAATATTTGAAACACACTTAAAAAACTAACAAAAATTTTGAAATCCCGGTCGAAAGCGGCCATTTTTAGTCGAAAAATCGATATTTTTCAATTTTGAATCCAAATTTAAACGTTTTTTGTTATTAATAGGATACGTAAACTGTAAGACCATGTAACAATTTGAAAATTTTGTCGAAACTAGGTCTTTTTGGTCGAAAAAACGTTCAAAACGATAACGCTTTTCAGAAGAGCGGTGCCGAGCCGGGCCCAGCCACGAGAATCAAACCACCAAAGGCGCAAAGCCCCAGGAAATCGCGTTCAAACCGGAAGCCGCAGAAGAAGAACGCGCACAACCCTTCAAAGAATACTGGCATCCCATTCACATCACGGTAAGGGGCAAAGAGGAGCTCTAGTACGCCCGCTCGATCCTCCAAAAAGTAAAACGCAACAAATTCCAGCCTCAGCCCTCTCCCCTGAACTATGGATGGATGGTGTATATGCCGACACAATCACCCTCTTATCCGGCTTGTTATCACCCAGACAACGACGATTTGAAGCCACCAAACCCAAACAGTCACCATCAAAAACGCCCGTTCACCATAGAATCCATTCTATGCTTACAGTCTGAAATCTAATAAACAAGTACACCTCACAAAAGCGATTCGATGGGCAGCAAAAGTTACAAAACAACAATTTATTCGACAACAAAAAGCACAAAAACCTCTTGTTTATTTATTTCAGCTTCTTCTTGATGCGCAGATCATTGGAGTGGCCGCACTTCTTCTTGCGACAGTTTGTGGCACGGGGCGGCAGTCGGGCATAGCAGCGACGGCAGATCTGCTTCTCGCAGTTGTACTTCTGGGCCAATTGACGCAGCGACGGCTCGATGATACCTAAATAACGAATGTAATCAATAAACGCAAAACGAGAACGGACCTCCGCGAAGACGAAGGACGAGGTGGAGGGTGGACTCCTTCTGGATGTTGTAGTCGGACAGCGTGCGTCCGTCCTCGAGCTGCTTGCCTGAAATAAACAAAATTAGAGGTGGAACACCGTAAAGCAGACTGGATTGTTTCTTTAAAAAAATTTTTTAATGTCTACAGCATGGTTTTTCTCAGCATTCACGGCCCCGACGGGACTCGGCCAAGATAAGGAATATGCCGGAGGGATCGGACATCTTCAAAAAGGCAATGAAGCGCCGCGCAGCCCTTATTCTAGGATTCAGCAAATGGACAGCCACAAAGAGTGACGACCGAATTTTGCGAGGAGGAAACCTCCAATGAATCCAGCTATTCCAACTTTTTGACATAAAAAATGTACCGGCGAAGATGAGGCGCTGCTGGTCCGGGGGGATGCCCTCCTTGTCTTGAATCTTGGCCTTCACATTCTCGATCGTGTCCGACGCCTCGACCTCGAGGGTGATCGTCTTCCCCGTCAACGTCTTGACGAAGATCTGCATCTTCCTGCAAAATAATTTTTAATTTTTTTGAATTGAAAACACCGAAAACAATGTGGAAAAGAAAGAAGACGCTTTACTCACAAAACAATGTGTACACACGCCGTGAAAATCGAATTCTCAAAATCAACAAATAAGCGCTGGCACCCGAATCAGAAAAGGAATCACAAAGCAAACAAAATCAAAGCTTCTTTCGTCGAATGGCGGACATGCCCGACCAGCCCGAAGTGGCCGCCTCTTGTTGTGGCTGTTCTGTAGAGGACTGCGCGATGGCTGCCAGCGGCTCCGGCTTGACATCGACATCCATTGGCGGATCCACGATCCCATCCAGCAAATCACCGAGCCCCGCTTGATCTTTGTTACGTCGGGCAGCCTTGGTGCGACCGGCTTTAGTGCTTTTCGTGACCTCCATGCGACATCCTTCCACCGAGGCAGCAATATTGTCGACCTGAGCCTGGATCAACGCATCACCATCCTCCTCATCTTCGACCAAAGTTGTGCCCTCAGCCAAGGAAGCCTCAGTTATCCGCCCTTGACCGTCAGATGTGCTTGGCGAATCGCATCGGTCCTCGATTTGGATCATCTCGTTCGGCTGGTTCTCATACAAACTGATGAAGTCGCCACCGATCAAGTTCGAAAAGCCAGCCGTCTTTTGGTTCTTCCCCCGAGTAATGGCGTCTTTGCTGCACGTGGAGGCGATGAGATCAGTCAAATCAGAGGCTCGTTGAAAGGAACGTTTCACGCACGCCGTGATAGTGCCCGTCGACAGGATCAATCGACCAGTCTGGTGCATGGCACACACCTCCTTGCGCTTGTTGATAGCCATCCAAAGGCATCCGTCAAGAAACAGCTCTTCTCGGGCATTTGGATCGACGATTGCCTTGCCATCGACAAATCCGTACATCACACAGATGGGATGATCTTTGGTAAATGAGACAAATTTGGTAAAGAATGCCGAAATCGAGTGAAAAAATTCGGGAAAATTTGCTTTTCAAAATTCCTTTTCACCCCCCCCCCCAATATTGCACAAGAACCGCCTGTTTTTTGCAGCACTACAAATCGACGGCCGACTTCACGGGGGGCAAGGAGCTGTTCGACCACTACGGCAAGATTAGAGAAATCGAGCTCGGATGGAGGGATGTGTGCATCGCCCGATGGAATTTGCGTCTAGTGTTCTCCGCGACAGGTTTGTTGATTTTTGTGGTTCTGAAAGTTTGGAGATATGTAGAATCTGGTCGCCTGTTCGCTTCCTGCCCAAAATAGGCGACGGTTGATTCCGGTTCAGGCTAACTTTGTGCTTTTGAGACTTCGAAAATTTATAATATGCGCCCGCCTGCCAGTATACTCATTTTCAGAATGCCCTTCGTCATTGGAGCAGCTGATTGATACGCGCCGCGCCGCATGGCATCTGGAATCACAACAAGAACCGTGGTATTTAAATGTGAAAAAGTGGTTATTTGAATACGGCCCAAAACCGCGCACCCGAATCCTTCTTGCAAACACGTTGATGTGTGAATCCATCTCAAAAATGTGCCCATCATTGTAAGCTACAGAATCGAGCGCTTTTTGTGATATCATGTGGACCTTGATTTTATTGCGTTTTATTGCGTTCATCCGTCGCGTGAATAAAGGTTTAATACACGGCAATACATTTTGCACGGCTAGAGCAAGGGAAAGCGATAAGAGCTTCGACGGCTTTTTCTTCGTGCGTTATTTGATTGAGCAGCTCGTGAAGCGTAATATTCGTCACATGTAGAAGATATCTTTTTTGCTTCATTTTGGCTATACGTCCCCCGTAAATCACCGTTCCAAGTCAATGTTATGTTTCCGCCGCTGTCTAAAATGACAAGGGAAGTGCATCTCGGCAGTTTTTTTCAGCGGATTTCGGCTATGGGGGCTATGTGTAGCGATCAGGAAGGTATAGAAGTAGTTTTTTTCAGCGGATTTCGGCTATGGGGGCTATGTGTAGCGATCAGGAAGGTATAGAAGTAGTTTTTTCAGCGGATTTCGGCTATGGGGGCTATGTGTAGCGATCAGGAAGGTATAGAAGTAGTTTTTTCAGCGGATTTCGGCTATGGGGGCTATGTGTAGCGATCAGGAAGGTATAGAAGTAGTTTTTTCAGCGGATTTCGGCTATGGGGGCTATGTGTAGCGATCAGGAAGGTATAGAAGTAGTTTTTTCAGCGGATTTCGGCTATGGGGGCTATGTGTAGCGATCAGGAAGGTATAGAAGTAGTTTTTTCAGCGGATTTCGGCTATGGGGGCTATGTGTAGCGATCAGGAAGGTATAGAAGTAGTTTTTTCAGCGGATTTCGGCTATGGGGGCTATGTGTAGCGATCAGGAAGGTATAGAAGTAGTTGTTTCAGCGGATTTCGGCTATGGGGGCTATGTGTAGCGATCAGGAAGGTATAGAAGTAGTTTTTTCAGCGGATTTCGGCTATGGGGGCTATGTGTAGCGATCAGGAAGGTATAGAAGTAGTTTTTTCAGCGGATTTCGGCTATGGGGGCTATGTGTAGCGATCAGGAAGGTATAGAAGTAGTTTTTTCAGCGGATTTCGGCTATGGGGGCTATGTGTAGCGATCAGGAAGGTATAGAAGTAGTTGTTTCAGCGGATTTCGGCTATGGGGGCTATGTGTAGCGATCAGGAAGGTATAGAAGTAGTTTTTTCAGCGGATTTCGGCTATGGGGGCTATGTGTAGCGATCAGGAAGGTATAGAAGTAGTTTTTTCAGCGGATTTCGGCTATGGGGGCTATGTGTAGCGATCAGGAAGGTATAGAAGTAGTTGTTTCAGCGGATTTCGGCTATGGGGGCTATGTGTAGCGATCAGGAAGGTATAGAAGTAGTTTTTTCAGCGGATTTCGGCTATGGGGGCTATGTGTAGCGATCAGGAAGGTATAGAAGTAGTTTTTTCAGCGGATTTCGGCTATGGGGGCTATGTGTAGCGATCAGGAAGGTATAGAAGTAGTTTTTTCAGCGGATTTCGGCTATGGGGGCTATGTGTAGCGATCAGGAAGGTATAGAAGTAGTTTTTTCAGCGGATTTCGGCTATGGGGGCTATGTGTAGCGATCAGGAAGGTATAGAAGTAGTTTTTTCAGCGGATTTCGGCTATGGGGGCTATGTGTAGCGATCAGGAAGGTATAGAAGTAGTTTTTTCAGCGGATTTCGGCTATGGGGGCTATGTGTAGCGATCAGGAAGGTATAGAAGTAGTTTTTTCAGCGGATTTCGGCTATGGGGGCTATGTGTAGCGATCAGGAAGGTATAGAAGTAGTTGTTTCAGCGGATTTCGGCTATGGGGGCTATGTGTAGCGATCAGGAAGGTATAGAAGTAGTTTTTTCAGCGGATTTCGGCTATGGGGGCTATGTGTAGCGATCAGGAAGGTATAGAAGTAGTTTTTTCAGCGGATTTCGGCTATGGGGGCTATGTGTAGCGATCAGGAAGGTATAGAAGTAGTTTTTTCAGCGGATTTCGGCTATGGGGGCTATGTGTAGCGATCAGGAAGGTATAGAAGTAGTTTTTTCAGCGGATTTCGGCTATGGGGGCTATGTGTAGCGATCAGGAAGGTATAGAAGTAGTTTTTTCAGCGGATTTCGGCTATGGGGGCTATGTGTAGCGATCAGGAAGGTATAAAAGCAGTTTTTTCAGCGGATTTCGGCTATGGGGGCTATGTGTAGCGATCAGGAAGGTATAGAAGTAGTTTTTTCAGCGGATTTCGGCTATGGGGGGTAATTGAAATTGTTAGGAGGCTGCTCCTTGGCGCCCTTAGCGCTTGGATTGTATGAATAGGGGTGTTTCCTCAATCCCGAAAACTCTCGATGCCGAAACTCCGTATCCCGAAACAAGTTAGCTAGCTTTTACATACCGAACACCAGACTAGATCTTTGAAGTAAATAGTTTTCCGATATTTTTCGATTTCGGAAATTTGATAAAATGATTGTCCGATACCTTCAAGGATCTACTAAGGCGTTAGGAAACGCAAAATACTGAGTTTCGGGATAGAGGGTTTCGGGATTTCGGGAACGGCATTCTTACGAAGAACCTCTAGAATAGTTTTTAAATTCCGCGTTCTAAAAGAAGCTTGATTGCTTGGCTAGTTTTAGTGGAAGGTCGGCAGCAGATTTGGAAAACAGATTCGGGATGAGCGAAAAATTCTACACAAGATATCCTTGGTCCTATCCTAAAACGCCAGCCTGAGTAAAAACAGTTTACAGCAAGATGATCAAATACCTTCACATTGCGGTCTTCCCTTGGACGGTGTTTTTTCGAAGATTGAAAGGCCTTTATTAAACGTAGTCAGTTCGGTACTCATAGGATAGCGGGGGGTGTCTGAAGCCATCAGGAAGCCACCCTGTAGTCAGTGCAATCTCAGTGCATGCTCTCGTTCAGGCAGAGTAGGTATAAATTTGATATGCAGAGAGAGGAGACAATAGAAAACGGCCAGTCCGATGGCACTCATGTAAAAATGTCTGATCATAGAGGATAGAAGACGTCCGACTAGAGTGAATAAGGCGGTGATTAGACAAAAATGGGACCATTCATCCATGACGAGCATGTACCACACACCTAAAGTGATGAGAAAACCCGAAGAAGAAAGCATACCGAGGGGTGCGAGGGTGAAGCAGAGCGCGATGAAGGATGCCACTGCCAGACCAATACAGGTGAATGCAGGCTGAAATGGGATATCAGGTTGGAAGCTAATTATTTGGGTAAAGGTCGCTTAACGGGGGGGAACAAACGTCCGCAAAACACACTTTACGTCCCGGTGGGAGTTTCCACGGCGGGCATCCGTTGCTCGGAATTAGCATAGCATCCGATCCATTAAGATGTACGGAAAACTGTAATGGTGCACATTGATGGAGAGAGCGAGCGAGAGAGAAAGAGAGAGAGAGAGAGGGAAAGAGACAGACAGAGCGAGAGAGAGAGAGAGAGAGAGAGAGAGAGAGAGAGAGAGAGAGAGAGAGAGAGAGAGCACAGAGGAGAGAGAGAGAGGGGGGGGAGAGAGAGACAGAGAGAGATAAGGAGAGAGAGAGAGAAAGAGGGACAGAGAAAGAGAGAGAGAAAGAAGAGAGAGAAAGAGAGACAGAGCGAGAGAGTGAGAGAGAGAGAGGGACAGAGAAAGAGAGAGAGAGAAAGAAGAGAGAGAAAGAGACAGACGGAGCGAGAGAGTGGGAGAGAGAGAGAGAGGGACAGAGAAAAAGAGAGAGAAAAAGAGAGAAAGAAGAGAGGGAGAGAGAGAGAGAGAGAGAGAGAGAGAGAGAGAGAGTTTTTATAAGAGCGAAAAGACTTACGTCAGCACAGTCGAAAGTCCACTGCAACCCAACCATGAACAGCCACCAGATCATATATAGCAACAAAACGACGATTGTCCCGACATCCATAATAGTTTGTAGCCTAGACGCAAAATGAAGCCTTTTGGCAGCGATGGCAATTCCGGTCGGCCGAGCCGCTCGGCCCGGCCGGTTGCCATGTCTGCCTTCTAGCGAAAAATCGTTGGAATATCGGAAAACGGAAAAATATCTTTGACGGCACTCGGTAAAAAGGTATGTTTTCTGTCCGCTGTACCCCAAAAAGGCTTCGCGTTTGTTTCGAAAGCAGCTTTGTGCTCGGAGATTGAGGTGCTACATCATTTTGGAGTGCTCTTGATGTGCGATATTAGTAGTACAGGGTGTCCCAACCCCCCCAACCCAGGCCTGGGAATTTTTAGGGCCGGCCCGGGCCGGGCCCAAATTTTGGCGGTTGCCGGGCCGGGCCGGGGCCGGCCTTGGGAAAAGCAGGGTCGGCCCCGGGCCGGCCCGGGCCGGCCCGACCTTCCTGAACGAATCTGAAATATATTTAAATGCAATTATGTAGCGATAATATTTATTATTTTTACATGTATAGAGATTACGCTATCTATCTACACAGCTTAAACAAAAAAAATAAATTTTTGATCAAAATTGCTTACCAGGAAAACGACCCGGGTTCGACCCCGCCCGAGGTCAATTTTTTGCTTTTTGCTTTTTTCTACCGGAAACAATTTGAAATCACTGAAATGCCATTTGGCATGACCTGAGACATCAAAACGTACTCTCAGCTTATGTTGGGACTCCTCTGATGAATGGCGGTAGTTAAGGTCAAAATGTAGGGCCGGCCCTGGGCCGGCCCGGGCCCAGTTTTTGGCGGTAGGGCCGGGCCGGGCCGGGGCCCAAAATTTTGGGTTTAGGGCCGGCCCGGGCCGGCCCGGGCCGGCCCTTTCCCAGGCCTGCCCCCACCTAGCGGTCCGCGGTCGATTCCGATTTTTACGATTTAGGTATCTATCGAATGCTCTCGAAAAGGCGAGAAAACAAGGAGGGTTGAATTTTTTAATTAAACCTTTTTATTTGCTAATTTAGGTCCAAAAACCATTGAAAACTGCTGATTTATGCGAGATTGCGAAATTCCTGATGAAAAATTCCCGGATTTTTAGGAAAACCTGAAATATCGATAGAATCAGATTAAATCTTAGAAAACGAAACCCGCTTGTTTTCTCGCCTTTCCGAGAGCTTTCGATTCGTGTAAAAATCATTCCGATCCGATCCGATTGACGACCTCTAGGGGGGGGGGGGGGTTTGGGACACCCTGTAGTTTGTTTGTAGTCTACAGGGTGGGCCAGAAAAAAAGCCCCTAGTTTGCACTGAAATAACTCACGAACGGAAACGAATCGAACCATCGTTACCTTGCCAGAATGCTTAAATATGCTGGGTATGAAGAATAAACACAAGTTGTTTTTTATGATTTTTGACGACCCCCTACTCGTTAAGAATTTTTGAACATTTTTGAAAAAGTAGGAAACTTTGAAGAGGAAATTAATGGAACTTTTTATGAGTTAGAGAGATTTCAAGGGTATCAAAATGAAGCCCTTGGAATGCGCTATCAAACCAGTGGTAAAGAATATAGAACGGTTTAACTAGCTGTAAAAAGGAACGGTCGGAAAATCGGCACTTTTGCCGAAATAATTCAAGATATAATTTCTTTACCATTCGACCTTTCTGATATTATGCATTTACGAATAGATAGTTAACTACTAACTTTTGGCATTAAGATTTTCAAAATCCCGATCAAAAAAAATTTTTGGCACTTTGCCAAGTCGGCGGAATTTGTGAGTTCTACGCTCCTATAGTTAAATTTATAATATGGTTATCTTTGGCAAACAGGATTACATCTAACAAATACAAAAAGTGACGGCGGCCATGTGCTTTCTATGGTTAACTCGAAATCGCCCCTTCTGGAAAAGGCCGGATCTTCCGAATGCTCCTATTGACGGCTAGTTAATCCGAATGACAATCTTTACCACGCGTCTGATAGCGCATTACAAGAGCTTCATTTTGATACCCTACACTTTACTATAACTCTTCAAAAGTTGCATACTTTATCGCTTCAAAGTTTTCTATTTTTTCAAAGATGTTCAAAAATTCTTAACGAGTAGGGGGTCGTCAAAAATCGTAAAAAACAACTTGTGTTTATTCTTCATACCCAGCATATTTAAGCATTCTGGCAAGGTAACGATGGTTCGATTCGTTTCCGTTCGTGAGTTATTTCAGTGCAAACTAGGGGCTTTTTTTCTGGCCCACCCTGTACAAACTTTTTGCCGTTTTTAGATCAACATTCGGCTAGGTTCTTGGCGCACTACAAAATGTGCAACGACGACTAACAAGGAGGCGTTTTTTAGGGGTGAATGGAGTTTTGAGTCCAAATCCGCACCTATTTTGGTGCAGAATTTTCTAATGAAATTCAGCCCAAATTCTTCAAATCACATAGTACAATTTTCGACGCTCTATCCGGTGGTGTTTTCAAAATCGCAGGATATTCTTCATAAACGCAAAAATTGTTTCCACCCCGTTATTTGCTCCCCCCCCTCGGGCTGGCTCCGACTCAAAACTCCGTTCACACTAAAAAAAAGTCTTTTTGTAAGCTAATATATCCATTCTATGGAAGACCAAGCGTACTTCAAAATGACGTCCCACATTCAGCTCCGAGATCAACGCTGCTGTCGAAAAAACAACAAGAACTTTTTGTGCAGCACAGGATGTCCCAAAGAAAACGATCCCCGCTAGCGGTCGGCAGCACAGTTCCGTGCCGCCACCCGAAATCCGCGTGGATTCCACCTGGAATCCGGGTGGAACGCAGGGAAATCGGGTGGCCGCAGTGGAAATCGGGTGGAAACACGACGCAACGCGGGCCCCACGCGTCGCGGCAAATGGAAATTGAGTGGAAACCGAGTGGATCCACTTGGTTTCCACCCGAGATCCATACGTTCCACCCGGAATCCACTCGATTTCCATGTGGAATCCACTCGCGTCCGCTAGTGGAATTCCCCTCGCTCCCCTCCGGGATTCCGAGTGGATTTCGGGTGGATGCACTGACCTGTGAGTGATGTCCGATTTTGACGATTTGGGTATCTATCGAAAGCTCTTGACGAGCTGAGCAGATCTATTCTCTCCGATTTGTGAAGTTCTCGAAATTTTGAACCCGATTTTCATCGTTTTTCTTGGGCGCGCAAATTACGCAATTTTGTGCAAAACTCAATGTAATCGGTTTCAGTTCCATGCAAGGTGTGTTTTCTCAAATTACGTTCAAAACGCTGACCTTGGGTGCGAGGAAAGACGTAAAAATTTGGAAAATGGGGTTTTTGTTAAAAAAAAAACTTCCATGAGAAAAGGCATCGAAACTCAGCCAACGCAAAAATGTTTTAGTAAATGTCACAAGAATTCGGGAATTTCGAAAATCGGGAAATACCATCTGCTCAGCTCGTCGAGAGCTTTCGATAGATAAGAAAATCGTAAAAATCGGACACGACTGCGGACCGTTAGTGGGAGGGCTTTTTTGGACACCCTGTACAGCCTGAGAGCATTAGGCGGTCGGGGGTAGCATATTGCCGGGGGGATGGCCTCCAAAAGATACAATCTATCTCTGAACGTGGGCATGGCCTCTGGCTATTTATTCGAGACAAAGCGAGAGAGATAGAGAGAGAGAGAGAGAGAGAGAGAGGGAGAGAGAGAGAGGCATACCGTATTGCGTGAGGTGCCCCGAGGCCATCCAATATCCGATTGCCGACAGAGGTCATCGACAGTTCATCCTTCCATCTCCTATAAGGTGGCCTAAAAAATGTTGCCTGCTTTGGACCACTTTAACTTTTGATACAACTACCTGCCTAATAACGCCAACCACACGAAAATCGATTCCGAAACATAACATCTCGGATAGCGCAGCAAAATCCTCCACAATCTACGGGGTGTCCCAAACCCCCCCCTAGCCGGCCGCTGACCTGTCCGATTTTTACGATTTAGGTATCTATCGAAAACTCTCGGAAAAGCGAGTCCAGCACGGCGCTTCGATTTGCAAAATGTCGGAATTTTGTGCGGGATTTTTGGCATTTTTCGCGCAAAAAGGACCCGCTTTTTTGTCCCGAACGCAATTTAACCGTTTTAAAAGGCCGTCCGCGAGCCAGAGCCGAGTTTGGTCTTGTTTTTGCAATGGATTCGGCTCGTTTTCTAGATGCGTCTCTGTCCTTTTACGCGCTACAGCTTGTTCAAAGACATTTGAGAAAACACCGCTTGGATGGGACTGAAACCGATTACATTGAGTTTTTGTCCAAAAATGCGTAATTTATGCCCAAAAACGATGACAATCGGGTAAAAATTTAGGAAATTTCACAAATCTGAGAGAATAGATCTGCTCAGCTCATCGAGAGCTTTCGATAGATACCTAAATCGTCAAAATCGGACATCACTGCCGACCGCTAGAGGAGGTCGTTTTCACAGGTCCGTGCATCCGCCCAAATTCCGTGTGGATTCCACCTGGAATTCGGGTGAAACGCATGGAAATCGGGTGGAAATCGGGTGGAAACACGACGCAACGCGGGCCCCACGCGTCGCGGCAAATGGAAATCGAGTGGAAACCGAGTGGATCCACTTGGTTTCCACCCGAGATCCATACGTTCCACCCGGAATCCACTCGATTTCCATGTGGAATCCACTCGCGTCCGCTAGTGGAATTCCGCCTCGATCCCTTCCGGGATTCCGAGTGGATTTCGGGTGGATGCACTGACCTGTGTTGGGACACCCTGTACAATCCCTCAAATCGGGGGGTTCTTCAGATGGGCAACGTTCCCGTTGTCGGCCAGCCGGTGAAGAAGGTTGTAATGGAGACGGTGTCGCTGTGTCTGATGATCGTTCCGATGCCATTAGTAACCTTCGTCGGCTGCTTCTTCTTATCCCTGAAATTGTGGCAGACTATCTACCCATATGAAACGGTGCGTTTTTAATATACATTTTTTTTCCAATCGTACAGCGCTGTCAATGGTACCAAAATGTAGCCCTTGCTCTGTAGAATAAGCCTACAATGCATTTGCGTCAAAAAATAAAAATATTTGAGTTCTAGACTCCTGGTGCATTGAAGCATAGCGGCCGAATCTTTTCAACTTTCAAAATCTTGTAAAAAATTTTCTAGCAATTTTTGCCGCAAGGAAACGCCTTTTTTATAGGGATTCGATTACGGCGAACATTTTGAGATACTCGACGCATTAATGTGACTTACCACGGAAAAGTTAGGGCTGGGTAAACCAGGGCCTTACCAATTCGGCTGCACATGGTTTTTACGGGTGCACATCGCTGGTAAAAATCCCGATCGGCGAGAAGAGGGCAAAATGCCGACGGGCGGCTTTTTTTGCTGGGACACCCCAGGCCTGGGGAATGGGCCGGCCCGACATTTTGGCTACATTTTTACCAAACCAGTATATGCCATCATTTAATTTTTCCGGAGTCACAAAAACGTGTTAGATCAAGTCCGTTAATCGTCTATAGACTTGCACAACCGACGATGTATAGTATGTAACGAGAATTTATTCATAAAGCAGCATACAACCAGTTACATCTTTAGTTCAATAGAAAAAAAGTCTGTTTTCCTTAGTGGAGCTCAATTTCTTTGATGCCTACGTGTAGTTTGAACGCTAATACACTTAAATAAGGCTAACAAAGCATATTCCCAGCATTTCTGAACATTTCCGGCCAAAAAAAAGCAAAAAGCAAAAGATTGACCTCCGCCGGGATCGAGCCCGGGTCGTTTTCCTGATAAATCAAAGTTAAGCCAAAACTCGGATTTTTTCACTTTTAGCTGTTTAAACAGATGATTTAAGTTGAATATCAACAAGGAAAACTTATAATGTAAGTAAATCACCCCATTTAAACGCAATATAACTTATTGGCCAGGTGGCGGACCGGCCGGCCAGCCTAAAATCCCGAAAATCTCGGCCCTGGCCCGCCAAATTCCCAGGCCTGGGACACCCTGAATAAAGATGGCTTAAAGGGCACGTTCAGGGACGTTTTTTTTGAAAAAAAGCAAAGGTTTTTGCCGCGGCCGGGGGTCGAACCCGAGCCCCCCCGCTCGGGAGGCGCGGATGGATACCAGTCAGCCACAGCTACAACCTGGCAAGAGGACGAGGGGCGCCCCACGCCGCAAAGGAGGAGATTGGCCTGTCACAGCACGGGCAGGCAGTGCGCGCGGTCCCTACGTCCATAGGGTGTACACGTTGGGACAGAGTACACGGCCCCTCCCTGAACGTGCCCTTTAAGTGCAGTTTACCCCCCCAGCCCTAACTTTTCAGCCATACGTCCTATTAATGCGCCGAGTATTTCAAAATGTTCGCCGTGGTCGAATTACTACAAAAAAGTTGTTTTCTTACATCAAAAATTGTTAGAAAAATTTTTATAACAATTATAAGTCTGGGTTTTCTTTAGTTAATTTTTGCTGTTCCAAAGTGAGTTTTCGTATCTCGGCTATCTTTTGACGTACAGAGCTGTCAATGGTACCAAAATGTAGCTCTTGCCGTGTAGAATAAGCCTACAGTACGTTTGAGCCGAAAAAAATAGCGGAAAATAAAAATATTTGAGTTTTAGACTCCTAGTACATCGAAGCATAGCGACTTAATCTTTTCAACTTGCAAAATCTTGTAAAAATTTTTTTAGCAATTTCTGCCGCAAGAAAACAACGTTTTTATAGTAATTCGACCACGGCGAACATTTTGAGATACTCGGCGCATTAATAGGACGTATGGCTGAAAAGTTGCGGCTGGGGGGGGTAAACTGCACTCCAAGTTGGAGTAAAAAAAAAAAAAAAATAAAAATAGGGAAAAAAAAATATTCGATTTTAAAATATTCCGGAAAAAAAAAATAAAAAAAAAAAAAAAAAAAAAAAAAAAAAACCAAAAAAAAAAAAAACAACAAAAAAAAAACCCCAAAAAAAAAAACCCCCCAAAAAAAAAAAAAAAAAAAAAAAAATAAAAAAAAAAAAAAAAAAAAAAAAAAAAAAAAAAAAAAAAAAAAAAAAAAAAAAAAAAAAAAAATTAAAACCCCACAAAAACCGAAGAACCAAAAAACCAAAAAACACAAAAAAACAAAATTCCAAAAAAAAAAAAAAAAATAAAAATAAAAAAAAAAAATTTTTTATTTAAATTTTTTCATAAAAATTTTAAAAATTTTTTAAAAATTTTCCTCACCTAATTTAAAAATTTTTTAAAATTTTTTTAAAAAATAATTTTTATTAAAAAATTTTAAAAAATTTTTTCTCTCCATTAAAAAAAAAAATCCTCCTTTTTTTCCTCTCTTTTTTTTTTTTCTCGTTTTTAAAAATTCATAAAAAAATATTTTTTTCAATTTTTAATTTTTTAAATTTTTTTTTTTTTTTTTTTTTTTTTAATCCAAAAAAAACAATAAAAAACCCACAAAAAAAAATTAAAAATTTTCAATTTTTTTTTTTTTATTAACAACCCCCTCCAAAAAAAAAAAAAAAAAAAAAATCAAAATTTTTTTTTTTTTTAATTTTTTTTTAAATTTTAAATTTCAATAAAAAAAAATAAATTTTATTTTTTAAATTTTTTTTCAAACACATTCAATTTTTTTTTTAAATTTTTTTTTTTATTTAAAAAATTTATTTAAAATAAAAAAAAAAAAAAAAAAAAAAAACCAAAACCCCACCCCTCCCCCCCCCATCCCCCCCCCCCCCCGGCCCCCCCAAACACCCCCCAACAACCCCCCCCCCCACACCACAAAAAAATGAGAAGGAAGAAGGAAAAAACCCCCCCGCCCAGGGGGGGGGGGCCGCACCCCCCCCCCCCCCCTTTTTTTTTTTTTTAATAAAATAAAAAAAAATAAAAAAAAAAAAAAAAATTTTTTTTTTTAAAATATTTTATAAAAAAATAATAAAAATTAAAAAAAAAAAAAAAAAAAAAAACGATAACGGTTCCTTGATTTTGGTGAAAAACACTACCAAATCTGCTGTTTCACTTTCAAAATAAAAGTCCGCAGCAAATTTGGAAAGCGTATTCGGAATCGGCGAAAAATTCTGCACAAGACGCACTTGGTCCCGAATCGAAACTCCAACTTGGGTAAAAACACTTTACAGTAGGCTCGTCAAGATCTTTCGATAGCTACCTAAATCGTCAAAATCGGACATCACTGCCGACCGCTAGCGGGGGGCCTTTTCTTTGGGGGACATCCTTTATATCACGCTTTTAGGATTGCGTAATAAATGGGCGATTTGCGGGCTGTTGACGGCCATTTCGATCCCCATCTACGCCTTCCCCCATCTTTTAATGGAACCATATTTATTTGAATTAAAAACTGTTTAAAATGCGATAAAAATTGTCTATATGTCGTTATCGGAACACATATTATTTTTATTGAATAAACAAAAATTGAGGAAAATCTATGGGCAGCACATATGATAACGGGGGGGGGAGTCAAATTTTCGAAATTTTCGAAATTTTCGGTATTTTGAAAGCGTCATTCGATAAAGCGTCGAAAACTGCCCTAGGAGAATTAATTTCAGCCCGAAATAATGTAAATGAAATTTTTTATCGAATAAACAAAAATTGATCAAAATCCATGGGCAGCACATAGGATAACGGGGGGGGGGAAAGCCAAATTTTTGAGATTTTCGATATTTTGAAAACGCGAATCGATAGAACATCAAAAATTATACTAAGAGATTTTTTTACGACGCGAAAAAATGTGTTATAAAAGTTTTATAGCCTAAAAACTATTTTTGAAAACTATGGGCAGCACATAGGATAACGGGGGGGGATTTTCGGCGTTTTGAATATTTTCGATATTTTGAAAGTGCCATTCGATAGAGGACCGAAAATTATACTAAGAGTTTTTTTTACAGCCCGAAAAAAGCTTATTTAAAAATACTTTTATCAGATAAAAAGTTTGAGTGCCCCCCCCCCGTTATTTCCCCCCCATTATCCTATGTGTACCGAAATGCCTACAGGCTGAAAATAGGCAAAATATCCGGCTGTGAATTTAATAAAAAAACATATTAAGAATGATATGTTTGGCCTAAAAAGCTCAATTTTCTCCAATGAATCTCTGCTAGCCGTACAGGGGGGCACACTAGCCGAGAGCATTTAGGAATCCAGAAGAACTTTTAGCAGGTTTTGTTAGCTAGACTTTCGAAAAACATCGCAAAAAATCTTCAAAAATCGAAAATTTCGGTTCTTTTTCGTTTTTTTGCCAATTTTGGCCAAAAAAAAATCGAAATTTTAAAAATTTCTTATTTCTGAAAACGGTGAAAAATGCTATAAAATTGCTTATATTTCGTTACATGGCCGTTCGGATTTACCAGGGACAAATTACCGGGTGTGCAAAAAAAAAGGCCACAGTTTGGGTCGAAATAACTCGCGAACGGTAGAGAATCGAAGGTACGTTACCATGCCAGAATGCTTAAATATGCTGGGTATGAAGATTTAACACAACTTGATTTTTTCGATTTTTGGCGACGTACCCATACAAATGACACCCGAAAACTGTGCGTTCGGGGAATACTTCATTTGCATTTTTCTCAGTTTCCTATGGTGGCTGGCATCTAATTTTTATTATGTAAGTTAATATAAGCAGCAGATATGTACCTACAAAATTTAAGAATTTTTGAGGGTCTGGTTGAAAAGTTAGAGAGGAATGAAATTTTGTATGAACTATGCAAAGATTAAAGCCATTTCACGTCGCAAAAATTTTAAGAAGATTTGTAAATTTCGATTTTGGAATAGGGTGATCTTCGATTTTGAGCTGAAAGTCACCATAATTTTGAATCAGATTGCCCCCAAATTTTACGGGCGTAGATAATAACATCAAGGCTATAATCGTATCCATAGGACCCAGCTGGTTTTTTTATTTTTAAAAATTCGAAAATTCACCCGGCTACTCGGACCCAAAATCGGCTCTCTGGCCTTGTTTTGCACTTTGCCTCGTAACTTTGTTATTTACCACCCAAAATCGGTAATTTGTAACAGGTTATCTTACAATCACCTCTAGAAGTTCCTCGAATTGAAAAATCGTCACTTTATGGAATTTTATGATGGCATGCTAAAACGCGCTCCACGGGGGTTACTGTAGAAAACCGAAATTCGCGATTTTCGTGGTGTTTTTGCCATGGAATCGCTTTGATCTTTTTGTAAAACTAATAGTAGCGGTTTTTGGACAAATTGACCAAAAAATTTACAAAATTCTGCCGCAGAATTAAAAAATCAGTTTTTAGTCTTTTTCATGAAAGTTTGTGGATAGTACGCTCTCGTATTTGGCAGTGAGGTGCCCCTACTTATTGCCTAACAACCCAGAAAATTTCAGCCGGATCGAAGCTAGGGGCCCCGAGAAAAGCGGGGAAAACGAAACCTACAGTACCCCACTGGGGGCACGTTTTAGCAAGCAATACAAAAATACCATAGATTGTGGTGGAATTTAGTGTGGAATCCGAAATTAATATTTGGATAGGTCATTGACAAAATATCAGCCATATGCAGCGAGTTTTAAGCGAGTTATGACTCAAAGAACAAAAATAACGCAAAATCGCGAAAATTGTTTTGCTTTTAAAAAATGAAATTGACCTCGATAAATTCTAAGATTTTACCATTACATTTTTACAAATAGATACTATTTTTAGGCCAAAAATCAGAATTTTCCCACCTCCCGTTCAAGAACGCACAATTTTCGGTCGTAATCAGCGGTAAATAGTACAGTTGCGTACCCAAAAATCGAAAAAATCAAGTTGTGTTAAATCTTCATGCCCAGCATATTTAAGCATTCTGGCATGGTAACGTACCTTCGATTCTCTACCGTTCGCGAGTTATTTCGACCCAAACTGTGGGCTTTTTTTTGCCCACCCTGAATTCCTGATCCAACCCCTAATTTGGTGCTTTTCGCAAGAAAATCAGAAAAACAGTTATTCGCCCTCTTTCTATTAAAAATGTGATCCGAACGGCACAGAAAAGGTAAAAATTCAATGCTACCCCATTTTAAACGCAAAATTGTTGATACCTCGTCGCACACCAGCTTCACGACGGCCGGGTCGATCTTGATTTTTTGACTTTTTTTTGGGTTATTTTCCCTACATTTTTGACGAAAAAGTAAAAAATTCCACAGGAACTTTCCGGAACACCCTAATACGGTTCTTTAGGATTTCCGGGGGGGGGGGACCAATTTTTTTGCGACATAAGCCTAAATTTTAAAAATTAAAAAACTAAATTTTATAAATAGCGGATGCGTTTCTAAATGGTTTTTAACTATTTCTAGGCATAAAAACTACACACATCTTAATTAAAAAGTTTAATTTTAGGTAGAAAAATAAAGAACCTAAAGAACCCCTAATATTGATCCCGGAAACGTGACCGGAGGCAAATCAATATTTATACTCGATAGAAAATACCAATGATAACATTCATCAATAGATTTCCATTAAAAGATAGTGGCTGGCGTAGATGGGGATCGAAATGGCCGGCAACAGCGCGCAAATGGCCCATTTATTATTGCGCAGCCCTAAAAGAGGTAGTTCATCCAAAAGTTTTAGTCTGCTCAACGTTTCAGTTAACATTTAAAACGCCCTTCTGCACATTTGTTATCAAAAAAATGAAGGGAGAATCCTTATCGGCACTGGTCTGTTAGCGGGCGGGGAATTTTAGCGAATTTTTTAACAATTTTTCCCAGTAATCCCTTACGGCCCCATAACAAAATTTATTTATATCCTATCCCAGGACAGGGCGTCCAAAAAAACCCCCACTCGGCATTTGGCCGTCTAATGTCGGATCGGAACCAAATTTTTACCAGCGATGGGCACCCATAAAAACTATTTGCAGCCGAATTTTCTAAGCAAAATATTGTAAAACAACAAAGTTATCGGTAAAAAAAAACAGGTTTTTGGAAAACGCTGGTATCCATTTTTGGCTTTTTTTCGCAATTAGCATACCGATTTTTACTAAATTTCCCAAAAATGGTCATTTTCGGGTCGGTTTCGGTCAATTGTGATCTTAAAAAGTGATGAAAAGTCTGAATTTCGACTTCATTTTCGTAAATCAAAAAATGGTTCTGTTCTATTTCGCGGGGGGAACTGTGCGGGGGGAAATATGCTTCGCGGAATCTTCCATCTTTTCGCTATTTTCTCGGGATTTTTGCAACGCCATTCGATAGAGCATCAAAAAATATACTAAGAGTTTTTGTTTAGCTAAAAATATTGTAATATAAAAAAGTTATCGCAAAAACAAAAAAAACTATGGAAACTGGTTCCGGAATGTTAGTTTTCGGCATTTTCGACATTTTGTCGATATTTTGAACCTGTCATTCGATAGAGCATCAAAAAATATACTAAGAGTTTTAATTTCATCTAAAAATATTGTTTTATAAAATAGTTATAGCAAAAACAAGGTTTATTCGGTGTTTCCACATGGGATCGTGGAGTCGAAAGCTAGTTTTCGACATTTTCGATAACTTTCAGAAATTTCTTGAATGCCATTCGATAGAGCGTCAAAAAATATACTAAGAGTTTTAATTACAACTCAAAATAGCATCATGTATGACGAAAGGCAGCGGCATCCTACGCTAATCCAGTAATAAATACTGGAAAAGCGCCCACGCGAAGGATTGCCACCCGCAGCCCTTGTTGGGAGAAAGACCTAAAACCAATAACGCGCGCGATCGGCTAAAAGCGGTAGTGTTTGTACAATGCATTTACCAAAACCCTGAAAACAATTGTATTAGAAAACGTTTATTAGTGCATGGAATACACGAGACGCGAATACGGGGGAACTCTGGGCGGGGGAATCTGGCTAGCTCTGGGCGGGGAGGAAAGAGTCTGGGCTGGAGTCTATTATGAGTCAAACGGATATTAGAATCAGATAAATCTGATCCCAACACCGCTTTATTCCCAAACCAGTCGCGGGAACGACTGGCCGCAACGACCCCCTGTTGGGGAGAGGCCGCGGAGACTGGGGAATAAATCCTCATAGGCCCTTCCGCAGGGGAGCGCCCCACGGAGGTATGGCGTGGAAAGGAGCGCCCCGTCGCCCAGCGCGCCCGAATAAATAAACCTCGTAAGTCCTGCAGAAAACGTTAGTTTTCTACAGAACTTTCGACACTCCCGCCCGGCCGAAGCCAAGGCGAAAGTGTTGTGCGATTTCTGGGTGGTGGCTTCCGGATCACGCTTCTGGACTGATCTCTGATAGACCAGGGTATTTCGCGTTTCACCGTCTGCCTACTGAACTCCGGAAACTGCGGGGTCTGCTTGGGTAGGAGAACTACTGTAGGTCTGCAGTTTCCGGGTCAGTTAAGGGGCGCACAAGGTTACATTCGGGAACGAGGACGATTGGAACCTCCGCCCCACGAAAAAGAAAAAAAAAGACTCCAGACACAGTACAAGCGATAGTGGAGATTCGAGCTATGGGGCCATACAGTAGTGGATGGGGAGTCCATAGGTGTAATCGGAATCGTGAAGGGGGGACGGGGGGGGGGCCAAAAAATTGGTAAGTATCCTAGGGGTGGGGCAAAACTGGGGAAGTTAGCTGACGCTAAGGAGCCCGTACTCCTGTCAGCTAACCTGGGACAACACTTCTCAGCTTTCGTTAACTTGACTGCTTGACGACGCACTGGGGTGGAGGTGGAGCAGACGAGAAGACGGCGGCTGACGGTGTGTAGAACCATTCTGCGTGGGGGAAAACCGGTCTGGTTTGAAAAGAAAGGTTCTGCTTACAAGGATTTCATGAGAAAAAGGAAATTTCCCATGAGTCCTCGTTGGAAAGCCTGCTTCAATTCCTAGGACTAAGACAACTTCGACGAATCAAACGAGATCCGAAGAAGCGTCCCCTGCTTTCACTAAGTCTGAGAGTCTGCTTGGGGGAAGGCAAAACTGCATGATGCGACTCCGATGCCGATGGTTCTGGCGCATCGAGTTGCAACATGCCTGAGTCCAATTTCCGGACGTTGTCTGCGATCTTGATGATCGTAGTCACTGCTCTTACGAGCGTACGGCCTGATTTAAACATTCGAACTTTGACATTCCGGATTTCTCCGTCTTTGCCACTGTTCAAGAGTTCTATGATCTGACCGATAGGGAAAGTCCCGCGATGGCCCTGAGGCTCTTTCAAGATCACGACTTCGCCTAATTGAGGGGCCTGGGTGGTTTGGTGTCGATGGAGGGCTGATCTGTACTTGTTCATGTCCCGGATCTTGGGGAGGTAGTACAGATCAAAATCCTTCCATATCTGGGTCAATTGGCGATGATAATTTCTGAACCAGTCTGTGACCGTCTCATCCGTAGGGTTCACCTTGACTTGAAAGTCTGGATCATCCTCGGACTTAGGATCATAGAACTGCTTAGCACCGCGTATTCCTGGGTAGATGAAGTCAATCGGTCGAATAGACACAATCTCCTCTTCCACACTCAGGAATACGAGTGGCCGATTATTTGCGCTAAATTCTATATCTGTCAGGATCGTAGTGAAATCCAGCAGATTGAATTTCTTGCAACTGGAAATGGAGTCAAGCTTGCGCTTGACTATCTGGATCATCCTTTCGGCGTGACCAGATTGCCATGGGGCTGCTGGAGCATTGAAAATCCACTGAATTCCGGTTTCACCGAAGAAGTTCAGGGCATCTTTGCTCCCGCACTGAATTATATCCTCTTCATCCATTTCTGGACTAGAGTCTTCGTCTGCTTTGGCCGAAACGGCACGTAAAATTTCATCTGCTTTCCTGAAGTTGGTCCCATTATCACTCCACATCTTTTCTGGATAACCACGACGGTTCGAAAACCGCCGTAGACAGCGCAGAAAATCAATGGTGCTGATAGAGTGGGCCAACTCAAGATGAATAAGCCGGGTGGACATGCACTCAAAGAGGCAGACGTAGACTTTCTGGGCGTCTGGACCATCCATGATGAATGGGCCAGCGAGATCCACACCTGTGAACTGGAATGGAATGCATCTGGAAGTCCTTTCGGACGGGAGAGGAGGGGGATCTGGATTACGATAAGGTCTGGAATTGCGTATGTTACATTCTACGCAATTGGTCTGACAAGCTGAACTTTTACCGATCAGATGAAAACGAGTTCTCAGTCTGGCTTCGGTTTCAAGTCTGCTGTGGTGAATACCGTCCTGGACATGAGCCTGCTTATAAAGCAACCTGACTAACTGATCTTTAGGCCAAAGAATTGGAACTCCTTGTACAGGATCTGGAAGATTTGTAACTCTGTTCCGTAACCTCACAATGCCGTACGGGTCAGTGTGCACATGAAATTTCAGCTGTTTTGAAACACTGGGTAAGTGTCTCTGCTGATGACAAACTATTAGATAGTTTTGTGCAATCACTCTGGACTCGTGTAGGCTTTGCGAGGAAAGGAGACTGGTTACAAAAGCTTCCGCACCTGGATAGTCAGGAGACTGCTTCAGTGCCTCGATCGTGTAGTCCAGTGCCGAGTCGATGGATGTAAATTGATCCAAGTCGACCGGCAGCTCATAAACAGTCTGCTGAGTAAGAGCTTGGGATTTCTGCTTCTTAGCCGAAGCTACTGGGGTATCTGACTTAGTGACTGTAGTCACTGGTAAAGTTTCTGGAGGAACAACTGAAGCTACTGCTTTAGTTGCTGACCTAAGTCTGCGAGTAGGGGGATCTTCGACCTCTGCTACATGGTCGTCGAAACGAACATGCTTTAGAGGCTTAGAAGAGTCTGGGTCAGGAGTGGGCGCCTGGACTGCATCTTTCCGTGGACGTCCGGGTTTACGTTTCGGAACTGCTTGTATGCCTGCGCACACCGTTGCTGCTCCGACTGCTTCGTCCTCAAGAGGCACATCATAGGTCTGCTGTAGTGAGGGCAGCCATTTCTCGAAGGGCCTGGTCAGAAAAGCTGGTCCAGTGAACCAACCCTTCTGAGAGGCTTCTTCGAGAGATATCGGTGCCTTACTGTAACCGTTTTTTGTTGACCGTGGGATTTCGATACGTGAGATAGCACATTTTGTGCAGAATTTTTTTGCTGATTTCGAATCCGTTTTCAAAAGTTGCGGAACCCCTCTAGATAAAAAGTTACAGCCGGGTTTCTACCCCAAATGACCGAAAATTACAAACTTTAAAGCCTTATAAAAAACTCGTGGAACATTTTGTGGGATAAAATAAAGCACTCCTAGGGGTAAAAAAACGTGCTCTTTCGAATGGGCTACCTCACGAACCCGTAGCTCAAAATTCACAAAATTTCAAAATTTGGCCATCCAGGGCCAAAACTTTTTTTTCATAAATTTTGAGCTACGGGTTCGTGAGGTGGCCCATTCGAAAGAGCACGTTTTTTACCCCTAGGAGTGCTGTATTTTATCCCACAAAATGTTCCACGAGTTTTTTATAAGGATTTAAAGTTTGTAATTTTCGGTCATTTGGGGTAAAAAACCGGCTGCAACTTTTTATCTAGAGGGGTTCCGCAAATTTTGAAAACGGATTCGGAATCAGCGAAAAATTCTGCACAAAATGTGCTATCTCACGTATCGAAATCCCACGGTCAACAAAAAACGGTTACAGTCAGTTCCCAAGTCCGCAGGGTTAATTTTCCCTGGAACATGGCGAACATGGACCTTGTAGACTGCTTGGAGGCGTTCAAGGCCCTCACGGAAAACCTGCACACGATTGCGAACGAATATGACTGGATGGACGGATTTCGAAGTGAGCTGACCAAGAGCTGGGTTTGAGTCAGAATAGAACGTTATGCTCTGAATCTGAACACATTCCCGAATCTCATGGACAACACTCTCAACGAGTTCCATACCAAGAGTCATACCTAGCAATTCGTGCTTCGGGATCGCCGGAGTGCCGCCCTTGATGTGAGTGAGCCTGGACTTGGAGACGAGTAGTCGAGCACCAAGTTGTCGATCTTCTACCACCGCGGACTGGAGATAGACTGCTGCACAAGTGCCGGCTGCTGACGCATCCGTGAACACGTGAATGTTCACCTGGGGATTTTCGAAGAATTTCGGATCCTTAGTAGGAATAGCTACTCTGGGAAAAGAGACTAAATCCTGTAAGGAAACGAACTGCTTTAAAAGAAGAAGCCATTCCTGGACAGTGACTTCTGGGATTGGGTCATTCCAATTGACAGTCAATCGCCAGAGGTCCTGGATAAGTCTGCGTAAGTCTAAGGTGAAGGGAGCGAGTAAGCCCAATGGGTCAAAGATGGAGGCGACCACACTGAACATATCGCGCTTCGTCCATCGACTTCGAACAGGTCTGAACTTCGAATCGAAAATCGAATCAATCACTGATTTTTTCAAACCAATGATTCTGAGTATGTCCTCGTCGAGAGACCACATCAGGCCGTAAAGCTTGATAAGTCTTTTCTCGACTTTATCCTCTTCTGGAATGAAAGCGAGGACTTGCTTTTCATTAGAGGTAAATTCGCGGAGATTCATAGAAATCCCGTTGAATAACTGCTTTGTGAGAGAATACATCTGCTTTGCTTCATCAAGCGTGTTGAAGCCTAACGTAACATTGTCCACGTAACAATTGTGGACAAGATCACGCTTCAGCTTTTCTGGGAGGTCTGCATTATTGATGTAGAACTGGAGTGAAGCACCCAAAAGAAACGGCGAACTGGTTAGACCGAAAGGAACTCGGCTAAACCGATACTCCTGCAGGTCATTCCAACTGCCCCTCCTTCGGAACCTTTCCATTTCTGCTGAAGGGTCTGAGCTAGTCAGAATCTGCTTAACGATAGCTGGTCTGAACCACAGGAACCTCGTTGCATCCCGGTCCTCCTCATGGAGTGCGACCTGATGGAACGCTTTCTCTATGTCGCTGATCAAGAGGTTACGGTAACACCGAACCCTGAACAAGACATGAAGAAGCGGAGGAATTAACGAAGGGCCTGGGTACAGCTTATCGTTTAAAGAAGGTTGTCCCTTCAGTTTCGCGCTGCCATCATAGACAAGGCGAATCTCCGTAGTGGAGCCTGGCTTATACACCGGATGGTGTGATAAATAATGGATCTGCTTTGGCGTAAGCCTAGGAGAATCTGGAACACATTCAATGATGCCTGTCTGAAGCTGCTTCATGATCAAACCGTCGTAAGTCTCGAAGAGACTTGGCTTGTTCGCAAAGCTTTTCAGAATTGCGAATGTCCGCGGTATTGCCAAGGACTTATTGGAAGGAAGCTCTCGAACTTCTTCCTCATTCCAAGGCAACCTTACGGTCACTCGATCGTCTGATATGCAAACAGTTTGCAAGAATTTCGACTTAGCTTTGCGGGCTTCGTCGTCTGCTTTAGTGGCAACGGTTTGATTGTCTGGAATTCCAAGGTTCTCATATCGCCAAGGATCATGTGTCACCTTTCGGGACAGTTCTGCAAACTCCGAGGGAGTATCTGAGTCTGAATTGGGATTTTCCATAAATGGAACGGCTGGTTCAAGCCGGAGAGCACGTTCTTTCTTGACCTCACGAACGAGTTTCTCTCTTCGCCGTTTGGCAGGTTCTGCGATTGTGAGAAAAGTCTGGTGCCCATAAGGGAGGAAAACATCTTTGCCTTTGAGTGACTCTCCATTGAGATCTTGGAGCAGTGCACTCTCGACATAGCTGCAGCCGCTAACGACTGGGCCAAAGATGAAGTGGTCAACGACCTTACCCGAAGGTAACTGGATAGGGGGACGAGAAGTATCTCGCAATTGATGGAGAATGTCCTGTCCTATTAGGATGGAGCATCTGACAATGTGTCTACTCTTTGGATGGAAAGGCAGATGGATGTGCTGATCTTCGATCACCGCACGATCCTGCTGTCCTAACTTCCAAATTTTGACTTTGATGTCTGCCAAAGTAGTTACGTCGATCGGAAATTGACCGACGTTTGGAATCTGGATATGGGTCAGGTGAACTTCTGGAGTGACAGAAGTGCCATCAAATTGTCTGATACTGCGCTTTGCAGTCCCTAGGTCTGGAAATCGATACTTCTCAAATAAGCCTGGGCTTAAATAAGATTGCGTCGAGCCCGTATCGAGAAAGGCATCGACGAGTATAAGATGGTCTGGCTTATTTGGGTCTGGATGTACCAGTGGGATCTGGAGAACCTGAAGTTGGGAAAGGCGAGAGTCTGGATTGTCTGCTTTATGGCAGGCAAGGTAAACTTCTGGGCTGATATACTCAGTGCGAGTATCCGGGCATGTCAATGCCTCGAAAAAACTCGGCACCGCAGCAATCATCTGAAGTGACTTCTACAAAGTCCTGGTCTGACTCTTCGTCTTCTGAAGAACTGACATCATCGGCGATGTTTGTACGTCGCTCTTCTTTCTGACTGTCTGGCCTGCGCGTGAACGTGCGCTGGTTCTGACTCTGGTTCTGGTATGGCTTATTGGGAGTATAAGCCTTTTTCTGGGTATCAGTGGTTGCAGAAGGTGGGAACTTCTGCACGACTGGGGTTGAGCTGTTCGAGTTCTGGAATGGACGCCGATCCTGACTGGTCTTAGGAGCAGAGGAGTTTGTGTTAGAGTGGTGGCGGCGTTTGAAATTCTGGTAACCAGAACTTGCTTCCTTAGTGGAAGTCTCCACACACACACCATGGAACTTGGTGTGGTGGGTATCACCACACTTCTTACACCTAACTCCATTGCACCGAGACAGATCATGATCTGCCTCCAAACAGATTCGACACCTGCTCTGGGCCTGGACTGTTTCAAGTTGGACTGAACTTCCAGTGAACTGGCTGCACTCGCACGGTCTGTGACCTCTCTCGGAACAGAAAGGACAGCTCGTGCGGTGGGACTGGATCTTGTAGTTGGCGAGCTGAGCTTGCCGCTGATTGGCGAAGCCCCTGGTATGCGCCTGGAGCTGGATCACCATCTCTAGCATTGAAGTGCTTGAGATAGCGCCAGGGAACTTGACGAGGAAGGACTGGGATACGGCAAGCGGAAACTTGTCGATGATGTCGCGCTTGGTTCTGGTATCGTTACAGTTCGTGTCCTCAAGCTCCCTTGCGGCACCGCGGAGGGTACCGAAGGTTGCTTCCAGGTCTGCATAGTCTTCGTTGACATTTGGCAAACTCAAGATAGAATCGAGTGCCCTGCTTTGGCGTTCAGCCAATTGATAATGTCCGTCAAAGAGTTGCATTACAGCATCATACAACCCTTTAGTGGACATATCATATGAAGCTAAGGTCTGGGCCAAGTATCCGGAGACACTATTGCGGAGGAGATCGAGCTTCTCTCCGTCGCTGATGCAGATCTGGTTTGTCTTCTGCAGAATGCGCATCCACCAGGGTTTAAACGAGCCGGTACCATCAAAGGTAGGCAAGTTTCCACCTTGCTGGATGGCTGTGTAGGGGCCGCGGTATTCACGGCGCGCCTGTCTGCTTGCATCAGTATTGAACTGCTCAAAGAAATGCGTGCCGTCATCGGTAACCAGCATGGAAGCAGGAACCGCGGCCGCTAGGTTAGCAACCATGCTATCAGTAAGCACGGAAGCCTGGCTAGTGTTCGAAAGCGAACCCGAACCGCGCACATCAGTTACGATGGGCGATTCGTTTTTAGGAGGCAAAGCCGCAATGGCAGTACCCCCGGTCTGAGGAGTATCAAAGTATTGATACTGTTTTGGAGCCTGAGGCCATACCGGGTGAGGGTAAGGCGAGGGTGTCTGCTCTTGGGGGGTGGTCTGGTCTGGGGACAGCTTAGGAAGCTGAGGGGTCGGGAAGTCACCAGCCGCGCCGAGCCTCTGCTGCTCCAGGCTCCGCATACGCAGCTCGAAGTCGCTGAAGCGGTGTTCGATGTTGTCCTTCATCGAGCGCATCGCCGTCTCAACCTGCTTGCGGGTGCTAGCATGCTGCTTCTCTTGATCTTGACGAAGACCAACTTGTAGTTGCTGAAGCATTGCCTGAAAAGTTGTAAGGTCTGGATTGGCTGGAGCCCCACCCTTCTGCTTTGGCTTCGGAGCCCGAGAACCAGTTTTATTCTGCTTAGCTGGAGTAGTTTCCGGCTTTGGAGTCTGCTTCTGCGAAGACACCTTAGCTTCGCGCTGCTCCGACTCCTCGCGGTCAAACAACAACGGGATTGTTTCATCCTTAGTGTCGTCTTCCACGAAAGAGTCGAAGAGGTTGAAGCGTTTGGCCTGGGTATGCTGTTGACCGGTAGCCTTATCAAGGATAAGAGCGGTGCCGGTGAGCAGCGAATAGCATTCTGAGAGCTTTTTCTCGTATTCGGACATTTCGCCCAATACTTGCTCAATGGGGATCTGCTTGAGGGAAAGGGCAAGGTCTGGTTTGAGGCGAGCCTCAGCGTAAGCCTGCTCCAACACATGCACGAATGCATGCAGGGTCTGGGCGATATCGCGCAATTTCTGCTCGTACTGACCTTTATTGTACTCATCCTCGATGGCCGCGATCTGGTCCGGCTTGAGGGAGACATCCTCGGCCTGCACGCTCAGGGTCGCCCAGTCCTCGATGCACTTGCGCACATCCTTCAGCAGCTCCATGTCGCTCATCTTCTTCCAAGCTATGAGATTACCTGAAAAAGATTTGAGAAAAAGCCTGGAATCGAGAACACTCGATGAAGAAATGCGAACTGGAAAGTATACTAACAACAATAGAGTAAACTATTGTTGAAAGTAAAAGAAAACATCGAAAGCAAAAGAAGAAAACAAATCGAAAATGAAATGAGAGAGCGAGAGGAGAAAATAATTCGAAAATAATTCGCGTAGGCCCAGGAAAAGAGCCCGCACGCGACGCGAACGCGACCGCGTGCCCGTCAAGTGTATTCGTGTGTACACTTGCCGCCGCAGAAAAACTTTCGAAAAATTTCCGATGCTCACGCCGACCATTGCGCCGCAAAAGGACGTAGGAAGACGTTTTCATTATCAAAATGAATTCTGTTTTGCGAAAAACGATATTTCGCTTCTGGAAAAAAGAATAGAAAACTAGGGTCTGCTTTGCCCGAAGGCTGGAAAAGGAAATCTGCAAACCCGAAGGCTGGAAAAGGGAAAATCTGCTTGTCAGATTAAGAAAAATCTGCTTTGAGGTGACGAGAGTCTGCTTTTTGAGAAATTTCTGGGTTTCTCGCATAGAAAACAGCAAGAAAAGAGCAACCAACAGCTTTCTCAAGGCTGGGTGCACTAATCTGCCTCTTCTAAACCATTCTGGAACAATAAACGATTGACAATTCTCGTCAGATTAAATCTCAACAATAGCTGCGACGGCTATTGAAGCGAAATAACCCTCCGAAAAATTGAAAATCGATACCTGCACATCCGTCGATCGATGAGCACCCTGCACGAATCGTCCTTGCGCACTCCATGTCGCGTAGAGTGGCTCGCGAGCATTCGTCACATCGGTCGGCGTCGCGAAAGCTCGTCCAAAACAGGCTCGTCACCTTCTTTCTTCCCATAGTTGACCATTGCTGCCATCGTCTCGGTCTGATTTGCGAAAAAAGACGATGAGAATCTGCTTATCCGATTGGATATCCGTCGACTGCTTTAGGCTCCATAAGAAAAAACACAATTTTGATGGTGCCGAGCTAGAAAAAACTTCAAAAATTCCTGGTCTGGAGTTTCCCTTTACTCCTGAAAGCGAGTCTCTGCTTTTGGCAAATCGCCATCGCCGAAGTCTGCAGTTTTACCTTCTCCTCCTCGCCCCAAAGATCCTGGTCAGCCACGGGCAGGCAGAAAACCAGCTCCCGCTTTCACGCCGGAATTTCATCGGTCACCGGGCAGGCAGAAAACCAGCTCCCGTTTTTTGTGCCGGAATTTTCTTCGTACGCTAATCCTAGGACACTGCCAGTCCAATGGGGAACTAGAGTGGTGAATAGCATCTGCTTATAGAGTGCTAAACTCTCGCCGGACAAGCCGAACCTGAGAAAGGCGGTGATTATTGGCCAATACTCACCCCAAACTGCTTCTTTCTACGTCTGGCGCCAGTTAAAAACTGGAAAATCTGTCTGCGCTGACAGTAAAATCTGCCAAGGCAAGATTCTGGGCTTTCCTCATATAGGAATTCGTGTCTGGGTTATCCATCGATGAAGTTCTGGGTAGGTACAATGCAAAATTGACCCGGTGAAAACCTGGTAGACGCACCATGACGAAAGGCAGCGGCATCCTACGCTAATCCAGTAATAAATACTGGAAAAGCGCCCACGCGAAGGATTGCCACCCGCAGCCCTTGTTGGGAGAAAGACCTAAAACCAATAACGCGCGCGATCGGCTAAAAGCGGTAGTGTTTGTACAATGCATTTACCAAAACCCTGAAAACAATTGTATTAGAAAACGTTTATTAGTGCATGGAATACACGAGACGCGAATACGGGGGAACTCTGGGCGGGGGAATCTGGCTAGCTCTGGGCGGGGAGGAAAGAGTCTGGGCTGGAGTCTATTATGAGTCAAACGGATATTAGAATCAGATAAATCTGATCCCAACACCGCTTTATTCCCAAACCAGTCGCGGGAACGACTGGCCGCAACGACCCCCTGTTGGGGAGAGGCCGCGGAGACTGGGGAATAAATCCTCATAGGCCCTTCCGCAGGGGAGCGCCCCACGGAGGTATGGCGTGGAAAGGAGCGCCCCGTCGCCCAGCGCGCCCGAATAAATAAACCTCGTAAGTCCTGCAGAAAACGTTAGTTTTCTACAGAACTTTCGACAATGTAAAAGAGTTATAACAAAACGAAGAAAATCCCCTCCCCCCGCACAGCCCCCCCCCCCGCGAAATAGAACAGAAGCGAATTTTCTTTGTTTAGCGAATTTCCATCTATTAACGATTTTACAAGGCCAAAAAGGGGGAAAATCCGTAATAAAAGGTGCTACGAGCCGTGGTTTTCGTGGCATAACTCGAACCCCTGATTGAATTTCCGACTGGAATTTGGATCCCGGATAGAGGGGAGGGGGGGGGGGGTGTTTTTATTTGGACACCCTGTAATGCGGAAAAATCGTCGCGCAATCGTATACCTTTCAAAAACAGATCGGCGGTCGTTTTCAATGCCGCTTTCTCGGAGTCGTCGATGCAATACCGACACGCGAAAACTGAAAATGAATTCCGCCAAAAGTTGGGAATAAGGACAGGAAGAAGAGAAGTGAGAGAGAGAGAGAGAGAGAGAGAGAGAGAGAGAGAGAGAGCGCGTTAAGTGCAAGAAAAGTGGTTGTATCCTACCCTATAAGTAGAGTTGGAAAACCCCCCGAGAAATACCCCCCCGGGGTATTTGAAAACCCCCCCGCCGCAAACTTGGGTAATTGAACCAAAATCCGGGTTCTCGAAAGTTCCATTCGTTCGATCGGCCGAACTGGTATTTCTGATCAGTGGGCCAGGTCCGCGTCTTTCACCTTTCAGCAAAAGACGCATGCCTGGCCCACTCATCGGTACCAATTCTGTCCCACTAACGAACATCTGGACGGGGGGTTTTCCAAAACACCCCCGCGGGGGGATTCCTCAGGGGGGTTTTTTAGGGGTATTTTTTGCTCCCCCGGGGGGGTTTTTCGGGGGGGTTTTCAAAGTCTACCTATAAGCGAGAAAAGTATGTGTGTTTTCTGTACGGCCGTTTTCTCGGCCGTCAGGCCGAGTTTCGAGCTGATTTTTGGCATGGGGGTGGGAAATGCCATTTATAAAAAACGGTTTTTTGGATTTTTTGAAATTCTTCCATTTAACGATTTTACAAGCAAAAATGTGAAAAATCCTTAACATTTTTGGGTGCGCAAGTTGTCCGGAACTTTTCTCGGTGCCTAGAGGGAATTGGGGCATCATTTTTCGGGGGTAGATGGGAAAAGTAATTCCCCAGATACATTTTTTCGGATTTTGCAAAAATCCTTAAAATAAAGTTTTTATGTGTATTTTTCTGAAAAGTCCTTAATAAATCGCGGAACGGGCTGTGGTGTCCAGGCCATAACTCGACGCCCTGATGGAATTCCGGGCTGAAATTTGGATTGTTTATGCAATCAAGGGTGGGGATTACGCGCATCTTATTAGCTTTGCAAATTTTCCACAGATTAAAACTCAAAAATAGAATTTTGTAGAGTGACCAGAAGGCCTCCCTCCAGGATCATTGATCACCGTTATCTTTGCCCCCGGGCCTCCCCAGGACAGAACAGGCCTTTCCCGCCGCCTCCTCCCATGTCCCCCTTGGTATAATGGATTAGCTCTCGCCCTACCACGCGCAGGGTCGTGAGTTCGGATCCCGGGAGAATTTCGTTTTTTGCTTTTTGGTAGTTCGGCAACAAAACATATTTCTAGGATCTCGGTGTGCAAGATTTAGGTCTGGCTCTCGTTCTAGCGCCGCAGGCCCAAGAACAGGTCCCTGCGGCGCGAGAGCTGGG
The DNA here is from genome assembly GCA_958295435.1 of Mesorhabditis spiculigera. Lineage (NCBI taxonomy): Eukaryota > Metazoa > Nematoda > Chromadorea > Rhabditida > Rhabditidae > Mesorhabditis > Mesorhabditis spiculigera. Next base: position 228,174 of record CATQJA010002608.1, on the reverse strand, counting down.
GCTCTCGCGCCGCAGGCCAGATCCTGGAGAAAAACCAATAACTAGCGCCGCAGGCTCACAGATTCTAGCGGAACGCTGGCTCTGGCGCCGCAGGCCAAACAATGGCTCCTTGACTCAGGTTCTAGCGCCGCAGGCAAAAAAACCCAAAGGTATTCAAATTCATGGTTCCGGGGCTGGGTCCAGTGGAAAATGGCCGCGAAGCGGTCTTTTTCCACTGGTTTTCGTCATAGAGCAGTACGGGTTCCGGCTTTGCTCGAATCGTTAACCCCCCCCGCCCGCGGCCGCCTGGTATGCCTTATCCGTCCCCATTTAGTATGAAAAATGACAGACCGTATAGAGCACATCCCCAGATGGTCAAATGCAGGGCGAGGATCAGCATCCTCTGCGAGCAACTCATCGAACACTGCAAAAGGGGCGTGCAGACAGGGTGTCCCAATAAAAGACACACCCCCCCTAGAAGTATCTCTGCAGAAGTATCGGATCGGAATGATAGTTACACCATTCGCAAGCCCTTCAAACGGCGAGTTTGAAACACTCTTCAAAACCGTGTTTTCTATAAAAATGCGCTATTTTAGAAGCTACTGTGTAAAATTTTGCCGTTTTACGGGGTTGCCTACGAGCTAATTTGCTTCAATTCCTCGAAGCCTCAGACTTCCAATTTCAAAATTATTTTCGGGATGGTGTCCATATTTCTGAAATTCATGGTCCCCGGACGGGGTCCAGTGGCAAAAAAGGGTACAATTCAAATAGGCGGGGGAAGATTTAGGCGGGGGAAACCACTTTTTTTGTCGGCCCTGGTGGGGATAGTAATCAAATATAAAGTGTTTTCACATTGTTTTTAGCAAAATCTAAGCCTATCTGAATCGGAAAAACTTTTTAAAAAGTTAGAAAAACGCTTGAAAAAGTCGAAAATTTGGTCATTTTTGGGCCGCAAAAAAATGATTTTTCGACCTAAAATTAATTTTTTTAATTAAGTTTTGTAAAGTTTTTATGTTTAGGAATAGCTATAAACAATTTAAAAACACTTCCACTATTTATATAAAAAATATAGGCTTGGGCGGAAAAAAGTTCGGTTCCCCCCCCCCCCGCCTAAATCTTTCCCCCCCGCCTATTTGAATTGTACCGCAAAAAGTGCCGCGAAGCGGTCTTTTTCCACTGGTTTACGTATTAGCCTGGTCCTGGGACGCACGGTTTCAAATGGAAACAAGGCCTGCTCCACTAGCAAGAAGACGACGGCGGAGAGAATCCATGTGATGAATGCCCGTGTTTCCTCCAGCGCCTCCATCGGCAGCATTTGCTATCAGAGCGTCGACAACTGGAAATGTAGAAATCCGTAACCCGGTCAAAAAAAAAAACAGGTCTTAAAGGGGCTCAGAAGTCGAAATTCGTGCGTGCGGGGATTGGAACTACGGGTCAAAAAAACGAAAGGGCACTGCCGAGAAGTGCTAAAAAAGTGATTTGATTGCGAAAACGTAAATCTTCGAGAAACACCGAATTCTTTTTGGGGCGAAAACGACATATTGAGTGCGCGGCAGTTACCTGTCGTAATGCCTTGTAATGCACCCAATCTCTCGATCTCCGTGATTCTCTGGTCAATTTTCATAATTTAAAAGTCTGGAATGATTAAAATTCGTTGAGGATCCCAAAAATAGTATCAGAATTTTGAAATACAAGCTATTTCGCGTCCAAACAGGGGCAAAAGATCCTGCGGTGCGGTCGCGTTGCGGCCGCATCTGGCTATTTGCCAGGAATCACAGCAGGGGGCCGTGGACCAGATTTCGGAGTCGCTTTAAAGACCGTCAGAACGCTGTAATTCCGTTGAGCGCAAGGAAGGTGCGAACGGGGCAGGGAAACGGGGAAACGGTCGAAAAACATGGGAAACAGCGCCGCAGACTTAATTTTTTTTAGAAATAATTGCCTGTATTTGCATTTGCTGCGAAAGTCATTGCAATAAATTTGGCATGAAAAACTTGAAATCGACCAATGTTCGTTGTTCTCGCATAATTTCCCCCGGCTTAACGCTAGCCAATTTCCCTTCGCGAATTCGGATCTTGGTAGCTTCCGGTCAACAATTTCGAGGCCAGCAACAACTCGCCGGCGAGTCTACTCACCTCGAATCTTGTATGACCCGGCCTGAACAAAAACCGCATCAAACAAAATGGAAATCGCGTTGAGTTTGAGTTGCTAATTTGCTTGATTAAAGTCCCCGGCAAATAAAGTTCCGTGCAAGCCAACTCATATAACAACCCTGGGTAGCACCGAATGCCGATACAGGGCGGAAAGGACGTAAAAAGGCAACGTATCGATTTTGGGAGCAATGGATCGCTTTCGATGACCTCCGCCTGATGGCCGCCAGAATTCGGTTGGCCTTGGGGCATTTCTCTGCCCGCTCTCTCTCTCTCTCTCTCTCTCTCTCTCTCTCTCCCTTCACACCAGTAAATAGCCCCGGGTCATCCTCTCATGCCGATATTGATCAGATCTTCAGAGGCCCTGATCGCTGGCGAGCTGCTGTCCCAGCCGCGGCCCACGCCGAGTAGTGTGGGCATTTTGCCCGATTCGAAATTCGGGCGACCCGAAATCCGGGCGACCCGAAATCCGGGCGAGACTCGAAGGGGCGGGGCTAGCCCGAAATTCGGGCCAAATGCCCACACTAACCCCGAGCCCATAAATCGGCCGGGCCGGGCCCGGCCCTTCCTGTAAAGTGTTTTTACTTTGGTTGCAAATTCGACTTTTCTGACCGCGCCTACGGTAGCCAGAATTTTTCCGGTGATTCCGTAGCTGTTTGGCTAAATTTGCGGTGGGGGGGGGAGGGCGATTTCAACAGTTACAGCGCATTTTGTTCGGGATCAGCGCGAACTGAGCGATTTTAGGTTCCTTCATAAATCCTGTAAAATACCTTGTGAAAGGCGTCAGACCAAATCCGGGTAGAAAAAGATGCTGCTGGGAACCTCGCAAGAACCCGAATAACCACAAATACAGGGTGTCCCAATCAAAAAAACATCCCCCTCTAACTCGACGCAGAAGTATCGGATCGGAATGGTAGGCACACCATTTGAAAGCCTTTGAAATGCCGCGTTTGCAACAATTTTGAATTTTCAAAACTATAGTTTTATTTGAATCCGCCGTTTAAAGGGATGCCCAACCTTTTCGGGGCTCAAAAAGCAAAAACCATGCCGCGGGCGGGGGTCGAACCCGGGACCCTCGGTTTGTAGGCCAGGATGCTATCCATTAGGCCATAGTGGCAAGCCATTGGATGGGATGGGGACGCCCCAAGAGGGAAAGGTGTCTGAATTTTGTGCGGCACTGGCGCCGATTGCCACACAAAATTCCCGCGTCATTTGTACTGCCCGGAATACATAACTATATATTTGCCACCAAAACCTTGGGTATCCCTTTAATAACGCGTTTCAAAACATTGAGTAACGGTCTCTGCGTGTAATTAACGCCCACTCCCGGTCATTTTGCTTGGAGAAATTCAGGCAAATTGGCTCGGATGCAACCGCGAAAACCCGCAAAATTTTACAAAATGGCTTGTAAAATGGCGCTGTTGAACAAAAACATGGCTCTGAAAATTGTTGCAAACTCGCTGATTGAAGGGCTTACGAATGGCGTAATTACCATTCCGATCGGATACTTCTGCGTCGAGTTAGAGCGGGGTGTTTTTTTGTTGGGACACCCTGTATTGTCATTCGAATATTTTCAAAAATCTTGTCAATCGACCCAAGCCATACGGCCGCGGTGTTTTTTTGCAAAAGTATCGCCTTTCTCGCACCCGACAGCTTCATAACTTGTTTAATCTGGTCGTTTCGCAACTTTTGAAAGCCGTTTCGGAATCAGCGGAAAATTCTTAACTTCTTCTAAACTCCATTGCCCCTCAAAAACCACTCCTTGTTAGATCATGCAGATGACGCCGACAAAGGCCGTGTTCTACGCAAACCTCGTCATCTTTCTGTTCGCGGTTGGGTTGCACCGGACGTTCGACTGTGCTGACGTATGTATTTTGGGTCATAAAGTTTTCTTTATCTCGCTCTCACGCTCTCTCTCTCTCTCTCGCTCTCTCTGTCTCGCCTTTCATTTCACTCTCACTCTCTCTCTCTCACACACACACACACACGCGCCTCTCACACTCTCACTCTCTCTCTCGCTCTCTCTCTCTCTCGCTCTCTCTCTCTCTCTCTGGAGCTAATATCGCACCTGTCAGGTCTCGATAAACATCGTCTCAGCGAACGTCACGTTGGTGCAGAAGAAGGGCGTCTGCACACTGAAGTTGTTACCGGGTCAAAAGGTGAGTTCTCCCAACTGGCTGTCATCCCGTCCCTACCATCCATTTTTACCAGCTGATTACAGCCGATTCGCCACGGTAATCAGCTGGCCGTTGGTCAATCACCAGGACTTTAGTCGTTCTCAAACCTCCAAAGCCCAAATGAAAGCTATTTTAATTTTTAAATCTTTGAAAATGGTTGCGGGACCGCAAGTGCTTTTGTCGGCAATGCGCCAAAAAATTTCATGTGTTTTTTCATAAAATTTTCCGTAATTTAGGAGGGGGGAAGGGGCGAGTGACCACGGGTGTACATACATACAGGGTGTCCCAAAAAAAAACACCCCTCCCGCATTTCCCGTATCGGTCCCATACTTTGCACAAAGGTATATCAAACCCTAAATAACCACAATGCTGAGTTATAGCCGGATTGCTACAGTAGTTTTCAAGTTATTGCCAAAATCCTATTCCTCACGCGATTCTTAACAGTTTTTTCGGCTATCTTTTTGGACTTTGCATCGATTTGCATCGACTTCCGGCTGCGAATCCCTAATTTCGCTTAATATCGGGGGTGACATTCGGTTACAAAAATTGTTGAAATTAACGGTTATTTAATGAATTTTTATCAGGAAAAAATTTCTAAGGGTAAAGAACGCTTGCCGCTTCACTTTCACTTAAGGTTCGAAGCGTCGATTCCGACGAAAACCTTATGAAAAACGCATAATAAAGTTTATTTTTGCTGTATCTCGAAAACTACTGTAGCTGGCGGGCTATAACTCAGGATTGTGGTTATTTAGGGTCCAATACACCTCTAGTCCAAATTTGGGACCGATCGGATGTAATATGGAAAAATGCGGGAGGGGTGCTTTTTTATGGGACACCCTGTAGTTGATCAAATTTCAGCCTCTGTACCCATGTTTGAACCACGCCTCTTGCTGCTTTTTCGCTATCTGCGTTACCCTAATGCCACTGGGTAAGTCTGCCCCCCCCCCTTATTTTTCTTCTCTATTTTTCAACATTTCACATTTCAGTCATCTGGGGCGAAGTCACGTACGGCGAGCGAACGTTCCACACAATGATCGAAGCTCGCTGGGTGGTGGTCAAAAGCCTTCTGGCCGCCATCTTCAAACACTATTTCATCAGTGCCATCGGGCTGTCCATCTTTTACTCTCTGCTCTCTCTTCATGTCGAATATACCTACAATAGCCACACGATATTTTGAGATTCAATTGAATACAAGCTTCTGCCATCCCACGCCATTCCAGGCTTTAACAGGCAGGCACGGATAGCTTTTGGGCTACGGCAGGCTCCTTTGCACAAGGGGACAGCGCGCTCGCTACGTTTTTGTTCGAAAATGAACAAACTTTTGGACAAAACTGGATTTTTCTCGAAATGTAATAGAAAAATTAGAAACTCAATTAGATTTAAATATTCTAGACGCCAAGGCGCAGATTTTGAGACCTAACTATCGAAAATCTATTCTGGTACTTTTTTGTGATGGTCTTTTGAAGTTCAGTTCAGGATTTTGTGCGGTTTTAAATAGCGCAGAAACTAAGGATTGTCGCTGAAATCTGAGCCTAGATTTGGTAAAATTAAGGTCGATTACCCCCCAGTGCGTGAAATCGACGCTTAAAATGGCTCCAAGTGACTGTTTTGCGAAAATGGACGCCAGTGGATCAACCGTCTCTTTTTTGATCGGGTTAATTTTTCCAGATCCTTATTGTTTTAGCAGTTTTCAATGGCTGGAGCAGAGTTTTTAAGCAAAACGCAAAAGCTTGGCAAAGGCTTTGGGGAGAAATAGCGGTTGCACGTTGGTCCCGGGGGTCGAACCCGGACCCTCTGTTTGAGATTTGGGATCGGCGCTAACCGATTGCGCCGCGGCCCCGGGGGGTCCTATCCGTGCCTCCGTGGAATGCCGTGATCCGACGACAAGACAGGCACTTCCATCATCAATTCCATGGTGCGAGAGAGGTGGTAATGGCCATAAGGTGCCAGAAAATTGATCTCTTTCGCAATATCGGGGTGAGAGTTTATCGGGGGGCAAGATATTTTTGAAATATAAATTGCCCAAGTGTCTATTTCTAAAATGTTAGTTACTTTCTCATTTCTACTTTTCCAAAAAGCCGACACTTTGAAAATTTATTGATAGTTTTTAGGTGGTTTTCCTAGTTAAAGGGCACGTTCAGGGACGTTTTTTTGGAAAAAAGCAAAGGTTTTCGCCGCGGCCGGGGGTCGAACCCGGGCCCCCCGCTCGGGAGGCGCGGATGGATACCAGTCAGCCACAGCTACAACCTGGCGAGGGGCCGAGGGGCGCCCCACGCCACAAATGAGGGGAATGGCCTGTCACAGCACGGGCAGGCAGTGCGCGCGGTCCCTACGTCGATAGGGTGTACACGTTGGGACGAGTACACGGCCCCTCCCTGAACGTGCGCTTTAAGATCTAGTTTTATTATTCCCAAAAAACACTTCTAAAATACTTTCTATGCAGTTGCCAGGCATTTCTAGACTCCTACAAAAAACTTCGGGTTTTTGGCATATTAGTAAGGCAACAGAGACTTTGGCGACTTTGAAATGGCGAGAGAGAGCGAGGGAAAGCGAGAGATAGAGAGAGAGAGAGAGAGAGAGAGAGAGAAAGAGAGAAAGAGAGATGGAACGCGAGGGAAAGAGCATACCCTGCGGCTATTTTTCACATTGACCTCTGTGCCCATCTGCCATCAATCTGGTCGACCCGATAGTTCACATGATACGGCTATATGCCATGGCATAACGTTTTTTTAACGCATGATGTCGCAACTATGATCTATGTCTATATTCGGGATTCCCAAATATTGGGAACCTCCCGCCCGTCCTCTCTAGCATTTCCCAACCCCCCTGTTCCCCAACCGGCTCCACGAACCGTTCGGCGCGAACTTAGGCTTAGGCTTCGCGGCGCAACTGCAACTACGTTTAAGCCAGTTGACATAAACAACCTCAAAATTATTTTGCGCTAGAAGCTTCAGGCTGCGCCGTAGGTTAACTGTAAGCGCAAAATTCTGGGTCTATGTCGGCTACGCGGAACGCGACGCCCGGAATTGCCATGTCTGGAAATTTGGGTTGCTTTGCTCAAATTAATCAAATCAAATCGGTCAAGGATTTGATTTGAATTGGACTTCCGGTTCAAATCAAATCCGATTGGATTTGATTCTGCCGGCAAAGCAAATCCGATGTGAAAACACCTTACAGTTAGGATGGGCGCCGAACAGAGCCGTGAGAGCGGTGGCTACCGTTTCTACGACGTGGAAATTTTCCCGCCTGCCCGAGGAACCGTGTAGGTTTCCCCCCAAAAAAAAAGTAGCTAGAATGTGAAGAAAGGAGGGGCACAGCAAAGCACGTGTGACGTGGCTTTCCGGACCCTTGCCAGATTCGGCTGGATTTGCCCGCCAAAGTTTGTAAGGTTGCCCGTCAGATTTTTTTCATAAAAATGTTTAGTGCTGTTTATTACCGTTTTTAAAACGAGTTAAACGACTAAGAAACCTATTTTTCCAAAATGTTTCGCTTGCGGCGCGGGTTTTATTATTTTATTTGGAAACATTTTGCCTGCGGGGCTTATTTTAAATTATTGTAGGCTCCTATTAAACCTCTTATTATCTATCGCATGGCGTTTCCAAGATCCTGACCGAAATTCCGGAACTATCGAAAACTTTGAGACTCTTCGGCTTTGGGAGACGTAAACTCTTACCGGGGGACTCTTATGATTTTTGTCACAAACCGCGGCAAATCCAGATTTTTTTTCTGCGGCACTTTTTTGGGTGCCCCCCTGCCGAAATCGCGGCTCCCCTACGGGCCTGCTTATGTTCTATGTGTTCGGCGCGTGAGGCCCTTTTCTGAGTCGCGAGCGCGCAACATCTGCGTATTTCCAGGAATCTAAGAAACCTCAGATTTCGGCTTACGCCATCCCTTTAAAGGGATACCGACGGCATAGGTCGATCACCCCCCTGATCGACTTTTTGGCACGTAGCCAATAGGGCAGAGAACGCGCGCAAGGGCGAGACGCAGAGACATTTTCTTTCCCCTCGCATCACCGATTAATTATGCCGTCGTTATCCCTTTAAAGGCCCGCAGAATCGGACTAATACCAAAAATTCCGAATTTTGTCATCTGATGGCAAATCGGCCCACTCGTGTCCGCCAAAAAGTCCCCCATGATCCCGTTGATTCAGGTCGGCCGATGCCGCGCCGGTTCCTCCTCCTCCGCGGCGATTCGCGTACACAAAATTGAGCTGGCGGCTGCGGCATCTCGTCAATGCCCACATTTGCTTTGAGGCAAAAATACGGCTACGCGCCGCGGCAAAGGTACACGACGGGAAACGGGTGTGGGACCCCACGGGTCCCGGGGCGAAAATCGCAATCTTGCCTGTCAAAGGGGAAATTGGGGGTTTAACGTGGGGGAAGGCAATTTTACGGGCGGTGAATACGGCGCCTTACTGCAGGGACGCTATCGCGCGCCCCTGCGCCCTAACTACAGTAACCCACCCCACCCACGGCCCCCATTACGCTAGCCTATTGCCTTCCTTTCCAAAAACCAAAAGTATACGAGAAAGAAATGGAATCGAAGTATAGCTATATCGAAGCTATAATTGCGCACTTTGTAAAGCTTAAAGAGTACACGGCCCCTCCTGAACGTGCGCTTTAAATAGTCTTACGACACCAATCACGCTTTCAACATTCTTATGCACTAAGCAGGCAGGATTTAATGGAGCTTCGCCTGCAGTTCGATGTCGCTCCCGGAAGTTCAGGCGCGGTAGTTAATAGGATGTAGCGTTTTTTTTACCCAAAGAACAAGCGGAAGATGTTGAAAAATAGGGCCGCGTTGCTTGTAGCGTTTCGAGATCCTTATAAACTTACTCCAACCTATTTTTGCTATTTTTTTTTCTGTACGACAGCATCGTAGAACTATAGGAATCGATTTTAGCTGCGGAATAATTAGTTAGAATTCTTACAATCTTCGAAGTCAACGCTAACAAGAAGCTCTTTGAGCACAATACGTTGAAAGTTCGTTGAAAAGTGTCGTTAGAATGTTCACATGGACGGCTCCAGGCGCGTAGAAGGGGGGCAGCGGGGGCAGGCTGCCCCCCCGAAATCGGGCGGGCCCGAAAAAAACGTAAGGGTCCCCCCTTATGATTTTTTTCATCTTGAAAATTTTTTCGCCTGCGGCGCTGTTTTTATTACTTTTTATTAATTTTTTTGCCTGCGGCTCTGCTGTTTTAGCATAATTTTTCGCCTGCGGCGCTTAAATTTCGCAAAAATTTTCTTGCTGCCCCCTCCGAAAAGTCGCTGCCCCCCCCCCCCGAAACTTGGGGCCAGCTACGCCCCTGGACGGCTCTATTTTTTTACATTCTTATTACATTCTTATTTTTTCCTTCCTTCTGTTTCTTTTTTTCTTGCTCCTTACTTTTGGTTTTTGGAAAGGAAGGCAATAGGCTAGCGTAATGGGGGCCGTGGGGTGGGTTACTGTAGTTAGCTGTAGCGCAGGGGCGCGCGATAGCGTCCCTGCAGTAAGGGGCCGTTGTAAGATTCACCGCCCGTGGCAATTTTTAATTTGCTGTCTATGCACACCTGCTAGTCAACTATGAATAACACAAGAAAGGTACAAATCGCGTCATAGTAAAATTGAGACGATCATTGGTATCAGAATCTGTCCAAAATTCCGGGCTCACGGCGGTGCGCCGGGCCAACATCGATGCCTACAATGCCACAGCCCGCTGAACCTGACGCGAATGATTTTTCAGCTGTTCTCCTCGTCGACACTTCCCCCCGACTCATTCCTACTCGGCGGCTTCTACGATCAGATCCGGATCTGCGTCCGCGCTGGGGACAACAATTTTTGCCAAGTAATCAACAGTTATTTGTACTGTAAATTAAGTTCTAATGTTTGAGCTGTTTCGAATTCGAATTCAAAATCAAGATTTTAACCCTACGATTTCGAAAAGTCAGGCCACCTCACATTGGTTTGCACTGAAATATCTCGCCAACGGAACCGAATTGGACCATGGTTACCTTGTCCAAATGCTAAAATATGCTGGACATGATGAAATAACACGAGTTCTTTTTTAGGATTTTTGACGGGGTAATTGTCACCTGACCGAAAAACCTTTTCAGAGAAAACCTTTTGAACGCAAACCATCTCACCGAAAAAAACTTTTGATAAGTCAGGGCTTTGATGACTTTTGAGGAGGGCGTGGTTTTCATTTTTTGTCATCTGAGCTCGTCAAAATTATGTAATGTGACAAATTTCATGGGATCAGACAGTGCCAGGGTTGAAAAGTCGCGAAGCGGCTTTTCAACCCTCGTTAAAATTCATATTGCAGTACTACGAATATTGGTCGCGCTGTGGGATCGAGATGAACGTCCTGCCGGGTGGAAGTGATTATCCGCTTGTGGCGATCGAAATTCGGGTGCCGACGCATGCCGGACACGTCTACGGCCTATACCCGGATATTTTAATGCGGTAGACGATCTTTCATTCCCCCAACAACCGTACAGGGCTGCCGACGCCATGTGTCGATCCCCCCCTCCCATTAACAAATTGGCAAGTAGCCAACAGGGCAGAGAGCGCGCCCTGGGCAGAGGCGCAGAGCACAACCGCCCATGGGTTCGGTCCGGATGGTTCAAGGGAAAGGGCGTACTGTACGTGTTTTTCGCGCGTTGCGTGCGGGTGCGCGGAATAGCAACCGGTTTTTAGCTGCGCAGGGCTGCTTTCGCCATTGCGCGACGCGTCCATCGCACGCGTTGCGGTCTTCCCTCCTTTCCAAAGCCACCGGACGTTTTATTAGGAGCCGGGCCGCTGTGAGCATTTTCTTTCCAGCGCGTAACCGACTGACTATGCCGTCGGCATCCCTTTAAAGGGATAGGGGCGGCATATGGCAATCGATTACGCGCGGGAAAGAAAATGTCTCTGCGCCTCCCCCGGGGCGCCCTCCCTCGCCGCTGCATTTGTTGAACCGCCCCCCCTCCCCCCTCCCCAAGGGGGGTTCAACAGATACCGTCCTCATCTCTTTAAATATGTCTGAAACCGCAACTAAGACCAAAATGATTTTGGCAACATGACACCCGAATAACGTGCCTAGCAGGCAGGCTCGTAGCAGGGGTGAGGGGCACCGGAGGCACTTTGGAGTGCTATGCAACTTATTTTTGCTAAAAATTACCGCTCGCGGCGCTGGTTTTTAGTCAAGGACTGCATTAATGTAAAAAAAAAACTTTTGCATGCGGCCCCTTCGAGCGAATTTGAACCAGTGGCTGGCGCTGTAAATTAAGTCCCGTTCTTAATTTCTTGGAAAAGGCAGCGGGGCAGGCTGCCTTTTTCGGGGCAGGCTTTTCTATGGCTTAGGCTTAGCTTAGCTTAGTATTGGCTTGGCTTAGGCTTAGCTTAGGCTAGGCTTAGGCCTAGCTTAACCCAGGCTTAGGCGTATGCTTAACCTAAGCCGTAGTACCTCGTCCTTAACTTGGCTTCTTCACAGCATCGCTGCTTTTGGCTTCGACTTAGCTTTGTTTAAGTCCAATCTAACTGTGCTTGGCTTAGCTTAGCTTAGGAGTTCAGTATTGCGCTGGAGTAACCGCGAAAAACTGATCAAATAGCCTAAAAATGACCTAAAATAATTTTGCCCCCCAACTTGAATAGTACCAAGAGTCAAAATAATTATAAGCACTTTCGGTCCAACTTAATCGAATTTGTATGGGTGGCCCTAGATTTTATATGGGCACCGATGGAAATTCCATGGGTACCCATAGAATTTTAATGGGCACCGTTTTGGGACACCCTGCAGGGTGTCCCAATATAATTTTAATTAATAGGACGCATGGCTGAAAAGTTAGGGCTGGGGGGGTAAACTAGACCCTTACCCGGCATTCCTTTATTCAGGGTGTCCCCAAAAAAAAAACCGTCCCTCGGCATTTCGCCCCTTCTCGCTGATGGGGATTTTTACCAGCGATGAGCCCCCATGAAGCCATGTGCACCCGAATTGGTACACAGGTCAGTGCATCCACCCGAAATCCACTCGGAAGTCCGGAGGGGATCGAGGGGAATTCCACTAGCGGACGCGGGTGGATTCCACATGGAAATCGAGTGGATTCCGGGTAGAACGCATAGATCTCGGGTGGAAACCAAGTGGATCCACTCGGTTTCCACTCGATTTCCATTTGCCGCGTCGCGTGGGGCCCGCGTTGCGTCGTGTTTCCACTCGATTTCCACCCGATTTCCATGCGTTCCACCCGAATTCCGGGTGGAATCCACAGGGAATTTGGGTGGATGCACGGACCTGTGTGTATAGCAATCGCTATGAAGATGGTATGAAGAAGATGAAGGTACCGAAGATGGTGAAGCGGCTGCAAATACCAGGGTATGCATTTCGGCCGAAAATCTAATTTTAGGGGTCAAAGTGCCATTTCAAAAAAAAATTCGGTAAAATAGACGTTTGCTCGAGGGATTGTCGAGTTTGCAAAAAGGTGTCCATCGTGTTCGCACGGGTCGAAAACCTACTTATATCGAACGTGTATGCGGTGGTTCTGTCCAGCGCGTAACCGATGTAAACAGGGTGTAAACCGCGATTTTGGGGTGTTTGAAAAGTGACGACGGGGGGAAGGAGGTCGTCAAAATTTTTGCCCCCTCCCCCGGAAATTCCGCCTCCGCTACGGGCCCGGTTAGGGGTCATGAAGGGTATCAAAATGAAGGTCTTGGAACGCTTTATCGATTGCCCGTTTTTGTCGTCGAAAATCGCGCCAAAATTGGCAAGGCGTAGAATTCATTGGGACAAAAGGGGTCAGGGTTGAACTAAAAACGTTTAAAACGTTCCTTGAAATGTTCTTGCAGATATGATGAGCGCGGGATCGATTTACTCGATCGATTGACTCGATACATGAAGAGCCGTCGTGTCCACATCGATTACGACGAAAAATTGTGGGCCACTGATACGGTAATCTATCATTTGTTGACCAGCGCCCAAAACCCGCTTCGCGGGCCTTGGGCGCTGGAATGCGGTCTTTACATGAGAACTTTGACTTTCCGATAGTTTGGGTCCTTCGGACGTCCTTCGTTTGAGTGACTAACTTCATAATAACGTCCCTACACGGAAATCTACTCCGAAACGCACTTTCCGAGCAAAAAGCAAAACAACTACGACATCCGAGGATCGAACCACCGATGGTCTGATTAGCAGGGCGAAGCGTTAACCACTACAACATGCAATGCTTGGAAGCACGCGCCAGACACCCGTTTTATGCCTCAAGAGGCATGCCCGGGGCAGGGGAAGGAAAGGCATCGAGAGCCAGATCCAAAGAGACGACCAAACTCACGAGTGCAACTGGCAAGAATGAGGAAATTTGTATTTTTTCACATTATGCAAATTAGCCCTCCCGGACCCCCAAAAATCAACAAAACCGGCTTTAACTTTGTAAACTTGTATTTTATCGGGATTCTGAAAGCGCCATCGGAAAGAGGAGGGTCGATTCCCCCGGGTGACGGAGAATTAAGGCATTTTGGACACGGGAAGGCTCTCAAATCGGGCCTCGAAAGTGACATCCACACACACCCACACACAGAGATACACACCAAAATTATATAAGGTAGGATGTTCGCCGCGTCCGTCTCTAGCTTGGCCCTTCAGACCGTAACGCCGGGATTTGCCGCACTACGGCGTTGCCATCTCTTTCGACATCAAAATTTTGTCATCTATCCGGTGTTTGGACCGGATTGTTTCACAGAGGAGAGGTGGGTGGAGAGAGGCAGAGCGAGCGAGTGCGATAGCAAAAAAATAGAATTATTTCTATAGGTATCTGAGGCTGGGCTGCTGGATACCAGATGGAACCTCTCCCGATCAGGTGCGTTATGGGCAGCAAATCTATTCGATAGCAGTGGGGGGTGCGGGGGGGGACCGCTTCGCGGCCATTTTCTGGAACTGGCGCCATGGTCCTGAATCATTGCCGTTCTTGAGCTTGAGCCTGAATCGACCAGCATTCTTTGGCGTGCGGCGCCAGAACTAGTGCTACGCTGATACCATGGCTCTGAATCCGCCCAGGACGCCCAGGACGCAAGAGGCCTTTCCCGCCGCCCGTTCCCATCTGGCCCGTGGTTTCGTCGGTTAGCGCGCGATCTACCACGCGCCAAGCCGTGAGTTCGGATCTCCGGCGAATTTAATCTTTTTTTTTTGCTTTTTGGTAGTTCAGCAACAAAACATATTTCTAGGCTCTCGGTGTTCGAGATTTAGGCGTGGCCCTCGCTGTAGCGCCGCAAGCCAAAGAAAAGGGCCTTGGCCCGGGCTCTCGCGCCGCAGGCCAAATCCTGGAGAAAAATCAATAACTAGCGCCGCAGGCTAAAGAATAGCTCCTTGACTCAGGTTCTCGCCGCAGGCTAAAAAAAGAAGGTGTTCAAATTCATGGTTCCTGGACGGGGTCCAGTGGAAAAGGGCCGCGAAGCGGTCTTTTTCCACTGGTAAATAGTATAAATGATGCGATCGTTATCGCGAGACTACAAACTACAAAATGCGATTCGGAAGACCCGGGTTCGGGTCCGGAAGACTTTCGTGCCAATCTGATCAGAAGCTGCGCCTAAAAAGCACCATCGATCACATCAGTGGCCGCTTTTACAGCCCGAAAATTTTTTTGGGCTTTGAGTTATGGCGGGGACGCCACGGCCGTCGGCCCATTTTATTTAGGGTTGTTACTAATTTGTTTGTAAAAATCGCTAAATCGAGGCATTGCGCAAAACAAAAAATTCACCTCCACGCCAAAATCAGCCAGAAATTCGGCGTGACGGCCGAGAAATCGCCGTTACGGGAAACAGACATGATTTCTCGCTGTTGGGAGAGGATCAATCCAATCAACATAATCGACCCATTGAAGGCTCTTCTCTCCGTCATCAAATTGGCTCCAGAAGATTATTTAGATGTCTACACGGATGCATTCATAAAGGTTTTCTCTCGCACTCTCCTCTCTCCTCTCTCTCCTCTCTCCCCTCTCTCTGCCTCTCTTCCTCTCTCTCCCTCTCTCTCCCTCTCTCTCCCTCTCTCTCCCTCTCTCTCCCTCTCTCCCTCTCTCTCTGTCTGTCTCTCTCTCTCTCCTCTCGCCATTCCATCGTCCCTTTTCAGCTAATCGACTGTCCCCTCCTCCGTTTCTCTCATTTCTATGAGAAAGAGACAGATTGTCTCCGTTCTCTCCACTTCCTCCAACAATTCATCCATCACATCATCCTATCCGTAACTCATTGCTGTCTAAAAATATTTTCTATTTTATACAGGCAATTCCTCAGCGCGAGGGACGTCGACTCGTCATTCTCGATATCTGCACAACTCAACAACTTCAGCAGGTATACCGACCAATAAAAGTGCTCTGCTAGTGTGTCTTGTTATATTTATGGGTCCATCGCTCTATTTGTCTGCCAATTAGTCGAATTACCATGCCGCGAATGGTCTTTGCCAGTCTGCCCCCATTTCAGGAGACACTGAAGGAAATGACTGATGGCTATAAGGCTATGATGAAGCATTTGATTGAATGGATGGAGGGAAGCGAGAGAACAGAGAGTATTCAGGTCGGAGAGAGAGAGCGAGAGAGTGAGAGAGAGCGATAGAGAGAGAGAGTGAGAGAGCGAGAGAGCGATAGAGAGAGAGTGAGAGAGAGAGAGAGAGAAAAGGAGAGAGAGAGAGCCAGAGAAAAATCTAGGCAATCTAGCAAAGTCTATCCATTCCGTTTCCAGCTCTACCAAATGGAGATGAACCCCGGGATACAAAGGGGGGCAGATTATTTTGACATGGCTTATCCGACGGGTATCAACGTGATCATCGCTCAAAACTACCGGTCGGAATGTCATGTAGTCAACACGGTCGGTCAAATTATCTTACTCTCATCGAAAAAGGAGAATCATCACCACACAAAAAAAAACCACTTTTTTCTCAATAATACCAAATTCTCCTCGTTTCCGGTCACAGGATGAGATGCGATGGTGCGCGGATAAGGCGCGCCTAGGCCTTTTTTTGCCCACGAGTCGTGCATGTCGGAATGAGGTGCCAGGGAAGGAGAGGATGCCCTTTAAAATGTCCGGCAGAGTCCCCGGAGATAGGCTGGGCGTCATGGTGTCAAACAGTCATCCTGTTCCTCTTCCCTGGCCGGCTCAAGGCGCTCAATGGTGCTCGGTGTGGCGTGAGGCGTAGCTCACTGGCCCAGGAGGTTGCGGGTTCACTCCCGCCACCCGCCGCCCGTTCTATCAGCCTTGATAATACAGGGTGTCCCCAAACCCCCCCTAGATGGTCGCAGACCTGTCCGATTTTAGGATTTAGGCATCTATCGAAAGCTCTCGGAAAGGCGAGTCCAGCACGTCTCTCCGATTTGCTTAAGTTTGACATTTTTCTATCAGTTACTAACGTTTTTGCAAAACGGGCGGATTTTCTGACGTTTTTCTGACCAGGGGAGTTTTTTACAAAAATCGCAATTTAAGAATTTTTAAGCCTTTCTCGGCAACCCAACGACAATTTTTTGCCAAAACACAGCTTGGATAGCGCTTAAACCGGTTATATTGCGTTTTGAACAAAAAAGCCTGTCCTTTTGGCATGGGAAATGCCGAAAATCGAGCAAAAAATTGCGACATTTCGAAAATCGGCAAGACGTGCTGGACTCGCCTTTCCGAGAGCTTTTGATAGATACCTAAATCGTAAAAATCCGCGCACGTCTGCAGCCGGCTAGGGGGGGGGGGGGGATTTTTCTGGGACACCCTGTAATTTCATCAAATTTTTCGAAACCACACGCGGAAATGGAAGATGCTGGCGATTTGAGAGTGTGCTACAGGGTGCCACGACATTTGCGCCCCGACCATTTGCGCAAATGTCGGGGAGCCGTGCTACAGGGTGCCCCAAAAAGCTCCCCTCCAGCATTTCACCGTGATACATCTGATCGGTCGCTAAATTGGATCAAGGGTGTATGAGACCCCAAATAACACCAATCCGTAGTTATAGCCCGATCGCTACAGTAATTTTGGAGATACAGCAAAAAAAAAAAAGATTTATAATGCGTTTTTCATAAGGTTTTCGTGGGAGCCTCTTCTCTCAAAACAATGAAACTCTCGTTTGGTTACGCTACCAAAACAGGGAACCGCTGACAATGGCTTTTTCACAGACATGGCAATTCGGATCGGCCGAAAGGTACAATTCGGATAAGCGGCGGGGGAAATTTTAGGCGGGGGGGGAAACCGAACTTTTTTCCGCCCGAGCCTCTATTTTTTATATAAATAGTGGAAGTGTTTCTAAATTGTTTATAGCTATTCCTAAACATAAAAACTTTACAAAACTTAATTAAAAAATTTAATTTTAGGTCTAAAAATCAATTTTTTCGGCCCAAAAATGAGCAAATGTTCGACTTTTTCAAGCGTTTTTCTAAGTTTTTAAAAAGTTTTCCGATTCAGATAGGCTTAAATTTTGCTAAAAACAATGTGAAAACACTTTATATTTGATTACTATCCCCACCAGGGCCGACAAAAAAAAAAGTTGGTTTCCCCCGCCTAAAAATTCCCCCGCTTATCCGAATTGTACCGGCCGAAACGCTGTATTCGCGGCTATATTACAAGCAACCTTTCAGGTCCCGTGGGCCCTCAATTATGAGGGACGAAACAAGAATGTGGGCGTTATCCGGCTGAAATGGTCATCTACACTTCTCAGTTAATTCCGTTGTTAAGCATCACATAAAAGCAATTCAATTCAATCCAATGCTTCCATCAATGCTCTCTAACCAAGTCAATATTGTCAATATTTTCTCGCTACCGGAACGAATCGGACCATGATTACCTTGCCAGAATGCTTAAATATGCTGGGCATGAAGAAATAACACAAGTTGTTTTTTACGAGTTTACGTTTCCGTTCGCGAGATATTTCAGGGCAACCCTGCCCTTTTCTATAGGCCAAAAAAGTGAAGTTTGCACTGGTTGCGGGTTTTCGGAGGCCAAACAGGCGAGAGAGTGCGCGCGACGTGGAGGGTCCAGACAGGTAGACAGCAGCCCTGGGGGAGCGGGTCGGGTTCTGCCAGAGAGCCCCCAACTTGACCACCCTAGCCGTCTCTGTCCTCTGCGCTCGCCGCACTCTCTCACCGTACCCACCCCAGATTTCGACTAAAAATCACCATTTTCGGCGTAATAATCGCGTTTTTTAAGATATGCGGGCGACCGAGCGCCGCATAATGGACACCTCATTCGACGCAGAAAAATGTCGCGCATCTTTTCCTACCACGTGTGAGTGGCACTCGATCGCCCGCATAGTCAAAAATCCCGAAAAGCTGTTTCTAGTCCGCTATTTAACCATGTTCCGGTCATTTTCAGGCTTCGCAGTGTATTAGAGAAATGATCCCCGTCCCGAAATAGGTGTATTCTGAAAGTTTCAGCCAATTCTATTCAGTAACTTCCAAGATAGTTTTTCGTGGTCGGCAACTTTAACACCCATTTAAACCATAAAAATAAACTTTTTGAAATTTCAAAACTATGCAGCCCTACTAATTCGAACATGCTCTTTCCGATGGCATCAAAAAATGGGGTCGAAAAAACTGTGCCAAGCCATAACGGGGGCAGGTCGGGTAGCTGGCGGACGGCCTTTTAAGCCATCAGGAAGGTTGACTTACTTTACCTAAATTGGCAATTACTGGTGTCATTTTAGCCGAATCGTTCCAACACGACCAATCCAACAGGCCAAAAACGGCAATTTGCCGGGAGGGGCAAACGCGTCAATTGGAGCGGAACGTAGCGGGCGCCAAAAAGCTTAAGCTCTTATAACCTTTCCAAACCGACTTAATATTGAAAAGCCAATATTAATTATTGCAGAGTAAAATTTTACGGTTCGAATGATACCAAAGACATCCAGTTAGCCCTCCGAAATACCACTTTTCACAAAGCCGTCAACAAAAACCGCCTTCGTTAGCATACTTTCTAAATTCAGTTTTGTTAGTGCTTAGTATCATTAGAATCGCCATGTTCCCTTCTACAAGGCTGGAATTCGCGTTTTTTAAGATAGGCCATATCTTTCAAGACATAAGCCTCCAAAGTTTTAGACCCATACATTTTTGAGTCGATAGGAGCGCCGCGTTGCCTAGCCCTTAGACCGCCAAGATTTCGGGGCGTGCCAAGCTCCCCTTACCCTCGAAACCCCCCACAATTCAAAGCGGCGCGCTCTGTCCTTTGGCCGCCCGTGTCGCTGCTGACAAAAAAATAGAACAGCGTTCTTTCGTGGATTTCGTGACCCCGAAGGTGTCCATTTGGATTTAGAAGAAGCTTTCTAGGTGTTTCCAGGTTATCGGGGGGCGGTTGGGAACTGTTTTTTTTTTCATAAAATCGTGCGGGTCGACTAATTAAAAGCTGGTCGTTTTTATAGACCTGTACTTGACTTGAATTGGTCCAAAATTGGTCCTGGACTGTTAGCGGGGGAGGAGAAATTACGAAAATGTCATAAAACATGTCTAAATTTTTGCTTTTTTCGGTCTAACGTGTATGAAAATGGTTGAAAACGCGCTATAACCCTAGATCCCTTCGCCGAAGTGGGCTGCAAAGGGTTTTTCGCTAGCTTTCCGCCCGTTTCCGGGCTTCAGCCCAGGTAAGCGCTTGCGGAACAAGAGCGTTTTCCTCTTCCTGCCGCGTTTCAGATGCGAAACTGTCTCTATTGCCAATTCCTAGCTTTTTTTTCGATCTCTACCTTGCTTCTGCCGTCGATTTTCACACACAGAAACTCATCATTTTTTGTAGGATGTTGCACGCGAGGCATTTGCTCAGATTGGCGCCGCGTAGAATAGGGCTTGTTGCCGCCGCTGTGCCGCGTCAGATTCGCTTGCTATCGTCGCATATGTGGGTCGTTTCGTTTCGCGATTAGTTACTGCTTTTTTCGGACATATCCATGCCTTTTCTTCAATTTTTCCATGTTTTCACGGCCATTTTCAACCATTTTTGCAGCCGAATGAGCCCTCAAATCGACCGCTCGCTGCACGTGCTGCCCAACGACACGCCGGTCGTGCTGCTCGACTGCCGCGACTCGTTCGCCTGTAAGTTTTCCGTTTTTGAAGCATATTTGCGTTTTTTTTTTCAGCGCTCAGCGACCAGGAGAAGCTGTACGCCCACCACATCGCCAGGGCATCGTTCGAGGGCTCGCTCGCCGTGTATCTGCAGGTATTTTGCGTCGAAATTTTCGTTGAACACTTTTTCCAGGTGTCCCCCGAGGCGGCCGGCATCTTCGTGGTGTTGTACCGACTGTTCGCCGGCGAGCCGTTGTCCGCCCTCAAGGAGAAGGCTCTGGTAAGCGTCGATTCTCGGGTTCTCGCGCCAAATCGGCAGCGGGGCACCTTTTTGGTCATAGTGACGTTATAGGATGCGCTCTGTGAGAGTTTTTGGACTAGAAAACTTCAAAAAGTTTCAGAAAATTCTTTATTTTGGGCGAGAATTGGCCATTTTGGGCAAGAAATCTATTTTTTTATCTTCGTATGCATAATTAAAACATTGCGGCGGTTTTATCTTTCGGAAAAATGAACCACGGCGTACCAGCAATAATCAGAAATTGGATTTTTATTAAAAAACTCGGGGTCCTGAGGAGAAAAGTTTATCCCCCTTGATTTTGCGCAAGAACCCACGGATTTTTCGGTGTTTTTAGGCAAACGGATGGTCGGCAGAAGAGTGGCAGTCGTTCCTCGTCTACGCCGCCGGGCTGCACAACAATTCCGGCAACTACAAGGGCTTCGGCGACAGCAAATTCGTGCCCGGCGTCGACGTGGTCGGTTTTTTCGGCCCTCGTTTCAGGCTCTAGGCGTTGTCAACTGCAAACTACGTTTCTTTCTCGTTTCTAGGCTCGAACCTACTGCCAAATCTTTTTTTTCTAGACTACAAACGACAGCTAAATGCGTTTTTAGGCTAAAACTTTAGCCCAATCTTTTTCTAGCCTACAAACTACAGCTAAATTTGTTTTTAGAGGTTGCAAATTAGCCCAGTATTTTTCTTCTAGGCTACAAATGTACAGCTCGGCTTTTTTTCTTCTGCTCTATCTAGGCTTTTTCAACTACTACGTCTGAATCTCGTTTCTAGGCTCGAAACTGCTGCCAAATCTTTTTTCTAGGCTACAAACTACGGCTAAATGCGTTTTTAGGCTAAAAATTAGCCCAGTCTTTTTTCTAGGCTACAAACTACAGCTAAATGCATTTTTAGGCTAGTCCAGTCTTTTTTAGGCTTTTAGGCACGACTGTTAAACTTGTTTTTTAGGCGACAGATTCCGCCCAATTCTTCCAATTTTTTTAGCGTTCTCTGGGCTATAATTTGTAGCCTGAATGCAAAAAACCTGGCATCCATCGCGCCATTCGCATCAAAAAAATTGTGAATTTCCCTCCATTTTTCCGGGTTTGGCTGTCAAACGTCACCCGTAATTGTACAGCCCTTGTTTTGCAGGAGAAGCTGAACAAGCTGATCGACGCCTCGGCCGCCGCCACCATTTACCCGGGTCTGCGCGACGTCTGGAAGGCCGTCGGGCCGCTGATCTGCTCCCTCGAGCCCAGCCAGCTGCAGCTCGGATTCGCCCCAGGGGTAGCGAAAGCTTTTTTTTGTGATTTTGGCCGATTTCCAAAAATATCGCAATTGGTTCTTTCGAATACCTATCAGAATATCGAATTTTTATACTCTCGAATTTTCAGAATCTCGAATTTTTGAAATCTCGAAATATGCCAATGCTGAATTCAGGGCGTAGGCGAGCGATTTTCGGAACCTTTATTGCTGATTTGAACCATGGGAATTTCGAGATTCTAAAAATTCGAGATTTTGAAAATTCGAGATTTTGAAAATTCGAGATTTTGAGAATTCGAGATTCAGAAATTTCGAGGTTCCGACTATCATCCGGTTCTTTCGCATTATCGGGGGAGATTGTTTGTTTAAGTCTTGAAGTCCCTAGTAACTTGATAGAACTCTTTTAATAGTGTTTTTAGGAAGATATAGCTAAATTTCTACTGAAAAATTATCTAAAAATTAAAACAAGGGTTTTATATTAAAAACGCCGACTTTTTGGTCAAAAATCAATTTTTGTGATATTTTAATTTTTAAATTAAATTTTTCAATTTTCAATTAATTTTTAATCATATTTTGTGAGAATAAAAATAGAATTAAATCTATTAAAAAATTAGTTAAAATTTAATTTATTATTGAATGATAATTAAGTCGAAAATTTGTAAAGTTGAGAAACACTTCCCTATTTATATTTCAATAAATTAGATCCTTGGAAAAAGTGGTTTATAAACGGTTTTTCTAGAATTTTACGCGCCTTTTTAGCCCCCGAAAAAAATCGTCGAAATCTAAATTTTTTTCACGTTTATTTTTGTCGAAAACCAACCCAAAAATAGCCAAGAACGTTAGGCTTTTAGGCTTTTCGAAATTTTTACGGTTTTATTAAACTTTTAATTTTCAAGTTTTTTGGTAAATAAACTTTTTTGTGTGTCGAATCTACGTGAAAAACTCGAGAAAATTGCAGGGCGTCACCACGTACCACAGCGAGAACATCACCAAGCACGACGCCGACCTCGTCGACCGCTGCCTGAAGGCGCGCAACTTTGAGACGTGGAACACTCGCCTTTTTAAGGTAACAACAACAACAACCGGCAGAGGTTCTTGGGGAAGTGAAGGGCTGGCTAGCGGGGATTTTTGAGGAAAATGGGTGGCGAGCAGGGATTCTTTAGGAAAATGGGGTATCAGGCAGGGATTTTTGAGGAAAACGGGAGCCTAGCAGGGATTCTTGAGGGAAATGGTGCCTAACAGCGCTTCTTTAGGAAAATTGGAGAATCTTCTTTAGATTATTGAGGAAATCGGGGCGCCTAGCGGGGATTTTTGAGGAAAATGGGTGCCGAGCAGGGCTTCTTGTGGAAAATGAGATGTCTAGCAGAGATTCTTGAGAAAAAGGGAGTGTTTAGCAGGGATTATTGGGGAAAATGGGGTGCCTAGCAGTGATTCCTGGGGAAGGGGGTGCCTAGCAGCGATTTTTGAGTAAATTGGGGTATTTAGCAAGAATTATTGGGGAATTAAAGAGCAGTGATTTTTGAGGAATTGGGGGTGCCTAGCAGGGATTATTGAGGAAATTGGGGTGCCTAGCAGCGATTTTTGTGGAAAATGGGGGTGCCTAGCAGGGATTCTTGGGGAAAGGGAGCGTGGCCAATGCTGATCAACCTTTCACCGGTATTCGGCTGGAATTTTCATTTTTTTTTCAGGACAGCCAGCAGCGTGACGGGAAAACGGTGTACCGGGTCGTCGTCGCCAGCGCCGAAACTGGTCGGTTTTTGCGTGTTTTCCTGGATTTCCCTGGCGAAAACCCTGCTCAAGCAATTTTTTTCCAGATGGCAATGGGTTGGAGGAGGTCGAGTTCGAGGGGGCCATCGTCAAATTCGAGCGCGGCGACTACTCACAAGTGATGGCCCGCATCGTGCCCCATCTCAAAAAGGTTCGTCCGCCTTTTTGAAGTGGCTGGCAAGGAATCGGGGCTGTGGATTTGCTGGCTGATTTTCAGCTTGTCGAAATTTAAATTTGTCTTGTCGGGATTTTTTTTGTCGAAAATGGGTTTGTCGATGTTTATTGCCTCGAAAATCATTTTGTCCGATTTTTATTTTCGAAAATCATTTTTGGGGGATTTATTTTGTCGAAAATCATTTTGTCGGGATTTTTCTTTTCGAAATTCAATTTGGGGGATTTATTTTGTCGAAAAATAAATCCCCCTTGCCGGTCCCTTTAAAGTTTAAATCCGTTTTTTCAGGCGAGCGAAGCGGCGGCCAACGACACGCAACGCCAGATGTTGGCCAAGTACGTGGCGCATTTTACCCGCGGAGCCCTCGACGATCACAAGGTGGGCATGTCCGTCTCTCTCTCTCTCTCTCTCTCTCTCTCTCTCTCTCTCTCTCTCTTACTCTCTCGCTCTCGCTCTTTTTTCTCTATATCTCACTTTCTCTCTCTCTCGCCCTCTCTCTTCCTCTCTCTCTCTCTCTCTCTCTCTCTTTTTCTCTATATCTCACTTTCTCTCTCTCTCGCCCTCTCTCTTCCTCTCTCTCTCTCTCTCTCTCTCTCTCGCCCTCTCTCTTCCTCTCTCTCTCTCTCTCTCTCTCTCTCTCTCTCTCTCACTCTCTCGATTTTTAGCACGTGATTTAGCACTTTAGCTGTTTTTTTACTTGCCCCCCCCCGTTAAGGTATCAATTCCAGGACGGTTCCCGCCAATGGATCAAAGACGTCAACCCGGCCGTCGAGTCGTACATCGGCTTCATCGAGAACTACCGTGACCCGGCCGGCACTCGCTCCGAATTCGAGGGATTCGTCGCCGCCGTCAACAAGGAGACGTCCAAGAAGTTCAAGGCGCTCGTCGACCAGGCCGAAAAGATTCTCGAGCGGATGCCCTGGGGAAAGGCCTACGAGAAGGATCGGTGCGTATTGGGGTTCTCTTGCGGTCTCGCTCTTTCTTTCTCTAACGCTCTCTCTCTCGCTCTCGCTCGATTTCTCCCTTTCGCTCTCTCTCTCTCGCTCTCCCTCACTCTGTCTCTCGCTCGCTCTCTCTCTCTGTTTCTCTCCATCTATCTCCCTCTCTGTCGCTCTCTCTCTCTTTATCTCTCGCTCTCTCTCTCTCTCTGTTTCTCTCCATCTATCTCCCTCTCTCTCACTCTCTTTCGCTCTCTCTATTTCTCTTTATCTCTCGCTCTCTGTTTCTCTCTCTCATTCCCTCACTCTCTCTCTTTCTTTCTCTTTCCTCACTCTCTTTCTCTCTCTCTCCTCTCTCACCATCAGAAATTTGTCTTTTTCCAGTTTCCTCCGCCCCGATTTCACGGGTCTCGACGTGATCGCCTTCGGCTCTAGCGGCATCCCCGCCGGCATCAACATCCCCAATTGTAAGTTTTGGCCCTTCCGGCTGTTGACGTCGATTATTTTTCAGATGACGACATCCGCCAGGACGAGGGCTTCAAGAATGTCTCTCTCGGCAACGTCATCTCGGCCACGCCCAAGCAGAAGATGAACTTTCTTGATGAAGGGGATGAGGATCTGATGTTCAAGTATCACAAGGACTCTTTCGAGGTCCAGGTGAGCGGCAGTGATTTTTTGAGGAAGAGAGAGCGAGCGAGCGAGAGAGAGAGAGAGAGAGCAAGAACGAGAGAGAGAGAGAGAGAGAGAGAGAGAGCAAGAACGAGAGAGAGAGAGAGATGATAGAGTGAGGGGCAGGCTAGCAGATATTATTTGACATTTCCAGGTCGGCCTCCACGAACTTCTTGGCCATGGCAGCGGCAAGCTCTTCCAACGCAAGCCCGACGGCTCCTTCAACTTTGACACGTCAGCTACCGTCAGCGTGCTCGACGGCGCCAAGGTCAGTGTCTTATTTTTATTAAGACATTTTTAATGTAGTTTTATTTATTGTTTCTTTCCCATTATTTTCCCCGATTTCCAGATCTCTACGTGGTACGAGCCGGGCGAGACGTGGGGCAGCAAATTCGGCGCGCTTTCCGGCGCCTACGAGGAATGCCGTGCGGAAGCTGTCGGCTATGTCCTCTGCTGCGACGAGGACATCCTCAAGTTGGTCGTTTTTTGGGGCAACTAGCAGGGATTCTTGTGGAAAATTCCGATTTTTCCGGCAAACCAGCGATGACCATTTGAGAATTTCGGAATTTGCCGTTTTGGAATTTCGGGAATTTGGGCAGATTAGCGGTGGTTATTTAGTAAATTTCCCCAGCGTCGTCTTGGGCAATCTAGCGGTGATTTTTGAGGAATCGGCGGGCTAGCGGTGATTTTTGAGGAATTTTCGAGAATTTGAGCAGGCTAGCTGTGGTTATTTAGGAAATTGTCGCGGTGTCATTTCGGGCAATCTTGCAGTGATTTTTGCGGCATTGTTGCCGATCGATCTGGCGGGCTAGCGGTGGTTATTTCGGGATTTTTAGGAAAAATTTGGAGGGGAAAACCCATTATTTGTTAGGTTAATTCGTTTAATTATAACAATTTAATTAATGAGATTTTAAATTGATTTTTTGTTTAATTAATTTAGGCTGTTCATGAGTTTAATTTTCCAGAATCTTCGGCTACGAGGGCGAACTCGGGCAGCAGGTGAAATATGTGAACTGGCTGTCCGAAATTCGGGCCGGGCTGATGGCCCTGGAATTCTACAATGCGGATCAGAAGAAATGGGGACAGGTATGCTCTCGGTTTTTGACTACGAAATACACCTCTTTACAGGCACACTGCCACGCCCGCTACGTGCTGACGCAAGTCTGCCTCGAGGCCGGCCAGGGATTCGTCGTCATCGAGTCGATTGTACGTTTTTTTTGGCTTGGCTTACTTTCCTGGGCGATCCCCGCTAGATGGCCTGGAATTTGATCAATTACTGGCTGTCCCGGCCCCTTTAGTCCGAAATAGCCTCTGCTAGCTTGCCTAAATTTTGAAAAAAGCCGCTCCGCTAGCTTGCCTCTGTTTTTAGCCCATTTTCTCCCTGTCACGCTCCCTTTAGTCCTAAATAATCTCTGCTAGCTTGCCTCTATCTTTAGCTCCGTTTTCTCCCTGTCACACCCCCTTTAAACCTGAATAATCTCGGCTAGCTTGCCTCTATTTTTATCGATTTCTTCCCGGTCACGCCCCCTTTAATCCCAAGCATTTCTGTTAGCTTGCCCCTGTTTTTAGCCCATTTTCGCTCTATCACGCCCCCTTTAGTCCTAAATAATCTCTGCTAGCTAGCCTCTAGTTTAGCCCATTTTCTCCCTGTCACACTTCCTTTAGTCCTAAGGGATCTCTGATAGCTAGCCTGAATTTTGTGAAAAATCCGGTTTTTAACCGCTTTGTTTCCGGTCACGCCCCCTTTAATCTCAAGGAATCTCTGCTAATTATCCCCGGTTATTTCAGACTGGACCGGACGGGAAGCCCGACCTCAAGTTCAAGCTGGACCGCACGAAGATCGACAGCGTCGGCAAGCCGGCCGTCCGCGAATTCCTCAAAAAATTGCAGGTATCGGATTTTTTGGAGTATTCGGGGTTCTTATCTGTTAGCGGGGGGACCACAGAAAATTATAAACAATTTTTTAATTTTACAAAATTCGAAAATTTGACGTTTTTTGGTCATTTTTCAGACGTTTTTGGCCAAAAAGTCGACAATTTTCGAAAATTTTGATTATTTTTATATCTAAAACCTATGTAAAATGCTGTAAAATGATTTATATTTTGTTATATGGCCGTAGAGAATCACAGGGAAAATTTTTGTAAAAAAAATGCCGAAAATCGAGTGAAAAAATTCGGGAATTTCGAAAATTCGTTTTTACCCCCCCGCTAATGCACAAGACCCCGCATTTTTGCAGCAGTTTCGATACATTTCGGGGATGAGATACATTTTACACGCTTTTTGGCTTTTACATTTAGATTTCGGTATTTCGGAAATTTGGAAAATTCGTTTTGACCCCCCCTGCTAATTCACAAGAACCCCCATTTTTGCAGCACTACAAATCGACGGCCGACTTCGCGGGGGGCAAGGCGCTGTTCGACCACTACGGCAAGATTGGGGACGTCGAGTTGGCGTGGAGGGATGTGTGCATCGCCCGCCGGAAGCCACGCCGCCAATTTGTCCAGCCGAACACCATCCTGGGCCCCGACGGAAGTACGTTTCTTTTCATGGGGTTTTTTTTTCGATTTAAAGGGACCGGCTGCCGGCAAGCGGGTCGGGTTCGACCCCCGGCCGCGGCAATTTTTTTTGGCTTTTTGAAAATTTGAAGCTAATTTTTGTAAAAATATTTTTTTTGAAAAGTAAAAATATTTTTTGAAGCCTAATGGGGTCTAGACTACAGGCTACAAGTATAAATGGCCGCGGCAAAATTTTTGCTTTTTGAAATTTCGGCCAGAATTTGGAGGAGAATCACCAAATTGGAGACCAAACTATAGAACCGGCTGCAATTTATCATTCGCACGACCCGGGTTCGATCCCCCGCCGCGGCAAAATTTTTGCTTTTTGACATTTTAGCGTCTTTTGAAGTTTCATTTTTTGGTTCTTTTGCTTTATCGGGGGTGGGGGAGGAAATAACTTTTTTCTTAGAATAAGGAATAAGAAGAAATAAACTTGTTTTGTGCTGTTCCTTAACGCAAAAACCTTACAAATTTTTGTACAAAAAAATATCGATTATCGACCAAAAATTTTGGTCAAAATTTCGACTTTTTGAAGCGTTTTTGAAAGTTTTTAGATGGTTTTCCAGGTTGAAATTTAGTTTTATGCTACCAAAAAAATAATTTAAATGCTTGCTATTAAGTTACTAGGGATTTATAGGGTTTTACAAAAAAAGGTGCGCCCCCCGATAATGCAAAAGCACCTATTTTTTTTCATTTTGAGGTCTTTTGATAGAAAAACGTATTTTTCTTTTTGCCTTTAATCTGAATAATCCGCGTTTTTTTCGCAGAGGTGTCCCTGAAGAGCTACGCGGAGACGGTGGAGGGCGTCGTCGAGTCGTTCGTCGATCGCTACTCGATTGATGCCATCGAAGATCTGGAGAAATGCTGGTCCGCCCAGAAGAAATGGTGGCCAAACGCCTTCGCCAATTAAAAACAAAAACGGAAAAGCCTTTTTGGATCTCGAATATCTGTGGTGTAGAATCTTATTTCTTCAATTCTTTCCCCTCCCACTCCGTTGTGATCGATTTTGGCGATAATACGTGATTTTGGCTTGTCATTTCTGAGTTTTTAAAGATTAAATTTACCCTGAATATATGATTAATTTCCGTCGAACTTTCCGAACAATTAATTTATCGCCGCCGATCGGCTGTGAATAAACGTTTCGGCCGGAATTCTTTGTCTCACCCTTCCGGCTACAGATTACGCGATTGTTTTTGGGGTTTCAGGCGTTGCAAATGGTCTCTGCTAGCCTGCCGCAGGCTGGAAATTCCCGCAAACGGTCTCTCCTGGCCTGTCTTTGCCTGGGAATTCCTCAAATGCTCTCTGCTGGCTTGCTTCCCGCCTCAGAATTTCCCAGATGGTCTCCGCTGGCTTCCTGCTGCCCAAAAATTCACAAGTTCGCCGAGTTTTGCCGATTTTCCGAAAGGATCTCTG
Source organism: Mesorhabditis spiculigera (assembly GCA_958295435.1). NCBI lineage: Eukaryota > Metazoa > Nematoda > Chromadorea > Rhabditida > Rhabditidae > Mesorhabditis > Mesorhabditis spiculigera. Next base: position 198,876 of record CATQJA010002608.1, on the reverse strand, counting down.
CTACCCTGCCTCAGGCTGAAAATCCCCAAAATTCTCTCTGCAAGTTCGCCAAGTTTCGGGCTTTTTCCCAAAGGGTCTCTGCTAGCCTGCCTCAACATGTCAATTCCTCAAATGGTCTTTGCTAGCTTGCTCCCGCGTGAGATAATTTCCCAAATGGTCTCTACCGGTGCGCCTCTGCCTGAAAATTCCCCAAATGGTCCCTGCTAGCCTGCCTTGGCCCAAGAATTCCGCAATCGGACTCTGCTAGCTTGCTTCCAGCCAGATAATTCCTCAAATGGTCTCTGCTGGTTGCCCTCTAATCCATTGGATGGTTGTCTGATCCCCCCAGCTAACTAGTTTTCGTCCGTTTTCCAGGGGGGTCCCAGAAGGGGGCAAGGTCGAGTAGTATATTTCGGAAAAATGGGTTGGAAATGGAAAAAGGGGGGAAGCGGGTGGACTTTCAATTACCCAGAAGAGGCCTGTCTCTCTCTCTCTCTCTCTCTCCCTCTCTCTCTCTCTCTCTCTGGCTCTATCTCTCTTTCCCACTCTCTCTCTCTCTCTCTCTCACTTTCTCTCTCGCCTCCCAAATGCCCTCTCACAGGCTATATTGCCAGGGCCCACTTATGGTGATGGGCCATGGTGCCGGGACCCGGCAACTCCGCCAAAAGCCTATTTTCAGCTCTCTCTCTCTCTCTCCTCTCTCTCTCTCTCTCTCTCTCTTTCTCTCGCCCTCTCTCGCTCCATTGTGTTTTGCTCGCAACAACGCCCCGAGGACTACGGTGCTTTTTCAGAAAGTGCGTTCTTCATCCCCCCGAATTTCATGGCGTAATCGAATCCCAAACCATCGCTGCTGATTGCCATCGGCTTATCTGGCAGCTAGTCTAGCGGTCCGCTTTCCGAAATAACCCCGGCTAGCCTTCCCTGCCTTCGGAAATGGTCTTTGCTGGTTGTCACCCGCTAAACTGTCAGCCGGTCTTGCTATCCGCTTTCTTAAACGGTCTCTGCTAGCTGCCCGGAATTCCCAAAGAATCTCTGCTAGTTGTCATTCTCTAAACTGCCAGTCAGTCGAGAGAATCTCGTTTTCTAAATTGTCTCTGCTCTGCCCGGAATTCCCAAAGAAGCGCTGCTAGTTGCCATGGGTTAAACTGGCCGCCGGTCTTGCTATGGTGCTTCCTACATGGTCGCTGCTAGCCTGCCCGCCTCTTGAAGCCGTGTCTCATCCTCCCGTTCTCATTTGAGCCTCTCCCCTCTTTGCCCCCCAGCTGAACTTCAATTTCGACGAATCCTCGGACGCGGCAGCCACGAAACAGCGCAAAGCTACGCGTCACTCCTCGACACGTCAGCACAACAACTTGATCAACAGCGTTCTGGCTAGCAGAGACCATTCTGGAATTGGAATCAGCTAAACTGACTGCCAGTAAAAGTTAGTTCAAAACTTACAGTTGCCCAAATGGTCTCTGCTAGCCTACCCATAACTTTTGTGCAAAATGGGGGCGATAACGAGCGTTTTTTGACTAAAGCTTCCCGGGCAAGCTAGCAGAGACCGTTTTGGAATCGGAATCAGCTAAACTGACAACCAGAGAAAGATATATCGAAAACCGGGAAGTTGGAAATGGTCTTTGCTAGTCCGCTCAAATTTTTTGGGGCAAAATCGGGTCAAAAATGACATTTTTGACTATAGCTTTTCGGGCAAGCTAGCAGAGACATTTTGGCCAATCGGAATAGTCTAGCTGGTTGTCAGATTGCCGATTGGTGAACTAGCAGAGACGCTTTGGGGAATGGCTTCAGAATGACGGTCCATTTAGACGTGAAATATCTCGGCGGTGAGCCGTGTGAAATCTTTTCGCGCAGAAGCCATCAACCTCTAGACGTTTGTGTGTGAATGGTCCCCTGGGATGCCTCCCGGATCACACAACCAAAAGCCCTTCATTTTTCCGAGACTTTTCGCCGCCCAAAATTCGTTTCGGTGGACTCCGGAGGCCGGACGCGCCGCGCGACCTCTTTCCGCAAACGCCCGCTGCTAGCTGGCCCGGGTGATGATAAAATGACGATTCCTTAAGGGTTTCGGCTGGCTTGCCGGGCAGTTTAGCGCCGCTCTATTCCCAAATGGTCTCTGCTAGCTTGCCCAAATCCCTCTATCCCATAAAAACGTGAATTTCGGCTCGATTTTGCTCGAAAGAAAAAAGGCCGGGCAAGCTAGCAGAGGTCATTTAGGAGTATGAATTTTTTTAGATAACTTTATCTGGTTGTCAGTTTAGCCGCTTCCGGTTCCCAAATCACCTCTGCTAGCCTGCCTAAAAATTTGGCCCCGAAAAACATGAATTGCGACCCAATTTTTCTCTAAAAATTGCCGGGCAGGCTAGCAGAGGTCATTTGGGAGTCTCAAATTTTTGAAATAACCTTTCTGCCGTCCCCTCTACTCGTACATTCCATTTGTGGGGGCGTAGCGGCGGGTTTGTGTGGGTTAAAAAGTCTGGGGGGGCGCTATTTCCGCTTGATCTGCCCCCCTGGGCCTTTTTCGGGCCTTTTTGATGCCCTTAGGGGGCACAAACTGGCTGCCCCCTCTTGAGACGCAATGCCGAGATTCATTTCCCGTTCATCCCTACTGTTTTCCGGAGCTTTACGGTGCCCCCTCGGGCCCCAGAGTTTCATTAACCCTAAATTTCCGGGCCTGAAAACATTTACCCTCCCCCAGAAGCCGACTTTTTGGACCAACCATCACGGTCGAAATCAGAGGCTGTTTTGGGTTCTAAAGTAACTAGTCGCTTATCTGACACCCAAACTACCGTATCTGAAATTTTTAGGGTTTTCCAAAATGGTCTCTGCTAGTTTTCATTGCGTAAACTGCCGGCCAATCTAGCGATCCCGTTCCCAAATGGTCTCTGCTAGCCTGCCTGACCTCCCAAACGATCCCCGCTAGTTGCCATTCGGTAAACTGGCTGCGAGGCTGTCAATTGAAGTTTCCCCAAATGGTGTTTGCTGGTTTGTCAACTAAAAATCGCGCTTTGCTGCCCATTTTGACGATTGCCAAATTGTCTCGGGTACGTTGCTCCAGATTCGCCAAGAACCTCTGCAAGCTGACCATCAGCTACTCTGGCCACTCACAAATGATCTCTGCCAGGATGCCCTTCCTCGCAGTGATCCCCGCTAGTTGCGATTGCGTAAACTGTTAGTCAGTCTAGCGCTTCCCAATCCCAAATGGTATTTTCTAGTCTTCCCGACTCCCAAACGGTCTTTGCTGGGTGCCATTGCCCAAACTTTCATCTAGACTATTGATTCTCGTTACCTAAATGGTGTTTGTTAGCCTTCCCGGATTTCCAAACGGTCCTTGCTAGTTGTCATTACGTAAACTGTCAGCCAATCTAGCGATCCCCATCCCAAATGTTCTCTGCTAGCCTACGCTTCGTAATTTCCGCAGACAAAACCAAACCGTCAAGAGTCGCCGCCCGGAAAACATACGAAATACGCTCGAATTGAATTTAGGCGGAGTGGTGGGGGCGTATAGTTGGAAGAGAGCCGACTCGACTACGTGACACACCTAATTCCGCGTAATTCCGTCCTTTGGAAAGTAGCCGAAATGGGTCGAACTATACGAAAGGTCGACCCCCGCCATTTTGAAGGATATTTTGGCCGGCAATTTCCTTTCCTAGATTGTCTCTGCTAGCTTGCCGTCTCTCTCTTTCTCTCTCTAGCTAGTAAAGACCCTTTTCTATGTCGTAATCGGTTGTCCGGCAGTCAGATCGCCCAGGCAAACTAGCAGGGATTTCTTCGGGTACCAGGGCAGGCTAGCAGAGTCGATTTGCGGAATCGGCAGACTGGGTGGCAGTTTGGAGAATTTTGGGGCGGAGAGGCTGGCAGAGACCATTTATCAATCGAAAATAGCTAAAACGGGTGCCAGATTAGCAAATGGCAAGCTAGCCGAGATCATTTAAGCCTCGGAAAGCTGGCTGAGAGAATTTAGGAACTGAAAATCGCTATACTGGCTGCAAGTTTGATGAATGGCCGGCTGGCAGGGACCATTTGGGATCTAAATTTTCCAAAATTCGTCACTGCATCCATTTTTGGACCCTAAATTTAGATGGTTCTTCGATTTCGTGGCGAATTCCCCCCTGGTCGACCACTTAATTGTCGACATTCCATTCCAATCCACCGGACACCCCGGCTGAATTCTGCTTTATCCCACGCCTTCGCTCTCTCGCTCTCTCCCTCTCTCTCTCTCTCTCCTCACAACGGAATTCACAACCTTAAAAGCCCTCCCAAATTCTCGTGTTTCTTCGGGTTTTTTTTTTGGCTTACGGTAGCGCAACCTAACAATGAAAATTTACCGGCGTCCATTCCTCAAAGAATCTCTGCTAGCCTGCCATTCTGTCAGTTAGTTTAGCGATTCCTGTTTCCCAAATGGTTTCTGCTAGCCTGTTTGCCTGTTTGTCGCAAAGCACCTCTGCTAGTTGCCAATCGGCAAACTGGCAGCCAGATTTTACATCCTGATTTCCTAAATGATCTCTGCTGGCTTGCCGCCCGAAATTTGCGCAATCTGCCGAGTGGCCTCTGGATCTCCGCCCTCTGCTAGGCTGACACCGCTCCGAAAGCACCTCTGCTAGTTGCCGATCGGTAAATTGGCAGCCAGGTTAGCCATTATCATTCCTAAATGGTCTCTGTCAGCTTGCCCGGCTTCAACGGTCCATAAAAAGACCATAGAACCATCGGAAAGTCACTTTTCGGCCGCAAGAGAGCGCCTTTTTCCGCAAGAGTCCGAACTACGTCTTTCCCCTTTCCGAGGGCAATCAGTATCAATGGAAAAGCCGTCAAAACGGCTCCACCCGCATTGAGAAAAGGCGTCACTCCCCCCCGTTGACCCAGGAAATGCCGTGTTTTGGTGCACCACGGAATGGCATCGTGGGTGTTCGCTTCCAAATTTCGAGTCTAAAAATGGACCCAAACGAGTCCAGGGCGTTCAGTTTGGAGCTTCACCTAAAAATCTCGGAAAAAAAAGATGCTTTTACCGAATTTTTGAATTTTGCCCGTTATGGAGATTGACTTTACGGTCCCTTTAAAACTAGCCGGCTAGCAGAGGGCATTTAGGAAATGGGAATGTGCAATCTGGCTGCCAGTTTACCGATTGGCAGCTAGCAGAAGTGCTTTGGGACGGCAGGCAGGCTAGCAGAGAGCATTGGGGAATCGGGAGGCTACCCGGCAGCTTGGGCAAATTTCGAGGAGCAAGCTAGCAGAGATCCTTGGCGAACACGTAATCGCTAACGTGGTTGCTAGTTGCCAAATGGGAGGCTAGCAGTGATCATTTGGGACCGTATACCGGTCAATTCCACTAATGGCTATAGTCGTGAGTAGTAGCTATACGTTCTGCGTATAAATTGTCTGTTTCTCTCACTCTCTCTCTCTCTCTCTCTCTCTCTCTCTCTCTCTGTCTGTCTCTCTCTCTCTCTCTCACTCCCCAGCCAATCCAAAATTCAATCGCCATTTCCCCCATTTAGGCGGCCTTTTTCCATGCATCCAATCTGGGGGCGGCACCCATTCCAAATAACAAAAAAGCCTATTTTAAAAGGCAATGGCATATTTGTGAGCCTTTTTTGGCTACTATGGTCCTTTAAAACCATCGAAATCCGCCAAATTCTCTCTGCTAGCTTGCCCCGACCTCTAAAAGCAAACGCAAGGCATTACACTGGCCTACCGGCTACTTACCCTGCCCTTTAAAGTCTAAACTGACTGCCCAGCAGGCTAGCAGAGACCTTTTGCGGAACCCACGAGCCAGGGCAGGCTAGCGGCGACCATTTAGGATGCGCTAAAAGGTTCCCTGGCTGCCAGTTTGCCCAGGCAGACTAGCAGTGATTGTTTGGGAGCTCCATGGCGAGCTAGCAGAGACCATTTGCCCGCCTCGGGACCAATTTTGGAGGAAAAACGTGTGCGTAATTTCAAGGGCACCTTTTTGGAGAGCAATTTAGCTCTTGAAAAACGCGGAGTGGGTATTGGCTGACAGCCATCATTGAGGAATTGCAACTGATGAAATTCGATACACCGGCCGGCAATTATATTTCTGGATACTGCTAAATTCTTGCTGCCAATCAGCTTAACGATTCCGCAAATTGTTTCTGCCAGCTGGCACTGGTTCTCCAAGGATCTCTGCTACCTTTCCCAGCTAATCTGTATGTCAGTTGACCGATTACGATATCCCAAATGATCTCTGCTAGCTTGCCTCGCTACCCAAAGGATCTTTGCTAGCTTGCCAACGGGCATTGAATTTTTTTAAATTTTAGAATTTTTCAATTTTCCCAATGATCTCTGCTAGCCTGTCCAGTTATTTTTCGTCCATTTTCTTGCCAATTCTCTTCTTTTTCGACTTACCGTACCCCGCAAGGACTCCACGCGACAACATAACGACGCAAAAATTCCTCATTTTTCCGCCCAATTTTTCAAATATTTTTTCGCATATTTAAGGCCCTAAACAATAGTAAAAAACGGAATGGAATATGCAAATTAGGCAATTAGGAGAAGGCCCGGGTGAAATTCCGTTGTTTTCCAATGGACGCACCTTTTTGGGGAAAAAATTCGAATTTTTGGGGGGTTTGTTTTGGGTTAGGAAGTCACTTTTTCCTCTGAATTCTCTAACTATAACGCGCTCTATCGCCTCCAAAAATTTCGGGCAGGCTAGCAGCGACTTTGGTGGATTGGGCCGGGTCCCCGGTTCGACCCCCGGCCGCGGCGGACCTTTTGCTTTTTGGAATTTGGGCTAGTTTTGTTCATGTTTCTCATCTAAAAAGCATTCAAGCAGTGATTCTTTGCGAAATACACCTAAATTCCGCCAAAAGGGCGATTTTTAGGGTCGCCGGTTCGACCCCCGGCCGCGGCAGTGTTTTTGCTTTTTGGATTTGGAACTATTTTTGGTTATCATTTTGCTCCAAAAGGCAAGCCAGCCGTGGTTCTTTGCGGAATTCGCTTCAAAATCGGCAGAACTTGCCCGAAAATCTCAAATTTTTACTGAAAACCCCAAAAATTTCCGCGAAAAAGGCCACGCTGGCAGGCTGGCAGTGATTTTTGGGGATTCTTAGGGCACGGTCTTCTATACTGGCATGCTTACTTTAGTATTTGACAGCCAGCTCCACGCGAATGTCCTTCAAATCCCAAACCCGGTTGGCTTTTTTTCAAGAATTTTGAACTTGACTGGGTGGGGGGCCGTTCTAATCCCATTCGTTCCGTCTGGGGCTTTTGGCCTTTTTGTGAAAGGTTTCTTTCTCTCTCTTGACCCTTCAAAAGTCACCCCCACTTCCGGAAATCGCGTCAACCGCCCCGGACGGCGGCTTATTTTCTCACAAAAATCCGATTTTTACGAATTAATCCCGGGATTTAGGTGAAGCAGCACTAGATTTGATGCCTTAGAAATCAGGGCAGGCTAGCAGAGATCATTTAACATGTCGTAACCGGTTATCTGGCTGATATTTTAGCTCGGGATTCGAGCAGAAACGCTTTGGGAATCCGGAGCAGGCTAGCAGCGACCATTTAACGTGTCGTAATCGATTGCGTGGTAGCCAGTTTAGCTAGCAGAAACGTTTTCGGAATCCAGGACAGGCTAGCAGAGGTCATTTAAGTGTCGTAATTGTTATTCTGGATGGCACTTTAGCTGGGCAAGCTAGCAGCGAGGCTTTAGGAATCCGGGTTAGGCTAGCAGGGACCAACTAGGATGTCGTAATCTATTGCCTGGTCGCCAGTTTAGCTAGGCAAACTAACAGCGAACATTGTGGATACCGGGGCAAGCTAGCAGAGACCATTTGGAACATTTTAATCGGCTTTCTGGATGACAGATTAGCCAGGAGAACTAGCAGCGACCATTTAACAAGTCGTAAACTATTGCCTGGTCGCCAGTTTGGCTAGACAAGCTATCAGGGATCATTGTGAACAGGTGGGCGGTCAAGCAAAGATCATTTGCGGAATCCATTTCCGGCTATAGTGCATCAGAATAGGTGATCATAGCTTGGGGGGGCGGAGGAAGGAAGAGTGCGTAGTATATTCCCAGCATAATGTGAATAATGGTCGTCAGGGATGTGTGAATAGTTGTATATTGGAGTGGGAAGAAATGGGGGGTTGAAACACAGATCCCACCCTCTCTCTCCCCCCCCCCTCCTCCTCTCCCCTCTCTTTCTCTCCTCCCTCTTCTTTCCCATTTCCATTAGCGCAACTCGTGGAAATGCTCGCCTACAGAAGTTTTACGTTTTTTGGTGCTTTACGTACTTGACGGACTTTGACGCAAGTCGTATCTGCGAGCTCGCCTCTGTGGTGGCTTTCCTAAATCGTCTCCGCTAGCTTGCCACTTGATCAACTGGCAGTCAGCAAAGTGATCCCACTTCCTAAATGGTCTATGCTAGCCCGCCTTTTGGCCCCAGCCAGGCAACCGATTACGCGATGATAAATGAACTCCGCAGCCTGCCCTGTGTTCTGGATTTCCCCAAATGACCGTTTCTGGCCAGTCTGCGTGGCGGTTTTGCGAGATCCATTAAAATCCAATACCAAAAATGACAATGTCGCCCTACTATAACCAGCCGAAAATTCGGGTGGAAAAGCACCGTAATCCTTTAAATTTAGTTCTGTGTAGTTATGGATGTACTGGCCATCGAATAAGTGATATTCGCAAAAATCAGCTTTTTAAAATATCAAAATATCGCCTTTTCGGTTTAAGCTACAGTAAGCTGCTTCAAATCCTATCCTAATTCAAATCCTTAAACGAAGTAATTTTTAGTAAAGCATTGCAGTTGTAGTTCCGCTGGTAGCCAGTCAAACGTTAGTCGCAAAAATCCGATTTTGTAACGCGCAAATCAAATTTTCGGGTTACTGTAGCCCTGGACGAAAAACTACGGTAATCCCAACTTTGGCAACTTTTTTTTGAGCGATCTTTGCGATAATATTTATAGCTTTGGCGCTGCAAAATTCCGGTTCTATTTCCAGGGCCTTCAAGCAGTTCAGGGGCCAATTTCCAAAAATTCGCCTTGGCGTGAGAGTGGGCGGGATGGAGAGGGTGAGAGAAAAAGAGTGAATTTTTGGCGGCATTTGACTCAGATGCTAGCGATGAATTCCAGCTGCTTTTCCAATTCGGTTTTTGGGGGAGGAAAATCAGCTGCCAGCCAAAAGTCTCACACCCCAATTATTACTTTTTGACGCCGGGCTATATAGCCGGGTGGCTACGTAACGTTCCGCAAAGGGTCTGTGCTAGTCTGCCTTTTTGGAATTAGCTTTACTGGCTGACAATCCAGCAATTCCCAAAAGACCTTTGCTAGTTGGTGCTGAATTCACAAAAAATCTCCGCTGGTTTGCCATAGTGTAAATTGTCATCCAGACGATCGTTTCCGCCTTCCAAAATGGTCTCTGCTAGCTTACCCTTGTGGAATTGGCTTCACTGGCTGACAGTTTAGTGTTTCCCGAGAAATCTGTGCTAGTTGGCTCTGGTTTCTCAAATAATCTCTGCTAGTTTGCCGTAGTGTAAATTGTCATCCAGACGATCGTTACCGCCCTCCAAAATGGTCTCTGCTAGCCTGCCCTTCAGGAATTGGTCGCACTGGTTGACAGTCGAGCAATTCCCCAATTATTGCTGCTATTGGCTCTGGAATCTCAAATAATCTCTGCTAGTTTGCCATAGTGCAAATTGTCAGCCAGACGATCGCTTCCACCTTCCTAAATGGTCTCTGCTAGTCTGCTTCTTTTAGTTTCTATTTAACTGCCTGACGGTTTAGAGATTCCCAAAAAATCCTCGCTGGTTAGCCCTGAATTCTCCGAGAATCTCTGCTAGCTTGCCAGGGTGCCATCCGGCTGCCAGGTAATCGTTTCTGATTTCCTGAATGATCTCTGCTAGGCTGCCCTTCCCCGTTCCACTCGATTCCCATCTACAACTCACGTATCCGTGACGCAGCGTCGATTACGAAACACTCCACGCACCCCCGACGGGCCTTTTTCGGGCGTTTTAATTGAATCGGCGGACCACTTGGCCTCTGAAAATACCTTTCTCTCTCTCTCTCTCTCTCTCTCTCTCTCTTCAAGAGACTACGCGTCATTCCTCTTTAACACCCCCTCTTCTCCCACGCAAACACATCCTAATAGCAAAGACACCTGCGAGTCGATTCGTCGCCTGCCTCCCACCCTCGATAACTACCGTAACCTGCATTTTTTGAGAATAATTTTTCCGTCGTTATCTTCTCTGCTTGCCAGTTAGCCGATCCTCACTTTTATTAAACACAATATATCGCGAATTTGGGCTACGGTGGCCTTAAAACCGAAGACTGGTCCCACCACGAAACCTACCGTAACCTGAGTTTTTGAGAATATTTTTTTATATTCCTTTTTTCTGCCAGCCAGTTAGCCCACTTGCATTTTTCGTTAATCCAAAATATCGTGATTTCGGGCTAAAGTTGCCTTCAAGAGTGACATCGGGTCCCGCGACGAAAGCTACCGTAATCCGCATTTTTTGAGGGTTTCTGCCATTTATTTGGCAATCTGTTAGACAGTTAGCCAAGTCTCTATTTTGTTTGATCAAAAATAACACTATTTCGGGTTACATTTTCTGCTTAAAAAGTAACAAAGGGTCCCGCCACGAAAGCTACCGTAACCTGAGTTTTTCGACAATTTTTCGATGTTTTTCTTTTCTGCCAGCCGCCAGTTAGACGATTCTCATCTTCATCTAACCAAAAAGATCACGTTTTCCGTTAGTGTAACAGCGAAAACCACAAAGGGGGTCCCGCCTATTGGAGCCACCACTACGGAGAGCACCTCTGAACGTTCAAAGCCACCGAACGGAACACGGGAAATAATAATACCGTCATGACGTAGCGTTCCGGAAATTGCCAATTGCCGCCGGCGGAAAAACATCCTGGTGTCGTTATTTTGAGGCGCTGCTCGCCAGCTGGGTGGTCAGCCATGTTTTCATGCAATTTTTCGGCTCTTCTGTGCTGTCACGCTCCCTTTAAAATGCATTTCCAACTGAGGGCAAACCAGCTGAGATCATCTGGGACCGAGTTGCCTTGACGGGCCCTTTAAAACCACGGAGCAAGCTAGCAGAGATCCTTCAAAAAAGCGACCTTCCTGTCCCGTGAAAATAGCTAACGTAATACTTTGCGGTGCCGCGACACGCAACGCGCCCCCCTCGCGTTTTCTGTCGCGTTGCGCGCTGCGTTACATCCTGCGCTGCGTTCCGCTTCGTGTTGCATTGTCGCATTGCCGCTGGCGTTGCGCGTCGCGTTAGATCCCGCGACGCGGGTGGCTTCGCGACGCGTCGCGCGTCGCGTTGCGTGTCGCGCCCCGTCTTGATTTTAGGCGTCACGTGGCGCGTCGTGGTGCGTCCCAAAATCTCTCGAAAATCCCAGAACTGGCAAAACCCAGAAAGACATGGCTAATCCGCCCCTTTAAAACGCAAATTTTGGGGGTTCTCTGGCCCACGTGGTGTATCATTTTGGCTATTGGGATACGTAGAAGGCAGGTGGTCTCGTAACGAATTCTGACGGCGGCGACAAATTGGTGGTGGCCAGACAGTTTGAACTGTAATCTATGGTATTTCTCTCTCTCTCTCTCTCTCTCTCTCTCTCTCTCTCTCTCTCTGCTTCTTTCTCTCTCTCTCTCTAATCCCCCTTTTTCAGGTAATAAAATGGCGCGAATATGTGCCGTGATGGCTGCGACGAGTCTCTTCATCATTTGCACAGCCGCCCATCCATATCTTGTATTGCCAAGGAGGTACGGTAGCCAACACTGATTTTCATCGCATAATCGGATGTTAGGCAGACTAGCAGAGATTCTTTGAGGAATGGAGAGAGAGAGCAAGTACAAGCATTTTGCCGCATCCGCGACCCGCAACGCAGCCGCCCCGCTTTGCCAGCATAAATATGTCGTAATCGATTACGCGATGAAGTGGAGGGGCGTGCGCGTTGCGTATCGCGGGACGTGCGCGCTGCGTGTCGCGTTGCTGAGCTTTTGCCGGATACCTCGGTTTCAACCAGGGCAGGCTAGCAGAGGTTGTCTAGGATTTTTGGGCAGGCTCACATACAGCAATTTTCGTAGCGTAATCGATTGGGTGGCGTCGGCTATCAGAGGCCGATTTGGGGAAATTAAGGCCCAGCCGGCAAAAATGCACTGAAACAGAAAATTACAGGGTTTTTAATGGCGTAATCGATTGGATGGGGCAGGCTAGCGGCAAGAATTTGGGAAATTTTGGGCCAAAAGCGGAGCGAATCGCTTGACTGGCAGCCAGTCGGCGATTTGCAAGCGGGGGCAGGCTAGCAGAGATCATTTGATGTCCTATTAATCGATTTTCAGCCCATCGAAGCGAGCGTTCGACCGCATCGACGATTTCCACGATTTCGGGCTGAAAAAGCGGGCGTTCGACCGGCTGGACGGCAGCTATGATTTTGGGATGGTAAATGGTGTCCGGAGGCTACCGTAACCCCACGTTCTTTTTCCAGAATCTCCGTAAACGTGCCTTCGACCGTCTCGACGGTGGATACGATTTTGGACTGGTAAGTTGCCGCAAAATCGATATTTTCGGGGTTTTAAAGGGGCTGGCAAGTCAGGGGTATGGATTTTGGGATCTTTGGCATTATCGGGGGGTGGACTTTTTTGTAGTATTCTAAAAATGCCTGGTAATTTCATAGAGAGTGTTTTAATTCTATTTTTCGTAAAAAATCACTATATTTAGACTAGGAAAACTTTCTGAAAACTAAAAAACTTTTCTAAAAACTTTTAAAAACGAAATTTTGATCAAAAATCGGCCATCTTCGATCGAAAAATTCTCTACCGTAAAATCCTGCCTTGCCAATCCCTTTAAAAGCGCTTTAAAAGCGCCGGGAAGCCGTGCAATTTCAAAAATTCGGATGGCATTTTAGGGAGTGAAAAAGAGGGCATTCGACCGGTTGGACGATGGAGATTTCTTCGACCGAAGGAGACGCGCCTTTTACAGGTAGAGAGTGAGAGGGAGAGAGTGAGAGAGCGAGAGAGAGAGAGAGAGAGAGAGTGAGTGAAGAGATAGACAGAGAGAGGGAGGAGAGAGTGAGTGAAGATAGACAGAGAGAGAGAGAGAGTGAGAGAGAGAGCGAGAGAGCGAGAGAATCAGGGAGAGAGAGAGAGAGAGAGAGAGAGAGAGAGAGAGAGAGAGAGTGAGAAAGAGAATGAGAGAGAGTGAGAGTGAGGGGGAGAGAAAGAGAGAGTGAGAGAGAGAGGGAGAGAGGGAGAGAGAGAGAGAGAAAGAGAGACAGAGAGTCAGAGCGAGACTGAGAAAGAGAGAGAGAGTGAGAGAGAGTGAGAGCGAGAGAGAGAGTGAGAGCGAGAGAGAGAGATTCAATACCCCGATTCCAGTATCGACGAGCTTCGACCGAAGCGTGCCTTCGACCGTCTCGACGGGTTCGGCTTTGGACTCGACAAGCGATCCGGAAATCAGAATGGTACGTCTGGACAAGCTAGCATAGACCATTTGAGCCTTCCCGATCGTTTTGCGGCCCTTGAGCAAAAAGCAAAAATATTCTCGCGGCCGGGGGTCGAACCCGGGTCGTGTGGGCGGTACCAATGTCACTACCAATCAGCCACGCGGCTTCTGGTCGAATCTCGGTTAGAAAACATGTTTTTTGCAGTCCCGTCGGTGGATGTGGCGCTGTTGAGGGAGTTGGAAGACGCCATCCGTTCGCTACAGCAGACGAGGGCCAATGAAGCGGCATTGAGATCGATTGCTCGATCTAGCAATCAACAGGTGAGGAGGGGCAGGCTAGCAGAGGTTCTTTGAGGAATGGAGAGAGAGGGGGGCAGGCTAGCAGAGATTCTTTGAGGAATGGAGAGAGAGGGGGCAGGCTAGCAGAGATTCTTTGAGGAATGGAGGAGAGGGGCAGGCTAGCAGAGATTCTTTGAGGAATGGAGAGAGAGGGGGCAGGCTAGCAGAGATTCTTTGAGGAATGGAGAGAGAGGGGGCAGGCTAGCAGAGATTCTTTGAGGAATGGAGAGAGAGGGGGGCAGGCTAGCAGAGACTCTTTGAGGAATGGAGAGAGAGGGGGCAGGATAGAAGAGACCATTTGAGCAACTCCCCATTTTCAGCTGGTCCTCCTCGAGCCCGAAGCCTGAGCGCAAAGAAAACGCCAAGAGAAGCAGCGAGAGAGCGAGAGAGACAGCGAGAGACAGCAACAAAAAGTCGATGCCCCCCTTCAAAAGCCCCCATTTTCTCTCTTGGTATGTACAAATTGCTCCAAACTACTAACTACAAACGCCTCCCTCTGAATTCCCCTGAAATCCACGACAACCATTTGCATTGCATGGCCCTTTAAAATGTCACTCCCGATCGCTATTGCACCGGAATCGGAACGCTTTTCCTGTGTGTGCTTTTTCATCCTGGATAAACCGTGTTATTCGCGTCTGAAATATGCATAGCTACAGCAAAAAAACAAAAGACGTGTCGTGGGCCGGCTTCGAACCCGGGTCGTCTGGATCAGAGATTTGTAGTTTGACCCATATAGTCTGGCTGTCAGTTTGTCGATTCCCGGCAAAAAATTTGGTAAAAAACTAAAAAGCAAAAAAATTGTCGTGGCGCGGATTCGAACTCGGGTCGTCTGGATCGCGGTTTTTAGGCTGTAGTTTGTAGTCTAAATATCAGGCCTATGATTGAAGCCTGTAGTCTGGATGCCAGTTAAGTGATTCCCTTCAAAAAAAATTGGCAAAAATCCGAAAATCACAATGCCGCTGGGGTTCGAAGCAGGTGCATCCTAGCGACAGTTTGTAAGCTGTAGCCTGTAGTCCGGATGACCGATGATCGAATTTTCTATACCCTGGCCGCCAGTTTAGCGATTCGCTGCTAAAAATCGACAAAATCCCAAAAGCCAAAAATACTTGTCGCATTTATGGCCCTTTCAAAGTCTGTAGTCCGATCCTGATTTCTCAAGCATTCCGCAAATTGCCTCCGCTAGCATGGCTACCTTCTGAATATACTCATCTAGCCGGTTTAGCCATTCCAGAAGAAATCTGGTCCGGCGCAGCTTTGCGCGGGGGCTAGGGCCACGGGGGGCTACGCGGCGCTCCAATGGACACTGGTCGGGCCCGGCCGATTATCATGTGTCATCCATTAGCCCAGACAGCTGATCGAAAAAGTGGTTTCTTTTAGGCTTATTTCCCTTTTATTACTTTTAAATACGAAAAATAGAACTGGATTATAGACGACGACAGGAAGATGAACACCGCCGATAATCCAGTGGCCCCGGATACCGGCCAACTCCGGCGTACCGCATCGATTTCCAGCGGCAGAAGTGGGTGGCCGGGTTTAATTCAATTAATTGTAATATTACACGAGTAGACGCATAGTATTTGTAATACTATATATGTCTACAAAGTCGAATATTTATGGTATTAACAGCTAAAGATTGGAATGAGGCTTTTGCAGGCAAAAAAGCGCGGCGAAACGCGCGGCGGAAGCGAGCCCGCCAGTGGACGTGCCTCGTGGAATCGTTGAAGACGAGCACCGACTACTTGTACGAGTTTTGCCGGAAGGAACGCACGCAGGAGGGGTGTAAGGCGAGTTTATCCTTCAGATCAACTTTATTTCTAAAAAAAATCCATATTTCGTCCTAAAGAAATGTGGTTTCGGCCTTTTTCAAAGTTTCTAAACGATTTTGTACATTAAATATAGCCAACTTTAGCTCAAAACAATGCCAAAACGCCTGATAAACATAAAGAACTTTACAGATTTCATGGAAAACCCGGGGAAATATATAGATTTTTCGACAAAAATCCATTATTTGGCGTAAAAAATGGTAATTTCGTGGATTTTCAACTTTTTCCACGTTTTCTAAACGTTGTTATACATTAAATAAAGGGAAATAGAACTGGAAACAATAACAAAACGCTTGATAACCGTAAAAACTACAAATTTGCTTTTAAAGATACAAAAATTTAGATTTTGGCCCGAAATGAAACTTGTTTCAGCCCGAAAAGGGCCATTTTTCCATTGTTCAATCTTTTCCAGGTTTTGTAAACGTTTTTATACATTAAATAAAGGGAAATAGAACTGGAAGTTGCAGAAAAAGTGTTGATACTTGGTTTTCGGGCCCGAAATGAGGGGAAGACAATATGTGTCTTTCAGGACGTTCTCCTCTACCTGACCGCCTCGGCGCGTGACTTTGAGGCGTTGATCAAGACGATTGACGTCGAGAAGAGTTTCGAGGAAAATCCCGACAATACTGAGTAAGCCGCATCTAAAAATTTTTCGATATTTTCGATGTTCTTCACAGTTTTTCCGTCTAAATTGAATTTTCAATTTTTTGCTGGCGGACTCGAATGGCCTGGTAATCATATATGAAATGATTTTACATTGTTATATTGAGTTTTATCTATATTTAAATAAAAAAAACTTTTGAAAAAGTTAGGGGAGTGTTTGAAAACTCAGAACTTGGTCATTTTGGGTCGAAAATCAATTTTTTTACGTAAATTAAGCCGTGTAAAGTTTTTATTCCTAGGAATAGTTAAAAACAATGTAGTAACGCATCCATTATTTATAAAACGCAAAAAACAAAGCAAAATCTGGGAAACCAGTCAACACGATTTTTGCAGGCGCCCGAACGTTGCGTGGGAGATTCGGAAGACAATGTCATCGCCCTCATATGCACTCCAGGAGAGGCTCAAACCCAGCAATGTGTAGGCATTTATTTAAACTGGCAGACCACGTGTGATTTGCGATGGTTAACTAGTTTAAAGCCGCTAGGAAATCATGGTTTTTCAGGGTCTCGCCACTCGTCGACAGCCCCGTGAAGGCGGCCCGGGATGTGGCGGAGACTCGTGGGTTTTTGAGGATTTCGAACTAGGGGACCCAATTTTTAGCAGTTTTTTAAAGCTAGAAAGTTATAAATATTAAGTCAAAAATTTTGGAAAATTTTAATTATTTGATTTTTTTTTCTATCCAAAATCATGTAAAATCCTATCAAAATGGTTTATATTGCGTTTTAGGGCCGTAGAAAATCACATGGAAAAATTTGCCCCCCCCCGCTAACAGGGAAGCGCCAAGAGTTTAGAACTATGGACGCAAAATGTTGCGGTTTTTGAAATCAGGCATGGGATCAGCGAAAAATTCTGCACAAGATTGGCTAGATCGGGTTTTGAAATCCCGCTTCGACCTCAGAAGGTTCCCCTGTGAAGCCGATTTTTCAGCGCTAGACGACGACAGCGGTTGGCAGGTGGTGCAACGGCGGAAGCGCAGCGTCTCCAGCGTCACCACGCAGAGTCTCATCGATGATAGGGAACGGGAGAGGGCTGACGAGGCGCTATCCACTAATATGGTATGGGGTTGGGGGAAATCGCCGCGACACGCGACGCGCCCGCCCCGCCCGACCACCCAATTTCGCGCAATCGATTACGCGTTGCAACTGGGCGGGGCGTGCGCGTTGCGTGTCGCGACGCGCCAGAATCCTTAGGAAATCTATCGGTTATTGCGGATTTTGCGGCGCCACGATACGCAACGCGCACGCACCGCTTGACCACTGAATTCCGCGCAATCGATTACGCTATTAAAAGCCGGGGCGTGCGCGTTGCGTGTCGCGGAGCGGCAGAACCTCTAGGAAATCGAGCGGTTATTGGGTACTTTGTCGGCGCCGCGACACGCGACGCGCACGCACCGCCAGAACCCTGAATCCAGGGCAATCGATTACGCTATGAAAAGCCGGGGCGGGAGCGTTGCGTTTCGCGGCGCGCCAGAATCCCTAGGGAATCGCTAGGTGATCCTAGATTCTGCCGCGCCGCGACACGCAACGCGCACGCGCCGCTTAACTACCGAATTTCGCGCAATCGATTACGCAATGGAAAGCGAGGCGTGGCGTGTGCGTTCCGCTTCTTGGAAATTTTGGAAAGCTGTTAAAATGTGGTTTTCAGCAGCCAAAACTGTCAGTCTACGATCGTCTCTACTCGGCCGCCGTACGCGGCAAAGACCCTATGGTAGCGTTTTCGCAATGAGCACAAGACCTTGGCCTTTAAGAGCCCGCCAATGCTGTACAACACCTCACGCGGCGGCTCGACATCGGGACGGTTGATGTGCCCAAGGAGTGCGATGGATTTGCCACAGACAAAGGTATCTCAAATGCTCTCTGCTGGCCTACCAATTTCATTGGCTAATCGTTTAACCCCGATTTTTAGTCGTCAATGGCCAAAATCGCATACAGCCGGCAGAAGCTGTGGCTGCAAAGGGCACAAACGACATTGGCTGACAAAATGAAGGAGAGGCAAAAGATTTGCAGGAAGGAGGAGATGGAGAGGAGGTGGGTTGTCTGTCTATCTCGCTCTCTCTCACTCTCTCACTCACTCTCTCGTTGTCTATCCCTCTTGTTCTCTCTCTCGCTCTCTCACTCTCTCTCTCTCTCTCTCTCTCTCTCTCTCTCTCTCTCTATTTCTCTCGCTCTCACTCCCGCTCACCCTCTCGTTGTCTATACCTCTTGTTCTCTCTCTCACTCTCTTTCTTTCTCTCTCTCGCTCGCTCTCTCACTCTCTCACTCGCTCTCTCTCGTTCTCTATTTCTCTCTTGTTCTCTCTCTCTCTCTCTCGCTCCCTCACTCTCTCTCTCTCTCTCTCTCTCTTTCTCTGGATCTCACTCTCTCTCGCTCGCTCGATCTCACTCCCGCTCGCTCTCTCTCAGTCTCTCACTCACACTCTCTCGTTCCCTATCTCTCTCTTGTTCTCTCTCCATCTCTCTTTCCTTCGCTCTCTCTCTCTGTCTGTCTCTCTCCACTCCCTCCATTTTCAGAACTCAATCCCGTTGTGGCCTCAATTTCGTTGATCTGAAAAAGTCTGGAAATGACGGCAGATCAAAGAATATTGTTGATGGAATCGAGGCGAGAAGTCTTGGATCAATCTGCGAGAAAAATGAGGATGGAGATGCGATCCCTGCCGATCCGAGACCCAGTGATGAAGGGACCGATCGCATCGATATCGATGGAATACGGTAGGCCTGCTAGCAGAGATTCTTTGAGAAATGCCTTCTCTTTCAGTCTGCCCCCATTACAACCGATGTCTCCAGCCTCTTGGCATGGTCTTCCCCCAGAAGTGGAGCATTCAGTGGAATGGCGTGCGATGACGGAAGAAGAGGAGAGTCTCGCACAAGAGGAACGATCACTCACCAGGGAATTTGAGAATGTGCGTTCCATAATCTGGTGCTATTCTATTTCGAGCGGAGGGGGAAAAGTCGCGCTTGGCTGCTTCTTTTTGCTATAGCTCTGACTGTGGTTCAGTTTACCCCCCCCCAGCCGACCCCACTTACCGTATCTCGGCTCCCTGTTCATCTACAGGTGTGTAAAGTATACCAAAATACTCGCCAGAGCAAGACGAACATTTCGGTATACTTTACACACCTGTAAATGAACAGGGAGCCGAGATAGGGTAGGTGGGTGCCGGCTGGGGGGGGGGCGGGGTCAACTGAAATCTTAGCATCCCTATTTTATAAATTTCATAATACGTTATCTAGAGCTGTAATCAAGACTTTTAGTATATTTTTTGACGCTCTTTCGAATGACGCTCGAGAAATTTTGTAAAAATATCGAAAATGTCGAAAACGAGCTTGTGATTTTAAGCTCCCATGTCGAAACCGCGTTTACATCATATTTTTGCTATAACTATTTTAGATTACGTTATTTGCGATGAGATTAAAATCCATCGTAGATTTTTTGATGCACTATCGGCTGATGTTTTCAAAATATCGACTAAATCACATAAAAAACTTTTAAAGGGGTTTTGGGTACGATCCTGGCCCTAGCCGAAACTCTCGGATACAGTATCTCGGCTCCTACATTGGTCAAAAGGTTTGTAAATCTACCAAATTGTTCCACTTGCGCTGGCGATCATTTTGGTATATTTGACGACCCTGTAGGACACCGGGGAGCCGAGATACAATAGGAGAAGCCCGGTGATCTGCAAAATTCTTCCATTACCCTAAGAGGCCGTTTTTCAGGAGGAGAATATGTCGGTTGACGACGAGCTCGAACGGCTCAGCCAGGCGATGAACGACGAGCCGGGGCAGTCACGATTTTTGGACGAACAGGTTCGGTGTGTCCACCTTGCTCATGCTCTTTCCAGCCGGCTCCCTCGGAGGCCGATTCGTGCAGTACGCGGGGATTGTTGTCCAAGTGGGAAGGTGAGTGGGGGATCCGCAAAGGCTCTCTGCTAGCCTGCCCCAGTTTGAGGAGAGAGAGAGAGAGAAGGAGAGAGTGAGAAGGACAGAGAGCCGAGATTGAGAGAGAGAGAGAGAGAGAGAGAGAGAGAGAGAGAAAGAGTGAGATAGGGAGAGAGAGCAAGAGAGAGAGAAAGAGGCCGTCTCTTTCAGAAGAGATGAAGCAGTACGCGTCGGTGTCGTGGGCGCAGCTGGTGGCGGACGAGTATCCGGAGGGGAACTATCGGGAACCTGGCGATGAGGTGGCCCGCCTTGAGAAGATGAGCTCGCCGAAGCGGAAGAGGTTTGTCTGTGCCCGCGTGTGGTCGCGTTGCGTGATTTCTTGTGCTCGCCGCGACACGCGACGCGACCGCTACACGTTGGAGGCCCGGCCAGCATTCTCAAGCATCCTGGGGATTTTGCTGCGCCGCGAACCGCAACACGCCCGCACTCGCCGCTTTCTTCCATTGTGTAACCGATTACGATATTTTTTCGCGCGCGTACGAGTGACGCGCTGCCTGTCGCGGCGCGGCAGCTTGCTGTTTTCTCGAGCCGTACTGATTTACCACGCCGCGACACGCAACGCACGCCGCGCCCTTTCATTGCGTAATCAATTACGCAGTGTTTATGATGGCGAGGCGCCGCGTTGCGTGTCGCGGCGTGGCAGAATCCATAGTCATGCCAACATCTTTAATTTTTCTGTTCAGCAGCCCATCCGGTGTGCAAGAAAAATCGCAGCTGAAGCACGATCGAGCCGAGAGTCTACGACAGCAATTGATGGAGGACAAGGCCGCACGACTGAATGAGATCTCGAAACGGGTATATTTCGTCCCAAATTGTCTCTGCTAGCCTGCCACCCGCCGTCCCAAATTATCACTGCGCGTATGCCCCAGTCCTCCCAAATGGTCTCTGCTAGCTACCCTCCCAGTCGAAAACCGTGATTCTCAATCCAAGAGATTCGCAAGCGCTTTACAGGGACCGTGACACCCGACTTCTGCCGTAATCCGATGCCCTTTTTTAGTTCGCGGCGGTGCAAGCGCGAAAGGTGGAGGTTCGAGAACGGATGATGGCTCTATATTTGTCTGGATTGGAGAGACATAGCGAGAAAAGGAAGGAGACATTGGCCATGAAAGTACGAAAGGCACGCGACGATGATCAGAGGGTAGGCATTTAGAGAGAGAGAGAGAGAGAGAGAGAGAGAGACGGCGAGAGAGAGAAAGTGTGAGAAAGAGTGAGAGAAAGTGAGAGAGCGAGAAAGAGAGGGAGAGAGATACAGAGATGGAGAGCAAGATAGCTAGAGGGGGAGAGAGAAAGTGTGAGAGGGCGAGCGATAGAGAGAGGGAGAGAGCTAGAGAGTGTGAAAAATCGGTCTTAGGTGCAAGAAGTCCTCTTCTGCAAAGAAGTCGAATCCGAGCTGTCGGCCAACGAAAAACTACAAAAAGAAAAAACGAGGGAGCGAGAATTAGAGAAAAGAAGAGAGAAGATGGCAGAAGAGCGGACGAAAAGACATGAGGAGGTAGTCATCATTATACATCCATTAATAAATGAGGGGTTTTTTAGAAAATGGCCAAAGAGCTGGCGGCTGAGGAGAGGCGGAAATTGGCAGAGCAAGAGAGACAATTACGACTACAGGAATTGGCTGAGGCGAAACAGACGAGAAATGCACAGATAGAAGCACATAGAGAAGAGCAGGAGAGGGAGAGGAGGTACGAGGGGAGGGGGAACGAGCAGAGATTCTTTGAGGAATGGGGCGAGAGGGCGCAGGGAAGGCTAGCAGAGAAGCTTTAGGAAAGACACGACTTCAAGGGCCCGTTAAAAACCCCACCCTTTTAAATGGGTCAACCTCATTTGCAGCGCAACGCACCGCGTCGCTCCGCTGGCCCGGGCCAAAAAAATTCCGTAATTGATTACGCGATGAATTGCAGGGAAAAGCGTCGACAGCGCGAGGAGCGTATCGAGGGGATGAGGGCGTTGGAGACGGAGAAACGGGCCAATGACCACAAGAAAATGCAGCAAAAGGTGGGCGCAGAGGCATGACTTGGCTTGGACTCGGGCTTTTTTGGGGGTTGGATTAGCTTGAGCCTTGCTTGGGCAACACCCAAAAAACCAAGCCATTGATTTCAGCTCGACTCGTCGACCCGTCGCCACGAATTGACCGTCGAATCGGTGCGGGCCAAGGCGCACGAACTCGGCAATCAGAAGGTTTTTGCCAGGTAAAGCGGCAGTTTTTGGCCTCGTTTTCCGCGCCGCGACACGCGACGCGTAGGGTCCGCGCTTCCTTCGAACAGCCCTTGACCCGAAATCGGCATAAGCGATTACGTAATGGAAGGGCGGCACGTGCGCGTTGCGTGTCGCAACCCCGCAACGATCTAGATGCAGTTTTTCACGCAGCCGCGACACGCAACGCACACGCGACGTTTGGTCGCCGTGGAATAGGCGTAAGCGATGACGCAATGGAAGGGACGTCCGCGTTGCGTATCGCAGCACGCTTCCCCGCCCTTCAATTGCGTAATCGGTTATGACAGCCTAATCATGGTCCGCGTTGCGTCTCGCGGCGGATTCCATTGCGTAATCGATTACGACATCGCGATCGTAGCCGCACGGGGCGTACGTTTGTGTGTCGCGTCAAAATCCAGGCTCAACAGTCGCATAGCAATCCACTTTTCTAGATGGGAAGCCCTATCAAATGCGCGTGCATGGCCGAGCCAACAATCGTCTCGAGTATGGGGATGTACACGGTGTTCACAGAAGATTGCTCTATCATCTGAACTCGATATCATGGCACATATCATTGGAAAAGGGCATTTAGAGGCGTGGAAGGTCAAGGCACTCGATGTCACACATCACAAATTGGTAAGAACCCTCCGCCAAGAATAGAGAGAGAGAGAGAGAGAGAGAGAGAGAGGGAGAGAGAGCGAGAGAGAGAAGAGAGCGATGCTTTCAACCTCACCCAATCCCACTATATTTTTTTCAGGCGATGGAACTGTGTGAATCAGTGGTAGAGACAGACTGTCTACCACCATCCCTCACTTCATCCTCCTCTTTCGGCAATGATGTCGACAAGAAGAAACTAACCCGGCTCAAGCAGAAAATGCAGCAAAAGGCGCTGAAGACCGCTGAAACACTACGCCAAACTACCCCCTACACGGCCATCATGGCCACAAAAGTGTAGGTGTTGACTGGCGAGCGTCTTGTGGGGCAGGCTAGCCGAGGCCATTTGGGAAAGCCGGTACCGAAATACCAGCCATTTTTTTGCAGAAAAGACAAATCGGTGCGGGACTTGGCGACGAATCTCTCGGCCGATCGACAGCTTCGCCACCTCGAGCACGCCCTCATTGATGTCATCAAGAGATTCGAGGTACTGTAGAATCGCTTAAAGGGACCGCGACACGCAGCGCTCCCGCGCCGCCTGTCGTCAAAAATCTGTAGTAATCGATTACGCAATAGAAGGGCGAGACGTGCGCGTTGCGCGTAGCGGCTGCGGCGTGTTGCTTTTACCCAGCCGCGACACGCAACGCGCACGCCCGGCCTTTCCATTGCGTAATCGATTACGCCGCTTGAAGAGGACCAATCGATGCGTGCGCGTTGCGTGTCGCGGTCGAGGGAATACATAGACCTGTCTTACACATCCCTTTAGAACGATGGCTCCTCGTCTGCCGATTTTGCCGCCCAAATCGTGGCCGCCGGCGCGTTGCGGCCCGCGGTCGATCGATTGATGGGGATGAGTGGGAAAGCGCCAGATCAGAAACGGTAGGCAGGGGCAGGCTAGCAGAGATTCTTTGAGGAATCGCTCAATAGACTGGCAGCTAGATAGCATTTGTAAAAGGCAACCTTGCAGAGACCTTTTGCGGGTCGTAACAAGCCGAAATCCTCTAAATTTTTAAGGGTCCGCTCAAAACTCCTCTCGGTCCTCACGTCAATCGGTGTTCATCAACCGCCAGCAGCGTGTTCTCTCCTGCTGGGTTCTCCTCTATGCCAATGGCTGATCGATGAGTTGTCCTCTGCCCTGCTCGCTGATCTTGATCGTCTGCATCTTCGCGATGTTCTCTCGGCCATCCATCGACTTCTCTCATCTCTCGATCGTTTGCCGACTGAGGCTGGGATGAATATGAAGGAACGGCTGGCAAGAGGAGATCTTATTCTCGGGTTTGTTCGCTAATCGATTACGATTTATTTTGCCGCAACACGCAACGCGCACACGCGCCTTTTCATCGCGTAATCGATTACGCCATTTTTACTGCGGCGCAGAAAGTGTAATGGAAAGCTGCGTGTGCGTTGCGAGTCGCGTCAGCGCTGAAGACGGTTGGAAAAGTGATCCCGAGAAATTTTCCATGACCGCGACACGCAACGCACGCGGCGCTTGGTCGCCGTCAACGTCGCCTAATCGATTACGCGATGAAAGGGCGGCGCGTGGCGCGTCCGCGCTGAAATCTATTGGAAAAATGCCGTGAAATCTGTCGCACCCGCGACACGCAACGCGTACGCCCCGCCTTTCCATCGCGTAATCGATCACGCCAGTTCTACTCGGCCAAACGCCGTGTATTCTCCCGTCCAATAACGCAAGCTAATCGCCCTCATTTCCAGATACATCTGCTCGCTGGGCATCCCCTCCCAATTGTCCGTCTTCATCCCGCGGCTGCTCTCCGAAATGGATCTCGAGACGATTGAGTGTCTCTCCTCATTTCTCTACACTCTCTCACTCGCCTCTGACGCCCAGATCATGTACGTTTTCCGGGCACCTTTATGGCCGTTTGCGAGCGTGCGCGTTGCGTGTCGCGTCAGAATTCATCACGGGCCTTACCGATCCCATGAAATCGCCGAAATTGTCATAAATCCTGAATTCACAATTTCCTTAGTGATCCCCTGCTGGCGGCCTTCATCGACCCTGTCCTGTTCCACGTCGTCGATGTTCTACACGCCAATTCGAGCGAGCAGCCGATGGACGAGGTTGTGTTTATCATCATTTTGGTCAATTCGGATCCTTTTTTTAGAAATCACCGACCCGCCCGCATCTGCCGGAGACGTGCGTGACGCTCTGCCGGATGACGCTCGCATTTTCGGCCAAGTTGAAGCAGGACGATTTTAGGGTACGTTTCTCTCTCTCGCTCACTTTCTCTCTCTCTCTCTAACTTTCTCGCGTTCTCTCTTTCTCTCTCTCACTATCTCGCTCTAACTTTCTCACCTTCTCTCTTTCTCTCCCTTTCTCTCTCTTTCTCACTCACTCTCTCTTTCTCTGTCCCTCTCTCTATCTCTCTCTCGCTCATTCTCACTTTTTCTCTCTCACTCTCTCTCTCACTCACTCCTTCTCTCTCTCTCGCACTCTCTGTATCTCAGGCTCTCACTCTCTCTTTCCAGCGTTGCTTCGATTCCTCAGACACCCGTGCCATGCGTTTCTACCTGATCGTCTCCGAATGTATCCACATGGCCGACCCGTCCACCCCATCCATTTCCGGTCAATCGAAGGAGGGAAAGCGGTAGAGGTGTTCCCTTTTATCATAACACTTTCTTTCAGATCCCCCGATAACCCATCCCCGGCTGCCTACATGGAGCGGAAATCGATGAAGCTGGGGGCGATAGCGTTGGCTGGACGATTGGCAGCAATTGGGACGAGTCATCAGGTAGATATTGGAAATCCTTAAAGGTCTCGGCAAGGCAAGCCTTGCCTTGCCCGTTCCTTTAAAATCCTCTTCCAGCTACTGTGCCTGCTCGGCTGTCAACAATCCGTCCTCGCCACCATCTGCCAACTTCCGGCCTCTCATTTTGTAAGTGCTATCGATTTGCGGCGCGCGTCCGCCGCGACGTACCCGCGACGCGACGGCAACGCAACCGTGACGCTGGGCGGCCCGTGTCGCGTTTTCATCAACGAGTTTCCAGAATTCCGGCTCGACTTCATCGATCGTTTTGCCGTCAATCATCCGCATCGCACTGTATTCAGCGCCGGCACTTGATACTGTACGGCTACACCTCAAGGATCAGCCCGTCGTCGCCTTCCTAAAGGTATCTTTCCCGAAACCGTCTCCATTCCTCAACGAATCTCAGCTAGCCTGCCCCTTTCCAGGAAGCCTGTGGATCATTGCCGCGTCTTCAGCCCCAATTCTCGTTCCTCCAGGCGGCATTACCAGTCTCAGAATGGCCATCCGCCCTCCGATTCTTCGACCCGGACTCCAAAATACCCTCCCAGCAATAATATTTGAATTCCTCTTCTGAAAATACAGTTTTCATGGTGTTTCATTTCTCATTAGTGCATTTCCGGTTCTTTCGCATTATCGGGGGAGGGGCACAATTTTTTCAACAAGTTTTGGAAATACCTAGTAACTTGAACCTAAACCTCACAAAAAACCACATAAAAACCTACAATTTTGAAGTATTTTAATAGTGTTTCTGGTAAAATCAATTTGATTTCCACTAGAAAAATTACGTAAAAACGTTCAATCAATTTTAAAGGACGAATTTTTGGAAAAACGGCCATTTTTAGTAGAAAAACTACTTTTTTTGTGTTTTTACAGAATGCTTGTAAAATTTTTACGTTTAGGAATAGTAAAAACAGTTTAAAAAAAACTTACACTATTTATATTTCAAAAATTGGATCCTTAGAAAAAATGGACCCTCCGATAATGGAAAAGAACCGCATTTGGTGTGAATTTCCGAGTTTCTCCACCCGGTGATCTCTCTCGCTCTGTCCATTTCTCTCCTTTCATCGAGTCACACCTTCTGTTGCCATTTTGCCGCTTTCAGTTTTTTTTTGGATACCAAAGACGATGGTAATGATGTTATTGTCATTAGTGCGCTGAGAAAAGAATAAAACGTAATTTTAGTGGATTTTCGGAGCGAAAAATACGCAGCGCACTCAAAAGGTTGGGTTTTTGGCCGGAGACTTTGCCAATTTCTGGCACTTTTGGTTTTTCAAGCGCGCGCGTAACGAAAAAGGTTTGATATTTGTTTATTTTTGCTTTTGCGAACATCGTTACTGCTAAATAGAAAGTTTCCAGGATGACGCAGAGCTAAAAACCTTTTTTTCTGCGTAGTTTTGTGCGTTGATCTCGAAAAAACCATTCCAAAGCGTAAAATTTGCGTTTTTTCGGCAAAAATGTCCAACTGCGTCGCGGAATCATCAAAGCCCGCAAACGCAAAGCATTGCAAAAGGCAAGAAAAGGTTTTTACGGATCAGGACAAAAATACGTGCATAAAAATGGTTTTTCAATGGCGTATGAGGAAATAGTGCCTCTTTCTCTTTCAACCCTCGCTTTAATTTCACTAAAATGTTATTTTTTTACGCGCAAAAAGAAGCTGGGCTTTCGAAAATCTACGCTTTTTCCATTTCAACAACAACAATGGACTTTCCAACTCGTTGCTCTACCTTTTTCTCATCACTGAGCTGCTTTTCGTCTTCTTTTAGTTTTATTTTCCAAAATATCCATCAAATTCCTTTTTTTTCAGGTAAAATGAAGGCTTCTGCTCGTCCGGCCCTCGAAAAGAACATCCTCGATCTGCCGCCCAATCTGCTGCACGAAATATTCGAGCCGCTGGATCCGGATAGCCTGCTCGCCGTCGCCAAGTCGAACGAAATACTGCGTGATGGCGTGGCCCGTTGGCCCGACAAGAAATGGGAAATCGTTCATCTATCAGAAGACATCGCCATCATCGATTATGCCATTTTCAACCGGGAAGACGCCGCGATTCTGCTCGACAACTCTCAATACGAAGATGAGGCAGAGAAGAAAGCCCCGGACTCTTCGATCCGAATCTACGATCTTCCCTTGGATATGCTATGGGAAATCATCGGACCTCTTGAAGAATCAGAGCTCTTCTCCTTCGCTAGGGCCCATAGCCAGCTGCTCCACGCCACGAAGCATCTGCCGAACAAAGTATTTTCGCAAGTTGGATGCACGGATGGACATCATTTCATGCCTACTGCGCAACACTGGCTGCCCGGGCCTTGCTGGCAGAGGCTAACCCCAGGACTCTGCAAGATCTTGCTGCATCGGGCGGTTGTCTTCAACTTCTACATGGGTCTGAATTCTCGCGTGCCGGATGTCGAGGGGCTAGAAATTTGGACTCTTCACTTAGTCGGCCATGATCAAGACGAGAAGGCGGTAGACATTATCAAGAAGTTCAGGCCGCGTACCATCAACTTCCGTTATTACGAGCTGTCGCTAGGCATTTGTGAGGCTCTTCAAGCGCTTGGCCAGTTATCGCTTTCTGGTGTTGGAATGGAGCTCTTCGACTTCATCACCGAGTGGAAATTCGAAAGGCTTAGGTGCCACCTGCGAAATCCGGAAGGTGTAATGCCGAGGCGTTTCTTCAATGCGATCCGAACCCTCGCTGACCAGCAGAAAAACCGGCAGCGCCCAAAGTTTTGCCTGATTATTGATTTCGATTCGAAATTGCCCGATCTCCACTTTCATCGCGATCTTTTCGGGCCCGACTATCCTCTCACCATTGATGAAATGGCCTCTTACTATGATGACGCAGACTGTCCGGTCCCGATCAACATTTCCATCGAGGACGACTTCTTTTTGCTCTACAACGATGGAATGCTCCCGTATTGACTTCAAAATAGTGTTGTTTTTCTTTTGTTCTCGTTACTTTCGCTGTTTGCTGGACTTTCCATTTCTCGATCTCAAGAAAAGGTTGTTTTTCAGAGAATGGGCGAGCGATTCGATGGGCAACGGCTACTCGATGCGACAAAACGATGTGGAGGAGTTGAATTGCGGTTCGTGACCGAACCTTACTACTTCTCCGCCGATATTTTTTAGGCAACGGCGTCGAGGCAGCGAAGGATTCGGGAGAGCGATCAAAACGACCAAGGCGAAGCGTTTCTTCTCAGGAAAAGCAGCCCTCCAAATTCAAAGGTATATTTGAATTTTGCCGTCTTTTTCAGGAACTCTCAACGGAAAATCGAAAAACAATAAGATGAAGACAATCGAAAAGAAGCCAGCAAGGTGGAGTGCATCTATATAAGGTTTTTTTTTTCGAGCTGATAGTTATGTTTTTAGGATTCGGTACTCCCAGGTTATCGAGGGGCGGTAGCCAGCTTCTCTTTGTCTAGCTTTACTTGATTTTCCACTTCTCGGTTAAAAAATGTTGTTTTTTTGAGAAGATGGACGAGCGATCCGATGGGCAACGGCTACTTGATGCGACAAAACGATATGGAGGAGTTGAATTGCGGTTCGTGACCGAACCCTATTACTTCTCCGCCGATATTTTTTAGGCAACGGCGTCGAGGCAGCGAAGGATTCGGGAGAGCGATCGAAACGCCCAAGGTCAAGCGTTTCTTCTCAGGAAAAGCAGCCCTCCAAATTCAAAGATATTTTTTCATTTGTAGTCTTTTTCAGGGAATTCTCGACGGATCCTCGATACAGAAGATGGCGGCAATCGATGAGAAGCCAATCGCTAAAAGGCTTTTTCTAGCTGATGGTTATGGGCTCTTTCGCATTATCGGGGGGACCAACTTTTTTCTTGGGAACTAAGTTTTCAAATATCAATAGTAGAAGTGTTTCTAAATCGTTTTTTACTATGCCTAACGTGAAAACTATACAAATTTTATTCAAAAAATTTAAAAATATCGATTTTTCGACCAAAATGGCCTGTTGTTGCCCGAAATTCCGCGTTTTCACAACTTTTGAGATAGTTTTTATGCTTGAAGTATAGATTTATATTACTAAAAACCGTATTAAAATGCTTTGAAAACACGAGACATTTCTAGGCTTATACAAAACAAAGTAGGTCCCCCCGATAATGCGAAAGAACCTTGTTTTGATTTTAGGATTTTTGGATTCCACTGAATTTCAGGCAAAAGAAAAAGCCGGCACGTGTTCGACAAACGGCTCTATCCATTCCCCCGGAAATTGATAATGGTTGCCGAACCGTTTCCTCCCCCGTTTCACGCCCTTTTTCGGGTCGTCTCTTTCTCTGGAATTCCACCCAACCATCATCTTTGATTCCTCGATATCCCTTTCTCAAAAATTTGCGCCATGCGGATATTTTCCTTTCTAGCTATTTTCGTATGTCTAATTTTATTCGGGTCGATTGACGCTTCAAGTGAGTGTTTTTTCGGCAAAATTCCGGCAGGATTTTTCTACACTTTTTGCCGCTATTTTAGCCCCTTTCCAGCGAGCCGCCACGTCTACCGGACTCGCGACGGTCGAGTCATAGCGACGGTAGGGCTAGCGAAAGCGTGTTTAAACTTTTTTACTATTCCGGAGCGTAAAAACTTTACAAATCTTGATTTGAAAATACAAAAAAATGGATTATTCGACCAAAAATAACCGTTTTTTTGACCAAAACTCGACTTTTCGAAAAAATTTTCAAACCGTTTAGGTAGTTTTTCCGCTAAAATATAGTTTGAAATACCATACCCTTAAAGAAATTATGGGGGGGGGGGCTTTAATTGTCCCAAACTTAATTTAATAAGCCCGAAAAAGCGTTAAAAACAGCAATTTTTGGGAGGCTTTTTGCCAGGTTTTTGACGGTTTTAGCCATTTTTAGCATATTTGTGGTTTGATGACATGTCGTTGGCGCGATTGTCATGGTTTTTTCAGGTGTGGAAAGGTGCCTAGTGTCGTGGCTGCTGTGAGAATTCCACCAAAACATTACAGCCGCTAAAAGCGTATTTTAGCAACAGTTTTTCGCCTAAATTTAAAATTTTTTTGAAACAAAAGTGCTGGTTGGCAGTTGATTTTGATCGCATCGTGTTCCCCCGTATTTTATTGGATTTTTTCGGCCAAATTTGAGCCGATTTGGACTCTGTGACCACACAACTTCTACATTTCAGAAGCACCCTCCAGCCTACAAACTCCAATTTCTAGGTGAAACACGTCGAGTCGCGAGGTGGACGGACGTCGTGGTTCACGCGATGGGTGATGAGTTGGGGATGATGCGGGGCAGGGAAGCCCGAATAAAGAGATTTTTCGGTATAATGACTCTTGGGTGCTAAAATACATATTACAACACTACCCTTTATGGAATCAGTTAAAAAATGTTTTTCGCTTCGAAAGACCCCATCCAGGGCCCCCGGTGCTTGGAAAGTACGCGTTTCCGCCCGTTTCCGGCCATTCGGTTACGCCCTGAAATTAGAAAGTCGGCTTGCCACGCTTTTCCAACACTAATTTTGGCGGGAAACGCTTTGCTGCCGGCCAGGAGAGACGGCTAACCTCGGAAATCCGCCGCGCCGCTACACGCAACGCGCGCACTCCGTTTTCCATTGCATAATCGGTTACGCCATTGTTTTTGGGTGGCCAGGAGGAGCGTGCGCGTTGCGTGTCGCACGGGCGCGCTGCTGAAACGCGGGAAAAACTAACTTCTGTGCCAGTTAAAGCCATCAATTAGTTTATTCGAAAAAATATTCGATAATTACCGCACAAATGACGATTTTTACAGAAAATTGTAGCTCAAATAAATTTTTTGTAGCAAATATCGGGGTTAAACTTTCTATAAAATACCGCGTATCACAGCGTAGCCATTACAAAAAATTAGCTTAACTAAAATTAATAAATCAGGTAAAAAATAAAAATGACAATATGCCATACGGTAATCGGAAATCTTGCCGATTTCACACAGTATTTTGGGCCACAAAATCGGCTCTTCACGGTCCCTTTAATGGGCCCCGGGGACGCCCGGGGCTACAGTACGACTACTGTATACAGTAATACTACGGAAGTTTTACACAAAAAAATTAAGAACTTTGAAGATCTTGAAAAAATCAAATTTTTGGGGCTTTGGTTACAGTATCTCCAACGGGGGTGGAAAAAATTGGCCACCGGCCGTTCGAATCGGAACTGGATGCCAGTTTGGCGATCCGAGACAAAATGGGGGGTTTTAAAGGGCCAGGCAAGGCAGGGCTATGGATTTTGGACGCAACGCGCACGCCCCACAGCATTCCGCCCTTTACCAGTTGTGTTCGTTTAACCGGGACAGGATGGCAGGCATACAGGGGAAGGGAGAATCTGCGCTCTGGTCCCGCCCCCTGTTCTCTTCCCCCGTGCCCTATAGTCTAGCCTCACTCTTTCGCCGCCTATTCCGCGCCCCACCCCTCCCCTGTGTGTCTGCACCCCGCCGTCTGGCGCACTATCCGCCAGCCTACTCGCGAACACCGCGGAATCATGTGCGCCCGGCTTGTCGAAAAAAATGTCGTAATCGATTATGCAATCGAAAGGCGGGACGTGCGCGGCAAAATCCATAAAAAAAATCTATGGCTAATAACTCTCGCCTTGCCGGTCCCTTTAAAGGAATGGTGACGGTACAGTTAGATACGACATTTCGGGTTACAGGTTTTTGTGCATAGTTTCTGGACGGAGCGCTTGTCGCACAGCTGCAATATTCCCCACAGCTGGCAGTAGCTGCCGTAGTCGACGCATTGCAACAGTTTTGTCGTGGTTTCCTGCAAAAGCTTGGCATTTTTTGGGGCGACTACAAACTACAAAAATCAAAACTGCAGACTACAAAATGATACGTGCACTTTTTGACGCTTTCTACGGTAGTTTTACGCAAACTGGCAAGTGTTTTTGCCAATCTGGACAGCAAACCTCAAAACTATAGACTACAAACTAAACTACGGTCGACACTACAGACTACAAACTAATTAAAAAAGCACTGCCGATGATTACTTTTGTTTTCACATTAGGCATGCTCAAAATCACAGGTAGTTTGGCTATTCGGGCTACAGACTACAACCCGACTACAAACTACAACTCACAACGGCCGGCTGTGAAGTGGTGGACGTCTTCGGGACCCGAACCTCCGCCGAAATCGAGGGCCCAATCACCTTCGGCGTCACCAGTTTCCAGGTGGGCGTCTCGCGGCCACGGAGAAGGCTGAAAAAAGAACCATTAGAGGTTAAAAAATTTTATCGATTTTCTGTCGTTTTCATAACCCAATAAAACCAAATTCCAGCAAGTTAGTGTAGCTTACAGTATCACATTCCATAGAGCTCAATTTCCTCTTTCGAATGGTATACTCAACTCCGCGACAGTACCCTGGGGCGCCAAGAGAAATTGGGTGGAACATGGATTTTTCGATTTTCTTCGAAGTTTGAGGCCTAATAAATTGAGATTACAAAGACCTACGGTAGCCACAATATACCATTTGGTAGAGATTTTTTTGCTCTTTCAAATGGTATACTTAACTCCACTACAGTACCCCCAGGTGTTAAGAGAATTCGAGCGGAAAATGGCAGTATTTCGAATTTCTTCGATGTTTGAGGCCTAATAAATTGAGATTACAAAGGCCTACGGTAGCAAAAATATACCATTTGGTAGAGATTTTTTTGCTCTTTCAAATGGTATACTTAACTCCGCTACAGTACCCCGATACGTTAAGAAAAATCGAGCGGAAGATGGCAGTTTTTCGATTTTCTGCCATCTTTTCGGTCCAATAAATTGAGATTCCAGTACGATACGGTTTCCTACAGTACACCAAATTACAGAACTCGTTCTCTTCTTTCAAATGGTATACTTAACTCCACTACAGGACCCCTAGACGTGAAGAAAAATCGAGCCGAAATGGCTTAATTTAGCACCGTACCCTTGAGTCGTTGGGGGTACTGTAGTCGTAGTGGTTGTCGTTGTGGGCGGGGTTACTGTAGTTGTCGCACTGCTTGCCGTCGCTGTCGTCTAAAACGTCCGATTTTCTCCAAATGATCTTTGCTAGCCTACCCGTTCTAGCCTGGCGGTTGTGGTCCCAGCCGTCGTCGTCGGCGTGGCAAATGTCGGCCCGTTTCTGGTCGTACTGGCTGGAAATTAAATCGTTAAATTAAGTCCGGTTTTTCAACAAAATCTTGTGGTGCTGATGAACTCAAAAAATTGTGCCGAAAACATGCAAATTATATGACGATTTCGGGGGGTTACGGTAACTGAACGTTGGGCTACAGAATACTGTAGTCTACAGACTACAAGCTACAAACTCCACCGACCGGTCCGGGCACGCAGCCCACAAATGAGGATACGGTACATGTGACCCTGCTGGCCGCAGATTTGCAACTCTAAAGGACCGTTGAAGGCAAGGGCGGGAATTTCCGCAAATGGTCTCTGCTCGCTTAGGTTTTTCTTGTCAAGGACCTTAGCAAATTTTTCGATCGGAATCGCTAAACTGACAGCCAAACTACAGGCTACAACCATTTTTGGGGAACTCGATGCTTAGAAAGCTACCACCCACAAGGCCCGGGTTCGACCCCCGGCCGCGGCAAAATTTTTTCCTTTTTGGAATTTGGACTATTTTTTAGACAGGAATCATTAAACTGTCATCCAGGCACAGAATACAGTCGTAATTTCGTGAATTCCAGGTTTAGAAACCTGTCAGCCACAAGGCCCGGGTTCGAACCCCAGGCCGTGCCAAAGTTTTTTGCGTTTTGGAATTTCACTAGATTTTTGGTCAGGAATCCCTCATCTGGCTTCCAGACTACAAGCTACAACCACCCTTTCTACTTTTTGATGATTAAAAATTGCCATCCGCACGGCCCGGGTTCGACCCCCGGCCGCGGCAAAATTTTTTGCTTGCCTTTTGCCCCAAAAATTTGAATTTGAACTGTTTTGTCTAATCCGCAGAAACCTACCGTAGTTTGTGGTGGGAAATAGCGTATTTGCCGATTTGCTAGTCTCGGCCGTTCTCATCGTCGTCGTCGGCCTCCATCGTGTCCACTTGTCCGTTTGCGGCCTAAAAACCGATTTTAACCCTGGCATACGGTAGTCTGGCATACAGTATGGTAGTTGTGGGCGTGGCCTGGGTGGAGGGGGCGGGGCTTGGCGGTACGGCTGTCGTCTCGACGATTTTGTAGCCGCGGCGCTCTGCCGAGACGGAGGGCCCCGCTGCAAATTGGTCGATATTTTGGGAAATATTGATTTTTTGAACTTTCAACATTTGCATAGCGTTAACTGAAGCGCAGGGGGCCCGCTAAAATATTTTTGAAGGTAAAGTAAAAAATCTATTTTTGGAAATTTTGAAAATCAAAAAACGTGAAAATTCGATTTTTAAAAAAAATTGCTAAATTTTCTAGAAATAAGATTTTTATTATAAAAATTGCATAGCGTTAACTGGAGCGCAGTGGAGCCGATAAAATTAGGGCTACCTTTTCTTGGGTAAACTCGAAAAATAAATTTTTAGTTTACGCAAAATCGAAAATTTTAGAACCACGACTTTTTAAAAGTTCCTAAATTCATAATTTGATTTTAATTATTTAAGCACAAGCGAAATATTATTTTTTAGATGGTAAAATTCCAGAAAATTCGCCTGGAGCAAAAAGCAAAAAGTTAGCCGCCGGCGGGGGTCGAACTCGGGTAGCTGGCGTGAGAGCTGAAAGCGACACAACTTACGCGACTGCCGCATTTTGAACGGTTCCGCTGAAAATTGCGGAGTAGCAGGCTAGCGGAGACCATTTAAACCCCCGCCAAAACCCTACCAGTGGAAGTAAAGGTCGCTGTAGTGGATGATGAGGTGGCAATGACTCGATTCCGGATGGCCGGTTGGACAAATTGGCCGACAATCTCATCGGCAACCACTCGAATTGCCTCCCAGGTCTCCAATCCTGTCGAGGGGATCTCTCGTTCTGGCAGGAGGAATCCATTGCCGAACATTGTATTCTTTGGACGCAGCTCGATTAGGTACGCGTATGGGGTCTGGAAAGGTATGTAAAACGATGTCTCTCTCCCGCTCTCTCTCTCACTCTGACTCGCTCTCTCACTATCTCTTTCTCTCTCACCCGCACTCTCACTCTGGACTCTCTCACTCTCTCTCTCTCTCTCTCTCTCTCTCTCTCTCTCTCTCTTCCTCCCTCTCTCTCTCTCTCTCTCGCTCTCTCCCTCTCTCTTTCCCAGCCGAATAGATTACGACATAAAAAACCCGATCCCTATTCAATTACGACACGAAACGTTTTGATGGCGTAACCGGATGTTTCTGCACATCCGATTACGCCCCTCAAAATCGCTGCTGCAGTTATTTAATGGTGTAATCGATTACGCTATGAAATACACGAACCTTAAGGCTTCCCTTTGCCCAATCGTGCGATCCACCGGCGGCCTCGTCTAAAACCTCGAGATCAAAAAATAGCGTTGAAAACGTACACATGAGATCGGCCCCAGTTCCGACTTGATACTTTGTACCATACAGCTCATACAGGGCTTTTGTCGCACGGAGGGCCAGGGGACGCTGAATGGGATAAAGAATTGCGCGATCAAAATGACCGCCAAAACTAAGCGATTACGTCATGAAAATCGATTTTCCTGACCGATTACGCCGGGAAAATCCTTTTGAGGGATCGATTAGGCCATGAAAAACAACAATCGATTGATGTAATCGATTACGGCATGTAAAATGAATCAATTTAATCGATTACACCATGAAAATCGATCTTGGGGGTTGGCTACGAGGGGAAAATGGTTTAGCATAGTCGATTACGCTATGAAAAACGATCGATTGTATCGATTACGTTATGAAATTTTCGCTTCCAGTCTTGAGTCTAATCGATTACGCTCTGAAAAATGATCGGTTCTGTCGATTACGCTATGAAAAGGACCTCTTCGCGTGAGAGTCTAATCAATTACGCTATGAAAAATGATTTCTATAATGGATTACGCCACGAAAATCATCTTTAAAGGGACCTCGAAGGCATAGAAACGTACGAGGGCAGTGTTGTAATCCTGTGGGTAGCTTCTCTTGCGATGTCCGAATGGAATCAGCCACATTTGAGAATAGGAATGCAGGGTGATGAAGGCCTGAAAAACGATTACGGTACTTACGAAATTCTGACGCACCTTTGGCTTGTGCGCTTCCAGGAAATCCCGTACAGCCGCCGATTCGGGCTCTGAGAAAGCGTTGGGGCCGTGATATGTCTCGTGGCAAGGGTCGTTTGAGGTACCGCGGGCTGGAAATTCGGAGTTTAAAGGGGTTGAAAAGGCTACGTTACAAGCGAAAAGACGCGTTACTTTCTCTCTCACCCTGTCTCTCTCCTCTCTCCCACTCTCTCTCACTCTCTCACTCTCGCTCTTTCTCTGCATCTGCCTCTCTCTCACTCTCTCTGCCTCTCTGTCTCTCTGTCGCTCTCCCACTCTCTCACTCTCCCACTCTGTCTCTCTCCTCTCTTCCACTCGCTCTCCCCCTCTCTCACTCTCTGTCTCTCTCTCTCTGTCTCTCTCTCTCTCTCTCTCTCTCTCTCTCTCTCGCCCTCTCTCCTTTCCAACTCACATCCAAAGAACCAATCGAAATTCCGATTCAAATCCACTCCGGCACAGCATATCGTGTGGAAATGATTCCGTTTACAGCTGGCCGGCCGACGGTTCTTCCTCCACATACGATTCTGAAAGGATATATCGATAAATGGACCGGAAACGCCCAAAAATCAACCCCCAATCACGACTAGGTCCCGACTGCGACGCCCGCCTTTCATTCCGTAATCGATTACGACTTGTTTTTGGAGGTCGTCGCGTCGCGTGTCGCGGCAAATTTTCGCTCACCGTAAGCCTGGAGTACTCGTATCCATCGGGATTCATCACCGGCAGAATGTAGAAATCGACCGAGTCCATCAGGGTGTGGATCTGAAATCCTGGTTACGGTTTCAGATGAAAGATTTCAGATGTTTCAGAAAGATGCTTTTGCCAAGGCATGCAAGCAGTTGGCATTTAGGAAAAAAATTTACCTGTGGGTCGGTATCGTATCCCTCGACCAGTTGCCTTACAGTATACATGGCGGTGGCTGGGGCGATCCATTCGCGTGCGTGGATACCTGACAATTTGCTGCCGTAATCGATTAGACCAGTTTTGAAAATGTTCGAAGTAATAACCCATCGTTTTTTCGGGAAAAACAAGGTCAAAATCTCTTACCAGCATCAATCCAGAAAGCCGGCTTCTCCCCGATGACGTTCTGGCGGCCTTTGATCTGAAAAAAAACGGGTCAAAAAGCGCAAATACCAGATTTTCCGAGCGATTCCTATCGACGAAGGTACACGTACTGGATACCGTATCCTACCGGAATCTCATTTTATAAGGCTCCAAAGTGGGACGAATCGTTAGAAAAATCACCTTGATGACGAGGAGTGTTCGGTTTTCGTGTGAGGCGCCGATATCGATTAGGGTGACCAGGTCGGGGTGCTCTTTCTTTAGGCGCTTCAATTCGTCGTGGATATCGGAGAGGGAATTGTATCTGGAAAGGGAGGATAGAGAGAGAGAGAGAGAGAGAGAGAGAGAGAGAGAGAGGCTGAGAGCGAGATAGAGATACAAAGATGGAGAGAGAGAGAGTGAGAGCGTGAGAAAGAGTGAGAAAGAGAGAGGGACTGACAGACAGACAGACAGACAGAGAGAGAGATAGAGAGAGAGAGAGAGAGAGAGAGAGAGAGAGAGAGAGGGAGAGGGAGGGAGAGGGAGAGGGAGAGGGAGAGTGAGGGTGAGAGAGAGAGTGAGAGGGAGAGAGGGAGAGAGAGAGCGAGAGAGAGAGAGCGAGAGAGAGTGGAGAGAGAGAGAAACAGCGAGAGAGAGATAGAGAGAGAGAGAGAGCGAGAGAGAGAGAGGGAGAGAGAGAGAGCGAGCGAAATTCAACCCACTTATCGTAAGAAAATCCCTCAACGGGATGCTGAAATGCCGAGACGGATCGTTCGTTTTGGATGGCTCTAAAAAGGCTTAAAAATCGATGAATTCCCCCCTACTGATCCAAATCATTGATGGCGACGATATATTTTAGGCTTTTTGAGGTGAGATCCCTGACAAATATCGGCGCATCGTTCGGCGACACCGAGACGTCCACCTGGAATTATATGGCGTAATCGGATAAACCCCCAAAAAAGCTCCGCCGGCCTGTCCGGAATTCCTTAAAGATAACTGTCAGTTTGACGAAAGACAACTCAATTAATTATGTCCGATAGTCGTATCTGAATAACATGGCGTAATCGGTTTTACCAATCCTAAAGAAACACTGCTAGCCTGCCCGGAATTCCCTAAAGATTACTGCAAAAGTTTGCCCGGAGCCTAGTCCCTTTAATTTCATACCATAACTGGGTGCAAGCCGCGAATCGCTGATTACATTGCGTAATCGGTTCGACCCATCGTAAAATGCACTACCAATTACCAAAAGCACGAAAATGACTGTTGGCATTACATGGCATCACCGAATGTCATTTTCTGCGTTTAGGCAATTTACATGGGGTAATTGGTTGCATTCCGGAAATTCCGGCAGT
Source organism: Mesorhabditis spiculigera (assembly GCA_958295435.1). Classification (NCBI taxonomy): domain Eukaryota; kingdom Metazoa; phylum Nematoda; class Chromadorea; order Rhabditida; family Rhabditidae; genus Mesorhabditis; species Mesorhabditis spiculigera. Next base: position 159,613 of record CATQJA010002608.1, on the reverse strand, counting down.
TCCGGAACTTCCCTATATTAGCATGGCTACCGGCGTACAAAGAAAAACTTGACCAGAAAAACATTTCATTGCATGCATGCAGTATCTGGATCTACCGGAGACAAGGTACGATATTTTTGGGGGATCTGGGCTGTTAGCGGGGGGGGGGACTAAAAATATACAAAATCGAAAAAATTTGGCAAATTTTTGGTTTTTTGGGCATAAATGTATGAAAATGACTCCCCCCCCCGTTAACAGTCCAGAACCCGAATTTCCGCAAAGATTCTCTGCTAGCTGCCCCACTTTGCATACGGTAATCAGTCATCAGCCGTTCCAGAATCGGTGCCGCCCTCGACCCACAGGACCCGCAGATCGACAACAAAATCATGGAGACGCGCAAGCAGCTGAATGAGGCAGGCTGGCACTGACAATTTGCGGAATTGGCCACGCCCCCAAAATTTTGGCAATCGTCGAACTGACTGGCAATCAACTAGCGGAGATCATTTTTGAGGCGCTGGGCGGGCTAGCAGAGTTTTTTTAGGGAAGGGCAGGCTAGCATGACCATTTTTACCATCGAAATTTCTAGCTTTTTTTGCAGGTGATGTGCGTGATGCAGGACAACATCTACAAGATCAACCAGCGCGGCGAGAAGATTGAGAATTTGTGCGAGCGTGCTGGTGGGTGGTGGTAGCGCCCGCAAGGCCCGGGTTCGACCCCCGGCTGAGACTTAATGTTTTGCTTTTTGGAATTTTTGGCGTCTTGGGATTGGATTTGCTGGGAATCGCTAAACTGACGTCCAAACTACAGGCTACAAAGATTATTTGGGGGATTTGAGGCTTAGAAAGCTGTCACCCGCATGACCCGGGTTCGACCCTCGCCCGCGGAATAATTTTTTGCTTTTTGGTATTTTTGACGTTTTTCGCTAGCCGAGCGCTGAACTGACATCCAGAATACAGACTACGCCCATCATTTGACTCCCAACCGCCCAACCCCACCCCTTTTGCAGAAGCGCTCGAGTTCGGCACGGAGGGCTTCTACAAGACGTCGGTGGAGGTGAAGCGGGCCAGCTACTGGCGTGCCTATTCCATGTACATTGCCGCCCTCGCCACCATTGCCGTCTTTGTGCTCGCCGGCACGGGTACGGTGGCTTTGCCCGGGGGGTTTTAAAGGGACCGGCAAGTCTGGCTGGGGGCCGCAGGATTGCGGCGTTAAAAATCCTCAAGGATCGCTGCTAGTTGCCTTGCACAATTTGTTTTAAAGGTCCTTGCAAGTCAGCTAAACGGCTCCCACATTTTTTCGATTTTAAAGGGACAGGGAAGCAAGAAAATCCATGAAAGTCCAGGTTTTTTGGCATTTTTTGAAATGTGACCTTCAAGAATTCCTCAAAGATCTATGCTAGTTGCCGGTCTTATTTTAAGAGCACCTGCCAGCCAGTTAAGCGCTCGACACACTTTTTTGAAATTTAAAGGCACTGGCAAGTGAGAAAATCCACGATTTTCCGTTTTTCTTCGGCCGGATTGTAACGCTTTTTTGCAGCCTATTCGCGGATGTGAGCGAGCCCGAGCAGGCCGCCGACTACAAACTACAGACTACACGCCCGCCCGCCCGCCCCCCATGGACTACAAACTCTACCACGACCGAATAAGCCGCATTCAATACGTTAAAAACATTCGAGCCCCGTTGGCCCCGCCTCATTTTTTTTATTGTTGTCGAGAATAAATGGCTGGCATTATTCGGGAGAATGGACGACAGACTACAAAATGCACGACAAGGTTTTATACTACAGGCTACAGTCTACAAACTGCACTACAAGCTGCAACCCTGAACGCTAGACGACGGATTCTAGGCTACAAACTGTAGACTACAAGCTGGACTACGACTATAATTGAAGACGGGTAGACTACAAATTCAAGGCGACAAACTACAGCGTTCAATCAGGGCTACAAGCTGTACTTTAGAAATTTGACCGCGGCTTCCAGGCTATAAACTACAGGCTACAAGCTGTGCTACAAACTACAATTCTTGACGATGGGCTACAGACTAAAATGCAGAACAATAGACTATCAATTACAGGCTTCAAGCTGGACTACAATCTACAATTCTGGCCGATGGGCTACAGACTACCGCCAGGACACTAGACTACAAAAACACGCTACAAACTCCACCAGACCACGGGCTGGGCTGCAAACTAGAATTCTAGTCGATAGTCTGCAGGCTACAACGCAGGTCGCTAGAGCACGAATTCCAGGTCACAAAATATGGACTACAATATGGGGGGCTACAATCTACAATTCGTGCCGAGGGGCTACAGACTACAGTGCAAGACACAGACTACAACCTCTAGCCTACAAGCTGGGCTACAAAGTTTTTGGCAGTTACCGTAGACTGCCTGCCCACAAATTCTGGGCTGCAAACGCTAAACTACAAGCTACAAATTCATCCGATGGGCTACAAATTACAACACATGATGCTAGCCGGCGAATTCCAGGGGGTATTTCCCCTATCCCGAAATTCTGTATCCCGAAACACCCAATCCCGAAATTCTGTATCCCGAAACTCTCTATCCCGAAACTCTCTATCCCGAAAACTCTCTATCCCGAAAACTCTCTATCCCGAAAACTCTCTATCCCGAAAGCTCTCTATCCCGAAAACTCTTTATCCCGAAAACTCTCTATCCCGAAACTCCATATCCCGAAACAAGTTAGCTAGCTTTAACGTACCGAACATCAGACTAGATCTTTGAAGTAAATAGTTTTCCGCTATTTTTCGGTTTCGGAAATTCGATAAAATGATTTTCCGATGCCTTCAAGGATGTAGGGCGTTAGGAAACGCAAAATACTGAGTTTCGGGATAGAGAGTTTTCGGGATAGAGAGTTTTCGGGATAGAGAGTTTTCGGGATAGAGAGTTTTCGGGATAGAGAGTTTTCGGGATAGAGAGCTTTCGGGATAGAGAGTTTTCGGGATAGAGAGTTTCGGGATTGGGAGTTTCGGGATACAGAATTTCGGGATTGGGTGTTTCGGGATACAGAATTTCGGGATAGAGAGCGGTATTCGAATTCCAGGCTACAAACTCTAGATCACAAAGCGGACTACAAACCACCGTCGAGAAGCTGCGCCGCAAACTACAATTCTAGACGATGAACTACAGACTTCAACGTAGGACGCTAGACTACAAATCCTGGGCTACAAAATACAGACTACAAAAACCCAACGGTCACTTACCAGCGCTCCAACCCGTGTCGGCGGCTGCCAGAAATCAAGTGAATAGGGGCTCTCGCCCTCGTAGAGGGCGCGTAGATACGAGAGACTGTCCTCACTCTCCGGGTTGATCCGGATCAGCTTGAAACTGCAACAAAAACATCGATAAAATTTTTGCATATTTTTAAATTCTGAAAAAAATCACATTTTCTGACTTTTTTGAGTTTGTACTTTGTAGTTTAAGTTTTGTTAATTGGCTTCTTCGATAGAGCAAAAAATTCTGAACAAAACGCGCCCCTCAAAAAGTACGGTAGTGTTACGGTAGCTGCCAAAAATCCACCTAAAACTCGTCAAAATTGCAAAAATTCAGATTTTTCGGTTTTACCTCGATTTTTCTTGACCACCTAGCCCTACAGTACGTATCTGGGGTATCATTTTGTGCAGAATTTTCCGCTCTATCGAATGAGCTAAATCGCTTTTTCCAAAAAATCTATATACGCTCGAAAAATTGACGAAAGCTCCGTACTCTTTGTAGTTTTTCGGGTTCGAGCCGTCCTCTTCCTCAATTTCCTCGGCCAGTACCCCTGCGCTCAGGTAAATGCAGAATAAAAGGACGGCAAGTAGCCGCAGAAGCATCCTCTGAAAAAAATGAGAAAAATCGGATTCTTTGCCGAAATCAGAAAATCGGTAAACGAAAAATCAACTAGAATAAAACGGTTGTGGTGTCTGTCCGAAGCCGAATTCAAACTCGCAGGGGAAAGGAGCTAGAGCTTAGGTCTCTTCGGATTCGGATAGAGCGTGGTCAGAAACCCCCACACTGATCTAAAAACCATTTTCATATTTAAAGGGCACGTTCAGGGAGGTTTTTTGGAAAAAAGCAAAGATTTTTGCCGCGGACGGGGGGACGAACCCGGGTCCCCCGCTCGGGAGGCGCGGATGCATACCAGTCAACCACAGCTACGACCTGGCGAGGGGGCGAGGGGGCGCCCCACGCCGCAAGGGAGGGGAATGGCCTCCCACGGCACGGGCAGGCAGTGCGCGCGGTCCCTACGTCCATAGGGTGTACACGTTGGGACGAGTACACGGCCCCTCCCTGAACGTGCGCTTTAAAACCCGATTTTTGTAATTTCGTGGTAAAAATGGCTATTTGCATGATTTTGGGCAGAGTCAGCCAGGTTGCGCGCGTTTCGGCATTTTTGAACAACCGTCAGTTGCTGGTTTTGGTGGCCCTAGCGAAAGATCGATTACGACATAAAAAGCGGCCTATGATCCATTGTTAGTTTTGGCTTGGCGGTGCCTTTAAGACGCCAGATTACGGTAGGTATGGAAGAAAATTGCGCCGTGCAACAAAAAACGCCACAACGAACTTCGGGTCTTTTTATTGCCTAATTTATTCGGCGAAACATCGATTATGCCATGAAAATGGCTTGAAATTCCTTCCGAGACCGTACGAAAATTCCGGGACAGACCAAAGGACGTTTCCGGACGGGGGGGTTCAGGTCGGAAACTGGGGGGTCTTTTTTGGGGAGGGGAGAGGGAATTTAAGGGCGATATTTACCCCGAGGATATGGCCCTTTTATGCCCCTGGTTTTTTGCGACTTTTCGCCGCGGGACCCCGCTGAAAAGGGGAAGCTGATTAACTGGCGAGAGAGAGTGTGGGAGAGAGTGAGAGAGAGCGAGAGAGAGCGAGAGAGAGCAAGAGGGAGCGAGAAAGAGCGAGAAAGAGGGAGAGAGCGAGAGAGAGAGGGAGAGAGAGAGAGACAGAGAGTGAGAGAGAGAGAGAGAGCGAGAGAGAGGGAGGGAGAGGAAGGGTTCTGGATGGTTAGCGTGGGGGGGTTTGGCTATAACAAAAGCTAAACGATTTTTATAGCATTCTAAATGGTTTTTCGTTATAGAAAAGGATAAAAATAATAAAAATTTGGTAAATGTGGATTTTTTTGATCAAAAATGTATGAAAAATGGTCAAAAAGCTCACATTTTCGAATTTTCAAAACTTTTTCAATGTTTGTTTAACTTTCTAGCCATCAAAAATTACTAAAAACACTATAAAAATACGTAATATATCATCATCAGGTAATTTTAGGTGGAAAAGCCGAAACTGGTCCCCCTGCTAACAGTACAGAACCGAAAATTCGGGGCGGAAGCCGGCAGGCAAGCGGGGTGTCGCGGAAATTGTGTTAAGGGATAGCTTGGCCGCCAGTTTAGCCAAGCAGCTGTAAAAAAATGAAAATTCGGGGCAGAAGACGGTACTTCCGGTGATCCGACCAGACGGTGGGTTCAAAAATGTCCAAAATCCACATGCGGAATTTCCGGGGCGGCGCTCTAGGTGGAGGTGTGTCGAATCGAGAGGTGTCAAGAGGAGCTCTCCGTATTGCTTTGCGGAACGGGCCGGAAAGGGGGGAAGGGTGCAAAGTGGATGCGCGCGGAAAAACAGTCCCCCCACAGGGGCCCAAACATTGACACACAAAGGAAATGGGACACACAATTCGGAGCCCCCCCCCCCCCTAAGGCGATAGAAAGAGAGAGAGCGAGCGAGAGAGAGAGAGAGAGAGAGAGACGGCCTCCTCCTGTCAAATTACAAAAGAACAGCAAAAGAATAGGACAGTCGCCCCACGACTTTCAACCCGCCCCCCCCCCGGCGAGAGGAATTCTATGGTGTTTCCAGAACGAAAGAAACGTAGCAGAAACTAGGAAGATAACTAGGAATGGAGAGAGAGGGGGCAGGCTAGCAGAGATTCTTTGAGGAATGGAGAGAGAGAGGGGGCAGGCTAGCAGAGATTGTTTGAGGAATGGAGAGAGAGGGGGCAGGCTAGCAGAGATTCTTTGAGGAATGGAGAGAGAGAGGGGGCAGGCTAGCAGAGATTCTTTGAGGAATGGAGAGAGAGGGGCAGGCTAGCAGAGATTCTTTGAGGAATGGAGAGAGAGAGGGGGCAGGCTAGCAGAGATTCTTTGAGGAATGGAGAGAGAGGGGCAGGCTAGCAGAGATTGTTTGAGGAATGGAGAGAGAGGGGGCAGGCTAGCAGAGATTGTTTGAGGAATGGAGAGAGAGGGGCAGGCTAGCAGAGATTGTTTGAGGAATGGAGAGAGAGGGGCAGGCTAGCAGAGATTCTTTGAGGAATGGAGAGAGAGGGGCAGGCTAGCAGAGATTGTTTGAGGAATGGAGAGAGAGGGGCAGGCTAGCAGAGATTCTTTGAGGAATGGAGAGAGAGAGGGCAGACTAGCAGAGATTGTTTGAGGAATGGAGAGAGAGAGGGCAGACTAGCAGAGATTGGTCCCCCCATGCGGACCATAAACAACAAGCAATAATTCGTAATTTCGTGGTGGCGTTCGAGAAATTTATCGTCAATCAGTAGTGAAATTATGACAGCGTTCTTATATCCATTTGTAGGCGTCGAGATCGGATGGCAAAAAGCCAATGGCGTGGTTACGAGGCGTGATCGATGTTTGTGGAAATTGGGCGTGGCCAGCGCCGTCGAAGCGTCGCCACCGCTCTACGGTTGCGCATCTGAACACGAAACGGAGGGTAAGGTGGCGCTAAATTAACTACTGACCTTGTTGATTTGCAGTAATTGTGCGTAGATGTGGGCAGTCGATTGATAGTTCTGGGCGATGATCACGTTGGCGTTGGTCGGGTTGCAAAGCGGGTCGAAGTCGTCTTTTGACAACTTTGGCAGATGATCCATCTGGTAGATCTGGAATGGAGAATGTCTCTCGGTTCTGGACTATTAGCGGGGGGACCAAAGAGAGAGAGCGAGAGAGAGAGAGGAGAGAAAGAGAGAGAGAGAGAAAGAGAGAGAGAGAGAGAGCCGGGGCCGTGACAGGCAAAACGGTTCTGGACTGTTAGCGGGGGGGGGGGGGACCAAAGAAAGAGAATGAGAGAGAGCGAGAGAGAGGAGAGAGAAAAAGAAAAAGAGAGAAAGAGAGAGCCGGGGCCGTGACAGGCAAAACGGTTCTGGACTGTTAGCGGGGGGGGGGAACCAAATTTTTCCCTGTGACTCTCTACGGTCCTATAACCAAATCTAAACCATTTTCATAGCATTTGACATAGTTTTTGGATCTAAGCATAATATAAACATAGGTGAAAGTTGTTACCCCCACCCCGCGCTAACAGTCTAGAACCGGCTGTCTCTGTCTCTCCCTCTCAGCCTCACTCTTTCTCACTCCCTCTCACTCTCACTCTCGCTCCCTCACTCTCACTCTCTCTCTCACTCTCACTCTCTCTCACTCTCTCTCACGCACTCTCTCTCACTCTCTCTCACTCTCCCTCTCCCACTCTCTCCCTCTCTTTCGCTCTCTCTCCCTCACTCTGACTCTCTCTCACTCTCTCTCACGCACTCTCTCTCACTCTCTCTCACTCTCCCTCTCCCACTCTCTCCCTCTCTTTCACTCTCTCTCCCTCACTCTGACTCTCTCTCACTCTCTCTCTCACTCCCTCTCAGTCTCACTCTCTCCCTCCCTCACACTCTCTCACTCACTCTCTCCCTCACCTGAATATCATTAGCTGGTGGCGACTTCTCCAACATGTCCAGCAACGCCTCCAGCCTTTCTTCATGGCCATAAATTTGGACGACGGGTTCCATGCCCTCCTCCTCGTCACACCAGTCATCTAAAGTATTCACGTTTTAGGAACTAGCCATGCTTCGAATGCTATTTTGAATGACCAAAAGTGTAATTTTGGCATGAAATTATGAAAATCGGGGGGCGATAACCTATCACCTCAGCTCGCCGAGAGATTTCGATAGATGCCAAAATTGCTAAAATTGCACGCTGTTGGCGGGCCGCTAGGCATTTACAGGCAAGTACTTTGGTGGGAGAGAGAGAGAGAGAGAGAGAGAGAGAGAGAGAGAGAGAGAGAGAGAGAGAGTCGCTAGGCCCTACTTTGGTAGAGTTGTACGTCGAGGAGGATGAGACGACGTTGGCCGGCAGACGTTGCCGGTGTTAACTGAATAAGTAAGATACCCAGTAAGATAGATCACAAAAACGAAACCTGCGCTCAAGTCTAGTTTACCCCCCCGAGCCCTAACTTTTCAGCGATGCGTCCTATTAATGCGTGGAGTATCTCAAAATGTTCGCCATGGTCGAAACCATCCGACCATGTAGTTTTCTTACATCAAAAATTGTTAGAAATTTTTTTTATAACGGTTATAATTCTGGGTTTTCTTTAGTCAATTTTTCCTGTTCCAAAGTAAATTTTCGTATCTCGGCCATTTTTAGTCGTACAGAGCTGTCAATGGTACCAAAATGTAGCTCTTGCTCTGCAGAATCAGCCTACAATGCATTTGAATCAAAAAAATATTTCAGTTCTAGACTCCTGGTACATTGAAGCCGGGCGGCTTCCTCTTTTCCACCTTCAAAATATTGTAAAAAATTTTCGAGCAACTTTTTATGTAAGAAAACAACTTTTTTGTCGTAATTCGACAACGGCGAACATTTTGAGAAACTCCACGCATTAATGGGACGTATGGCTAAAAAGTTAGGGCTGGGGGGTAAACTAGACTCTTACCGAAACCCTACTAACTACAGGGTGTCCCAAAAAAACCCCGCCCTCGGCATTTGGCCGTCTTCTATCGGATCGCGGCCAAATTTTTACCAGAGATGGGGACCCATAAAAACTATGTGCAGCCGAATTTTCTAAGCAAAATATTGTAAAACCAAAAAGTTATCGCTAAAAAACTGATTTTTGGAAAACGCTGATACTCGTTTTTGGCGATGTTTTCGCAATTAGCATGCGGATTTTGAGTAATTTTCCAAAAATGGTCATTTCTCGGTCAGTTTCTGGCAATTCCTACCTTATATAATTTTGGCGTGTATCTTTGTGTGTGTGTGTGGATGTCAGTTTCGAGGCCCGATTTGAGGGCCTTCCCGTGTCCAAAACGTCCCAATTCTCCGTCACTTGGGGGAATCGACTCTTCTGTTTCCGATCGCGTGTTCAGAATTTCGATAAAATACAAGTTTACAAAGTTAAAGCCGGTTTTACTCATTTTTGGGGGTCCCTGAGGGCTAATTTGCATAATGTGAAAAAAATACAAATTTCCTCATTCTTGCAAGTTGCACGGGCGCGTGTGGTCGGTGGGGAAGGGGGGAGTCCGAAGGACCCGAGCTATCGGGAAGGCAAATTTCTCATGCAAAGGCCACATTCCAGCGCCCAAGGCCCGCGAAGCGGGTTGTGGGCGCTGGTTCAATAATAAAAGGTGATCGAAAGGCCCAATTTAAACGTAATTTTCGTAAATCAAAAAATTTCTACAGGTCGAAAAGAGCGCCCTCTTCATTTTTGCTAAACATTTCGAGACCGAAATCCGTCAAAATCCTAGTGAAATCGGCAAAATCCTACTATATATAAAAAAATAGTGTCTGTGTGTGTGTCTGTGTGCATTTGCATGCAACTTCCGTCAGGTTGTTCCAGTCGTATCCCAAGAAGGGGAGCAGTTAGGGATATGTTTGATACGTCATTAGGTGCGTAATGGTCTGGAGATGACTGCACGTATACCAGATTTATCAAAAACGCTTATTTTCGACATTAAATTTAAGTTTTTTTTGAAAAATCCGAGACCCTCTTTGTTAGGAATCAATTAGCATACACCGGAAGTGGGAGTAGCCTATATAAAGGAACAGAGAGCGCATTTTTCACTTTTTTCAGCGTGTATCGCGCCGAATTATGCAAAGTACAAACTTTCATTGGTCCAAAACGGGGCCAGGGTTGAAAAGTCGCGAAGCGGCTTTTCAACCCTGGTTAACCTTAATTTTGATATATCTTCTTTGTTTTACAACATTTTGCTTAGAAAATTCGGCTGCACATAGTTTTTATGGGTCCCCAACACTGGTAAAAATTTGGTCCTGATTGGATGGAAGACGGCCAAATGCCGAGGGGGGTTTTTTTTGGGACACCCTGTAGAGTCTTACCGAAACCTGACTAACTAGTTACATAGGCAATTACCTTTTGGAGAACGTATCGGATGAGGGCATGGAAGGGGAGCAGGAAAAGGTCGCAATCCCAACGATCATCATGGTATTGCGTCAGATGGACGAACGGGCAGCCGTCGATTAACTGTAAAGGCGGTCACAATCCATGTGTACATGAGCGTCAGAAAATTTTCAAGCTTCTAACATACGAAAAATTTCATTTAAAACTTCCAATTTCTCTTTTTCCACCCATACTTTTATATTTTGTTATCGGGCCAATTCATCCAATTCCGTATGTTTTGTTATATATGTGTTTAATCACAGGGGAAACTGGTTCCCCCCCCCCCCCCCGTTAACAGTCCAGAACCGGATTACCTGGTGGAAGGCATCGACATTGGCTTCGTTCGGGCCACCCATCAGGTCGGGACGACCGCATGCCCGACCTTTTGAGCGAATGTAAGCCTGAAAATGGTGGGGGGTTAGAGTTCAGTTTCTCCCCCCCCCAGCACAAGGGAACCACCCAAGGTCAAGGTGGCGTTTCGTCGCCGGACCAAGCCTATTTTGTGCAGAATTTTTTGCTGATTCCGAATCCGCTGCTCATTTTTGCCAAATAGCTCGTTTTAAAAAGTTATAGCGCTTCAAAGTTCCATTTTTTCCCAAATTTTCGAACTTCAAAGTCATTTATCTTGCCTTTCCCGTCTGATTGCTCAAAAACGAATATCGCCATCGTATTCAGAAAATTTTTCTCTATCGAATGAGCTATTTAACTAAAAATTGTTGGAAATCGAAAAAATCGACGATACTCTTGGTATGGACTTCGTTTTTTGTATGGGAAATGGTGAAAAACAGGCTATTTCACACTCCCATAAGTGATCATCGATAGGCAGTAGCGCAGTAATCAAATATACCATTCGAATCGGAAAAAATTCTCTATAAGATAGGCTATTTAAAATTTTCTCGCTTATAGGATAGGATGTATTGGCATATTAAAACAAAATAGTTAGGCATCGTGACAGATGACCGCCCGCGGGCTCAAATATGACCTTAAAATCGCAATAACTTTTGAAATTGGGCTATTTAGCAAAAATTGAAATCAGGTTCGGAATCAGCAAAAAATTCTACACAAAATAGGCTGGGTCCCATAACGAAACGCCACCTCGACCTTAGGTGGTTCCCTTGTAAGCTCTAGTTCCTTTCCCCTTCGAGTTGAATTCGGGACCGGACGGACACAGGCGTCTCAAGAAAATTATTGTAGTTGATGATATCCCCCAGTGCCAGGGCGGTTAGCGTGAGACTTACGCGATCTGGTTGAATAGTCGCCGGCAGCAGCCTGTCCAAACGTAGGTACCTGCAAAATCGGGTAAAGGTTGCTTAAAGCGCACGTTCAGGGAGGGGCCGTGTACTCGTCCCAACGTATACACCCTATGGACGTAGGGACCGCGCGCACTGCCTGCCCGTGCTGTGACAGGCCAATCCCCTCCCTTGCGGCCTGGGGCACCCCCTCGCCCCCCTCGCCAGGTTGTAGCTGTGGCTGACCGGTATGCATCCGCGCCTCCCGAGCGGGGGGTCCGGGTTCGACCCCCGGCCGCGGCAAATTCTTTGCTTTTTTCCAAAAAAACGTCCCTGAACGTGCCCTTTAACGAGGGGGGGGGGGGGGGGGGGGGGGGGAAGAAGCAACCCCGCGGATGGAGACGTACCTGTTTACAGCTGGCGCTTCTCGCCCAATATCCGCATAGATTGTCACGTTGCCCCGGCCCATCAGATCGATATCACGCAGCCAGTCGGGCGGCTAAAACCCGTGCTTTTGCAGTATTGCTTAAAGAGATGAGGACGGCATCTGTTGAACCCCCCTTGGGGAGGGGGGGTTCAACAGGTCCCGCGGCGATCTCGCGCGAGAGAGGGCTCCCAGGGGGGAGGCGCAGAGACATTTTCTTTCCCTCGCGTAATCGATTGACTTATGCCGCCCCTATCTCTTTAAAGGGGCTCCGAACTGCCAAATCAAAGCCCTTTTGCGAGGGCTCTTTGATTTCTGGCAAATTTCCAGCGGGCGCTGCGGGACCAGAGCCCTCACTCTTTCGATTTTTGCGCGAAGTTGTTTTTGCCCGGTTTCTTTGTGAAAACACTATAATTCGCGCATTCTGAGCCCACTTTTGAAATCCTCACTCAATTTTAAATAGTTTTGGTGTTTTAATCATCAAATTTGGCCCAGAAACAGCCGAGAACGCGATTTCGAGGTGACAACAGGCAATTTCAAATTTTGCGAGCTTCCCGGCCCCTGGGCGTACAGAGGCCCCCGACGTACAGGGCTCCGATTTTCGGGCCGTCACTCAATTCGTGGCATTTCGTAGCCCCTTTAACAGAAAATCATGAAAAATTCACCTACAATTTTTTCGTTTGATTTTTGAAACACAAAAATCATTTCGCCAATAACCCCCCTTCCCCCCCCCCGTTAAAAGGGAAGAACCGGGTAGTGCCGCGCGCTCCGAAACCGACTAGGTGCCCTAGAAAAATCGGTTCTAGACCGTTAGCAGGGGGGCTCTTGTTAGCAGGGGGAAAATATAACAAAATTGAAACTATTTTTATAGCATTTTACACCGTTTTTAGATATGGAAACGATATAAAAATAATAGTGAATTTGCGAAAATTTTGGTCTTTTTGGGCACGAAAATGTATGAACGGTCAAAATTTTCGAATTTTCCAAATTTGGAAAAAATTTTTTTATGATTTTCTTGCAATCAAAAACGACTAAAAATTGTTAGAAATCCCCCCGTTAATAGTCCAGAACCGAAAGATGGCTCCTTCTGACGTGTCTACCGCGACAACGTGCCCCCACCTGGACGGCCGGATTGATTACGAGCTGTAATTCGGCATTCCGCAGGCAGGCTGTTAGCTTGTTGAGCAGCTGTAGATGAACGGCACGGCCAGCGGGGATCCTGTAATGCTGGACGTCGAAGGGGGCTTATTTTCAAAATGTCGAAATTCATAATGTCGAAATTCACAATGTCGAAATTTCATAATGTCGAAATTCAGAATGTCGAAATTTACATAAGCTAAAATTCCCGCTAAAGTCCCCGAATTCTAGGCAAAAAAAATGTTGTCGTGAAATAAGATAAAAAAAAATAGAATGTGCAAAAAAAAATTTTTTGGCTGGAATTTGGCGGTTTCACCGGTATGTAAATTTCGACACTATGAAATTTGACATTATGAAATTTCGGCATTATGAATTCCGACATTATGAAATTTCGACATTATGAAATTTCGACATTATGAAATTTCGACATTGTGAATTTCGACATTGTGATACCAATTCGCAATTGAGGTATCTATCGAAAGCTCTCGACGAGCTATCTTCTCTCCGATTTGTGAAATTCCCGAATTTTTCACGCGGTTTTCACCGTTTCTTGGACATAAATTACGCCATTTTCCGCAAAACGCAATTTAATCGCCTTTATTGCGATCGAAGCGGTGTTTTCTCAAAAGCCTTTGCAAAAAGCTGACCTTGGGCTACCAGGAAAGATGCAAAAATTTGGAAAATTAGCTTTTTGTTAAAAACACTTGCATGGGCAAAGCATCGAAAATTCAGCCAATTTCGCAAAAATGTTTGGTAGATGTCACAAAAATTTGGGAATTTCAAAAATTGGAGAGAAGAGATGGCCTCAGCTCGTCGAGAGCTTTCGATAGATACCGAAATCGTCAAAATCGGACACGACTGCTGACCGCCAGGAGGTGAGAGAGAGCGAGAGAGAGTGAGAGTGAGAGAGAGCGAGGTGAGAGAGTGAGAGAGAGAGTGAGGGAGCGAGGGTGAGAGTGAAAGATTCGGCTGAAGCAAAGCTACCACCTACATGTGTCTCTTCTCATGCCATGCTGGCCATCGGAAGACATTGCGACGCGCGACAAGCAAGAAATCAGGACAGATGATGTTGTTGTTGTCGACACGGATTGTCACATGGAATGTCGGCCAAATATCCGGAAACTCCTGATGCTCATCGAAAAACATTGACAATTCGATGCCCGGGAGGGAGGATAAGGAACATGTCTGAAATTGGGGACGGATTGGAGAGAGAGCGAGAAAGAGAGAGAGAGAGAAAGAGAGAGAGAGAGAGAGAGAGAGAGTGAGAGGGAAGAGAGAGAGAGAGAGAGTGAGAGAGATAGCGAGTGAGCGAGAGAGAGCGAGGGTGAGAGAGAAAGATAGCGAGTGAGAGAGAAAAGAGAGTGAGAGAGCGTGAGAGCGAGAGAGTGAGAGAGTGAGTGAAAGAGAGACACGAACTTACAGTCACGTGTAGACGCAGCCTCGGAAATTGGCAGTTGAGGAGCAGCGAGCTGAGCGAGTGCTTGGAAATTACCTAAAATATCACTCAATAGCGGGAATTTCGTGGTGTAATCGATTCGAGATATCCTCACCCTCGCCACTAACCTTGCTCACTTTTCGCAGTTTCCGCTTGGTGTTCATATTGACGTGGCGATTTACGAGACACTGTAAATCGTCTTCCAATTTGGCATAAGGGAAGTGGAGAGGTTCGTTTCCCTTCGTAGCCATATCAAGTTTTCTTTACGCGGTGTCTAAAAAACTGATTAAAGAGAGAGCGAGAGAGAGAAAGAGAGAGAGAGTGAGAGAGAGGCAAGAGAGAGTGATAGAGAGAGAGGGAGAGAGAGAGAGAAAATGGGAGAGAAATCTATGAGATCTCGCGAAACGCGCAACAAAAGAAAAAAGAAATGAGAAGCTGATTGTCGAGTTTGGTGACCGTGGAGGGACTGAAAGTTGGGGCTTACATCTAACATCTGTTCTCTCGGTTCCCATCCCCGGCCCCTTGCTCTTCACACACTAATAGATATATTGAAAATAGCCTCCGGATTCGCATCAAGGATGGAAGGCCGTCATTTCATGAATGCAGGTACCCCCGGTGCCATCTGCGCATCCGCTTCAGGGCCGACGGACCGACTATGGCCAGGATTTCTTATCGGATCGGGTACTCAAGGCCAGGATTTCTTATCACGCTCACCCCAGTAATTCAAAAATGTCTCTGTTCTCTGACCCCGTAACATCTGCTAATATGGAGAAAGAATTCCTGAGTGAATTTTCGACGTGTTCGAGCATTAATGGCGTCGTAGACTTACTATAGATCCAACGTAAAAATAGTTAATAAGTTGTTTTGTGATTTCTTTTACTATTACAACTAAAACCGGGCGTGATAATTCCAACAGAACGTTTGATTTTAAAGATGACGGAATTAAAAATTGTCAAACCAAGACTTAAAAGTTAAGTTACGGAAATATTTTAAGGATTAGTCGGATTGCTCCCTTAGTGTGTGTCAAAACGATTGACATTTGAACGCTATTACCTCGGCCCGCGTCGAGTTTGACGTCAAGTCAACTAGCAGGGATTGTAGTGCTCGCAAAGGCGCTTCATCTACTTGAAGTTTTTTTTAAAACATAGCCGTCTAATTTTATATGGATGAGAACAAAATAGGACCAAAACCAGTTTTTTACGGCTTACAGTTTTTCGTAAGCATATTAAAAACGTAGTTTTACGGCCCATTAGTTATGTCCTTGCGCAATGTTATTATCCGAATCACGTTCTAAAATAAATAAATAAAACGTTTTAGCATCATACAATAAATAGCGTAAATCTAGGTCAAGGGATCTAAACGACGACATTGGTGCTTAAATAGGTTTATCATTAGTGTCCGCGGAGGCTCAGTCTCGATATGAACAGATGTCTAGGCAAGACATCGAGAGGGATCCCAGGACCTGATAAGAAATCCTGGCCTTGGGTGCCCCGTCCTTTCTTATCATGCCTATGTATGTCTGCCCTTGACATCTGTACATCGGCGCAAATGAATTTTGACATAAGTGAGAGACACACCAATGTGTAATTTGGATGTTGCCTACAAACGTCGCTCAAATAAAATTAGCAGAAAAATAATAGTTTGGAGCCCTATTTATCGAAAAAGGAGGGCTTCATGTGATTTCGCGATTAGATTCCAACAGCATATTTCCCTGACCGAGAATCTCACAACATGCACACAGACACTTTTTTAGATAGTAGGATTTATGAGAGCGAAAAACATAGTAGTCTGTTGCAAAACTAAACAAAAAACGATGGCATCTTAGCATTGGATAGGGCCGATCGATTTGGGTTTTTAGGCTATCGGTTGTAATGTTTTTATGTTGAGCCATGGTTCAAAAAGGCTTAGAAATACCACCTCTATTTCAACAAAGAAAATACTAGACCCATATGCGAAAATATTTTTGCCCCCCCTAGAAAAACACCTTGATGGCCAGAATAACTCCAAACATGTTCAAATCCTTCTTCGATCCCGAAAAAAACACATGAACCTCGGACGGACCTTTGAAAACAGAGATAAAACCCTTCTTTGAAACCAAAAAGCATATAAGGAGCACCTAATGGCTCGAATACACTTCGAAAGATAACTTATAAGCCTTTCTTGAGCCCAAAAACATCTTGAAGACTCTAGTAATGGCTAGAATACCGTTCGAAACCAAGCAGTAACCTTCTTTGATCCCAAAAAAAGCATAAGAGAACCTTGGAATTGCGAGTCCCTACAGCCCTAGAGGCTAAAAAAAACATATAAATCAGGTAATGGCCAGGATACCCTTTGAAACATAGTTATATTCCTTCTTTCATACTAAAAAAAACATCTAAGAATCGCGTAATGGCTAATACCCTTTGAAACATCGTTATATCCCTTATTTGAAGCCAAAAACCAGTTTATATATAGTAGACCAGTGGGAAAAATTATATAGTAGATAAGGCTTTGTGCCTAAAAACTACGTAAAATGCTAGAACAAGTGTTTATGTTTCCTTATAGAGTCGTAGAGAATCACAGGGGAAAGTTCGTCCCCCCGCTAACAGTCCAAAGTCCTAAATATCAGAAGTGCAGCTTCCAGTTCTGGATTGTTGGAAGCTGCGCTTATGTAATGTCGAACTTAGGTCGGTCGCCCTTAATTGGAAGGACATTTGAATGGATTGGTTCCCACGCACTCACCAACCAGATGCGCCGTCATCTAAGACATTCCAAAGGAGGACCAATAGTTAATTTTTGTTTTACCGCCTATGCCGAATGGTTGATAACAAATAGGGCGTCGTTGCAATGTTTTAGTAGTTTATAGCTGCTACAAAAAAATAGTTTAGAATTATTGAAAATTCGAAAATTTCGCTCTTTTTCGGCCGTTTTCATACACACATAGACCAAAAATGCAACAATTTCCCGAACTTTAACAATTTTTATCAATTTTATATCTAAAAACTATGTAAAATACTCTAAAAATGGTCTTAGTTTCGGCATAGAGTCGTACGGAATTGGTGGGGAATTACTGGTCAGAGTGAAATGCTGAAATGAAAAATCGGCGCCGCCCATACCAGTTGCCGGGCTGTTAAGGACATACCCTGATAGCTATAATTACCTCAATTGGCATACAACTAATTGACAACCATTTAGAGTCTTATTGTTCAGCCAGAAAAGTGCCTGCTCATTACGTTCTCAATAAGCTTCTCCAACTTCTATCAATTTCTTTGGCTCTATACGTCTAGCTAGGCCGGCGAGAATAATGTAAACCCTAAAAACTGCGCCGAAAAGGGTAGCCGCGACTCCAGAATGATGGTTACCATTAGCTGGCGGACAGGTGAACATCCGCTTGGCGTGGCCCACGAGTTCCGAGGCGTTGTCGCTGTGGATGCTGTCGAAAACCTAAAAAAAGTCGGCACAGAAGCGAAGCGTTCGGTGACTAACCGCTAACGCGCACTGATCGGACGGCTAGTCGACTGTCCATGGCATGCCGAAAGCTTCAACTCCACCACAGCGACGTGCGTCTCCTTCCAGCCTGAAAAACAGTTTATTGGCACGCAAAGTGAACCACGAATGAACAGCCAAAAACGGATGAACAAAAACGGATGAAAAGCCAATCAGACGCTCAAAATACAAGATATATCCAGAATTGAATACAAACTACAAGGCATAAGAATTGAGAATTTTGATTCAAGTTTTTCAAGTTCAAATCAATCAATTAAGATAAATGTGTGCAGTTCAAAGAAAACGAAGACGTCAATCATCACAGTCGTAAAGGTTTCAAAGGCACTATAGAATTGACAGGCCATTAGGGCAGACGCTTATTCTCTTCACGACGATCCCGTTCCTTACGTCGAGCCACGTCCAGATGTCATAGTTCTGCGTCAGCGGGTAGGCCGGACCGAAGATTTGGGGGTTCAAGTGGCCTGCATCGAGCGGCGGCCGGAAATTAACCATCAACTGCGTCGTATCGTTTCGGCGCTCCATTATCCTTTGTACCACATTGAATAGAGTCGCCAGATCGTTGTCGTGGCGATGTCGCCAGGTCAAACACACCTCATCAAACGGATTTTTTAGTAGAAAATCGAGCACATCCGGGTCCTCGACGTGGCCAAGTGAGATTTGATTGGCTGTGGAGAGGGCGTCTCGGAGCTCCGGGCTCATTGGGCTCCAAATGTTGTCGGCTTCGATTCGTACCGGGCGCATCGTCCTTATTACGTGGGCAATGTTGTCCGGGTTGTCCGTTCGAAGGATTTTCACACATCGTACGCTTCTCGCTGCGGCCTCGGGAGGTCGGGCGCGGGAGTCATATTCGAAACATTCCACGTGTGCATGGCGAAGAAGGTCCTCTGCACGTGCGGTTTGGAATGCTATCTCTCTTGCACGCGGCTTGTGGGCCACACACGTGATCATTCCAAACCGTTTGTCCGGCCAAGTTTTCGCGGCAGCGAAAAGGCGCTCATCTGACTTCAGGAGTCTCATCAGCGTTCTCGGCTCAGCCCTTTCAAAAAGAGCCCAGAGCGCCGGATGGGGTAGGTTGTAGAGGCTTTGGTCGATCTCCATGGCCTCCCTGTGCTGCTTTCCGGGGTCGGATCGCTCGCGTATGCTCTCCCTTTCTGCGGCCCACCTAGAAAAAATAATTAGCTGATGCATTGTGCGAAGCCAATAGAGGAAAGGTAATACAAAATCAATTTGCGAAAAATCCACCCAAATCATCAATTTTGGCAGCAGGACTAACTTTCGAAAATCTCCTTTCAATTCCCAAAATTCTACCAAAAAAAAATCGCAGGTCGAATTTACCCTTTATAAATCCGGTCGAATACTATAATTCCCTAACCGCAGCGCGACCGCGCCGCGGCGTAGCCGGCAAATTTTCTTTTTTTTCTCCTCTCGCATTGAGATTTGTTTTTCGCAAAGAAAAGCTTTGCGGAATTGCTGCCCTTTTTTGCGTGATTTTCCGCGCTCCTCCACGCCTCCTGGGTGGTGTTCGCAGTATGCGGACGTACACGCGCTCCTCTTTGGAGATTTCTTGGAAAACCACATAGAACCGTTCATAGGGTGTGAAACCTTACAAATTTGATTTTCCTATGCTTTCCGGCGGGTTGAACTTAATTTCGAGCAATTCAACCTTTTCGACGGCAAATTCCGACCCAGAAGGTCTAATTTTCGTTTGATTCGACGCGTTGGCTTGTGATTGGAACGCAGATTGAAGTGATGACGATCGCAAGGGGTTATAGGTGTTGGGAAACCGTAAAAAAGACAATATTACCAAGTTCTAGGTCTTTTTTAAACGAACGATGGCTAAAAATTAGTTTTTGCGCTTTGCCAAAACGCCCTTCTCACAGTTTCATTGCCTGGCTTTCAGTTTTGCGACTCGGGCGTGTTCCGCTGAATCCTTTCTTTTTTGCAGATTTGCATCCGCGCATATTGAGTTTTTTTGGGGTGGCCAGTGTTGTTCTCCTTCTCCAATATTTTCGATATTTTTGCGATTTTCGCGGCTTTCAGTAGTTCTCGATCTCTGCGCAAATTCTTGACTTAGATTTGCCGCCGGTTTCCACCTCCTTTTCCGTGGCCACCTTTGAGGTACTCGATTTTGTTTTCCTGAATCATTTCCATTTTTCGCTGTTTTCCCAGCACAAATTCAGTGTTTTTTTTCAGGGGCCAATCTCGGTGTTTATGCAATACGCGCTCGACGAGCAGGCGACGATTTTGGTATCGGGCGCCCGTGAGACGAGCACACCTGCAGAATGTTGGAGGTAAGCTTGTCGGCAAGTATAATTTTTCGCGCGGTTCGCCATTCAGGTATAAATTATATCGCGCGCCTTTTTTACCGTTTTCTCGATCTCGCTGTGATACTTTTTGTCAAATCCTTGGCGGCTTTCGGCGCTGATTCCGAGTATTTCAACGATTTTGGATGTTGGTATTCGGATTCAATGCAGAAAGCAGCCCGGGATCCCTTAAACTCGCGCTCTAATACAGTTTCGACTTTTATCCCAAATGAATTGCTTTTCATTGTCCCAATCTAGAATATGCGCATTTTCTTCTCTATTCATATGCGGCAGTATACGTTCGAGCTCGCGCTTATGAAAAAAGAAAGCTTTTTCAGGCCCAGGCCTAATTTTTTTAAATAGCGGATCCGTTTTGACACTTTTTGCCTGTAATTTCTAATGTCCTTTGTATATCCGTGCTTTTAGGTGAGGCTACAAGGATCGGCGCCGATGTGAGTGGTGGTCTCGTCGACATGAGGACGAGCGCTGGCCCCGCGGAATTTCTGCAAACAAGTGATGGTCACGTTTTTTACAAATATAACATTTTTAGACGATCTCCAGTCGCTGTTCATCGAAAATTCCGGCGGCCGCACGCGCGCAAATTGGCAAAAAGTGGCCAGTTAGAGCAAGCTGAACATTTCATACAGGTATGATAATTCGAGAGAATTCTAAATCCTTCCATTTCCAGCAGCACCTCGTGGGTGCTGTTTACGAATGATGTGGCGCCATTTGGGAAGAGATGGCAGACGGATGAACACGCAAGAATGCGGAGGAATTTGAGGGATATCGAGGGACGAAGAGCCACACAGAAAGATGTTGATGCGCCGAGGAGGCCTCTGAGAGGAAGGTGAGGCCGGAAAATATAAAGAAAACTTTTTCCAGTCCAAATTCTGCCAAAAAGGTCTAAAACTTCTTCTCTTTTGATGTTTTCGTTCTAGTTTTGGCGCGGGAAAGCTTGACGCTTTTATTGCTTGGATTTCTAGAAGGTTTTAAAATGCAGTTTTGATGTATTTAGGCGTGATTTTGGTTGATAAAGCTAGTAGAACTACTTTCGACCGATGATCGTCTCGGAAATGGCCGGGAAATGCCCACAAGTCTTTTCTATTGCCGATTTTAGGCTTGAAAAGGGCTCACGAAAAGCTGGCTGGTGTTTTTACTTGAATTTGGTGTTTTCTGCAAGTTTTCCCCGCTTCGTTTTACTTTTCCGGATCATGAAATGTAGTTTTTAGGTTTTTAAAACGTTTATTTGAGCGATTCTGCGAGATTTTGGATTTTTGCTTGCTTTTTTGGGGTTTCGGCGTGTTTTAGCCGCCAGTTTTGGCCAGGTGTAGGCCAAAATTTTGCTTGCGAGACTTGCAGGCATTTTACGGGCGCCGATCATCATCAAATTCGCTTGAACGGTCTCAAAACTTTACGTTTACAAGTTTTGACCGGAAAAGTCGTCAAAAAAAGCAGCTAGACTTTTTAAAGAAGTGATTTTGGCGCGCCGTTGGCCTCAGAAAAATTGCTGGAAAAAACGATTGGAAATGTTTCAGATGCACCGTCTTCGTGCTCGGCGACGAGAAGCTGATCGACGACGCGGCGCTGGCCATGTGGCGGACGGTGGATGAGGAGGCCGGCGTATACGACAACGAACTTGAGCAGAGGTATTGCATTCTTCAAATTCTCAGCAAGAAAAATGGCCAACAAGTGGATATTAATCGATTACACGCTGAAATTTCGTGTGCCATTGATTACGAGAGGAATTTTGCGGGTCAATCAATTACGCCACGAAAATCGGCAATATTCGATTACGCTATTGAAAAGGCGTTTTCGATCGATTACGCTATGAAAATTGGCATTGATTGCCTACGATAGGAAATTGGCTGGCCAATCGATTACGCGCTGTATTTCCCGGGATTCATCTCCATTTTTCAGCCTGATCCGTCGCACGGGTGCCGTCCGTACGCATGCCGTCATCCCGTTCTCCCTGGGCAACGGTCTCGAGTTCAACGTTGCCGCGTAAGTGCCATTTTTTGGGTTTTTGGAAGGGAAATCCTTTTAGATATTCGCTGGTGGCGACAAAGACGAAGCCGACGCCATTCTCCATCCATGCAAAGACTGGGGCAGCACTCAAATCCATCACCACATACTCGTCTACCACTCAGGTCCGTCGCTTGCAAAAAATACGTCCGAATATGGGTAGAAATTCATATTCCGATTTTTGAAAACATGATTCTCTGGAAATATGATTCGAAAAAGGTTATTTCGTCGTTGCAAATTCGCAGAAATTCGGCATTTCTCATCTCTGGATTCCAGGAAACACCACATGACGCTGACGATGAGCAGCAACGGATGGAAAGGGAGGAGACGAAGGAGGACATTCCGAAACAATCCTTCCAACGACACCAATTGGCTCAAATGAGAGATGTTGGAGGAGAACGAATACTGATCACCCAAGGGGATCGAGACGTTCATCATCGATACCAGAAAGGTATACACTTTTAAAGGGTCACGAAATCTGTGGATTTTTGCCTTTACGATCCCTCCGAAAAATATGCCGTAATCGGTTACGCAACGGAATTGCGAGCCTGGTGCGTTGCGTGGAGAAAGCTGGAGGCAATATATAAACCCTGTCTTAGCCACCCCTTTAAAAAATTCGATTACGTGGGGTATTTCTAGCCTTCTCTACCTATCGCCCTGAAATTCCGCAAATTGTCGCTGCTCGCTGGCCCCGATTTTCGACGAGAAGCTCTGCTGGACGGCCCAAATTTTCCGCCAAAAATCTCGGTGTTTTGGCTAATTTCCCCCCATTTCAGGCCTCCGTCTACTGGAATTCCGTGCTGTCGAGTCCCCTCACCATCGGTCCACGCGACAGTTCTCATCTTGGCGCCACATCGCTCTACTCTCATTTGTTGGATCGGATGGACCATCGACAGGTATTTTTCCTTTTCTTTCCGTTCGCTATTCACGCCCGTCAGACTATCAGAATCTCGAAAGTTCAGAATCTCTCTGAAATCAGAATTGGAATTAGAATCTCTACTTTTTGCCTATCAAAAAAAGTTAGGAATTCGTCGGCCAACACCTGTCTGCCAAAGAAATCTTTTGGTCTTGATTTTCGAGATTCTGATAGCAAATCGACTCAACGCGCACGCGCCGCCTTTCCATCGCGTAATCGATTACGACACCTTTCGGGTGTCGCGGCCGCGAATCCAGAGCCCCAAAATGGATGCCTTCCCGAGATCCCGCTAACATTATTTTCCATTTCCAGGTGGTGGCCATCTGTGAATATGTGGGTCGTGCCAATCAGAAGCCCCGTATCGTGGCCCTCATCCCGAATACACAGCACGATCAAGAGGTTTGTCGACTCGCCGGTACTGTACTCTTAACGGGGGGAAAACATTCTTTCGCCAGTAAATTCCATGCGGCCCTTTAACGAAAACGAATTTTTTTGACCATTTTGTGATTTTTTTAAAGAGAAATCTAAAAATAAAAAATCTAAAATCTAGAAACAGAAAAATTTATTTAGTAGTTTTCTGTCAAAATACAAAAATTTCTGGCGCGGAAAATTACTACAAAAAAGGCTATAAAATTGCCCCCCGTTAAGAGTTGAGTACCGATTCCTCTCTTTCTCGCTATCTCTCTCGCTCTCTAATTTTTTCCAGGCCGCCGTCCATCCAGGCTTTCTCCTCGTCGAACTCCACGATCCCGGCGACAAAATGGACATCGCAGCGGCATTTGAGGAAAAGATGAAGCCCCCTGAAGGAATGGCAAAGTGGCCCACTGGTACGTTTTTTTGGTTATAAGGGATCTCGCCTCGGTTCGAATTCCCTGTCGTAACCGGCTAAACTTGCCTGTTTTGAATGCGCAAAACGCTCAGAAAATCCCGCCCGAATGTTGGCGAGTGGCATTTCGCATTTGATTCTCTGCCATGGGGCATCCAATCAACATCCAAAGTGTAATCGAATGAAAGCATTTTTGTTTTTCAGGCTATGCCAAGGCTGTCGAAGCGGCGAAGACGCTGTGCCCGGCGCTGCTCAAGAAACGCTTCACACCCACGGCATATCCAAATCCACGTACGTACTCTCTCGCTCTCTCTCGCTCTCTTATTCTATTTATCTCTCTCTCTCTCTCGCTCGTTCATTCTCTCTCTCGCTCTCACTAGGGAAGTGCAAATAAAAACCCAAAACTTCAAAAATATGGGTCTGTAATCGACGACGGGTTCGAAACTCAATCAGAATTTCTAAACGCTTAATACAAAATAGTTATGAGCATTTTGTTTCACCATTCTCCGCCCTCCCTTATGAGCCTCCAAAGATGGGTGTCCCCTGTCAGTGGTGTAGTGGCTAATAGCACCCTGGGGCGGAGGGTCTCTGGTTGACTCCCCGGTCATGCAAAATTTTGCTTTTGGTCAAAGTCAACAACTTTAGACTTTTTCAAAGTTTCGAGTCCGAAATTTCGATTTTTAAAATTTTCTTTCTTATTGACTGCTCTGGCCTGCCTTACGAAAAATAGCAGTGAATTTTTGTGCCCTATCCGCAAGGGTACTGACCTCCCGCCACCACTTTGCATCAGTTTCATAAATTTAAAATTAAGAGCGACCTTTTCGACTTCGAACTTTGAAAGGTAAAGTTGTTGCTTTGACCAAGCAATTCTCTGACGGGGTCGACCCCCTCCGCCCCAGGGCTCTGTTGCCACTACACCACTCGAGGGCCCATCTTGGGGTGCTCTAGGGGGGCGGGTGTGTGCAAATTATGCCATACTTTTGTATTCTTTCATTCTTCGCCCTCTCGCTTCTTTTTTCTGGTTTGCTGGGCCTCCCTGTCTCTCTCTCTCTCTCTCTCTCTCTCTCTCTCTCTCGCTCTTTCTCTTCCCATCCCTTCCATATCTCCATTTTCAGATCTGCAAGCCTTCTATACGATGATGAAACGAGAGGCCAACCTGGATACTCCAGACAATGAGACTGAAGAATGGACGGAGGCCATGCGTACCAAATGGGATCACATCAGTACGTTTCGATACGCTCTTTTCTTCGCCCAAAGACCCGCTTTTTCGACTCTGTGGGTTGTAGGTTGTCCTTCGAAGGGCCGAATTTCATGCGTCAATTCAGAAGTTGTGGTTTGTAGCTCAGCCAAATCGTCGCTTCTGTTTCGGATACGACTCTGTGGGCTAAAAAAGCGAAGCTTTGGAGCCTGTAGTCTGGCTCTCAAATGGCCTATTCAGAAGTTTAGATATTGTAGTTTGTACTCCGTAGTTTGTTGTTTTGGCGCAATTTACGTTTGTATCTTGTATCCAGGCTTGTAGACTGTCCTCCAATTATCAAATAGCTATTTCATTCTAGTTTTGATCGGGAGCTTTCTAGTTTGTCCTTTAAAAAGTCAATTTTTGCCAAAAATTCGGGTTTGTAGCTTGTAGTTTGGCTGGAATATGGTTATTTCAGGTTGATTTAGATATTGTAGTTTGTAGATTTTTACGGGTGGTGGTTTGTAGTCTAGCTGTCAAATGGCTCAAAAATGTGTGTTTGTAGATTTCCAGTTTTTGAAAGTTTTGATCCTTTAAATATAGTTAAAACTTACTAAAACAATGTAAAAACACTTTATCATTGATTACTAGGCCAACCGGGACCAGGACGAAAAAGTTCGTGAATCGTGAATCCTAAAGAGTGAATACCTAACAGAATCAGGATCTCGAAAATCAGAATCTCGAATCGTGAAAATCGTGAAAATTCCGGAGCCTTTAATGCTGATTTAAATCATAGAAATTTCGATAGTCTAAAAATTCGAAAATTTGAGATTCTATTTTCGGGATTTTGACAGATTCCCCTCAAGAGTCGGTAGCTTTTGCTTGCCCGTTCGCTTTTAAAAGGCCGTCCGCCAGCTACCTGACCTGCCCCCATTATGGCTTGGCACAGTTTTTTTCGACTCCATTTTTTGATGCCATCGGAAAGAGCATGTTCGAATTAGTAGGGCTGCATAGTTTTGAAAGTTCAAAAAGTTTATTTTTATGGTTTAAATGGGTGTCAAAGTTGCTGACCACGAAAACTATCTTGGAAGTTACAGAATAGAATTGGCTGAAACTTTCAGACTACACCTATTTTGGGACGGGGATCATTTCTATAATACATTGCGAAGCCTGAAAATGACCGGAACATGGTTAAATAGCGTACTAGAAACAGTTTTTCGAGATTTTTGGCTATGCGGGCGATCGAGCGCCACTCATACGTGGTAGGAAAAGATGCGCGACATTTTTCTGCGTCAAATGACGTGTCCATTATGCGGCGCTCGATCGCCCGCATATCTTAAAAATCGCGATTATTACGCCCAAAATGACGATTTTTAGTCGAAATCTGGGGCGGGCAGGGTGAGAGAGTGCGGCAAGCGCAGAGGACAGAGACGGCTAGGGTGGTCAAGTTGGGGGCTCTCTGGCAGCACCCGACCCGCTCCCCCAGGGCTGCTGTCTGCCTGTCTGGACCCTCCACGTCGCGCGCACTCTTTCGCCTGTTTGGCATCCGAAAACCCGCAAAAATCGCCATTTTCGGCGTAATAATCGCGTTTTTTAAGATATGCGGGCGATCGAGCGCCGCATAATGGACACGTCATTTGACGCAGAAAAATGTCGCGCATCTTTTCCTACCACGTATGAGTGGCGCTCGATCGCCCGCATAGCCGCAAATCCCGAAAAACTGTTTCTAGTACGCTATTCAACCATGTTCCGGTCATTTTCAGGCTTCGCAATGTATTAGAGAAATGATCCCCAGCTCAAAATAGGTATATTCCCAAATTTTCAGCCAATTCTGCTCAGTAACTTCCAAGATAGTTTTTCGTGGTCGGCAACTTTGACACCCATTTAAACCATAAAAATAAACTTTTTGAACTTTCAAAACTATGCAGCCCTACTAATTCGAACATGCTCTTTCCGATGGCATCAAAAAAATGGGGTCGAAAAAAACTGTGCCAAGCCTTGTTCGGGTCCCTCGCGAACGGCCTTTTAATCGATTATTTTCAGGCGATTCGGTGAAGCGGTTCAAGGACATTGCCCCCGATGTATTCTCGCCTCCTCGACCGCCATCGACGACGACTTCAGCCATCGATAATTGTGAAACCGACGACGCGACAGCGCGATGATCTTTTTTCTGTGATATTCCCCTATTATGTCCTTTGATATATATATATTATATATGATTAATTTTTCGCCCCTGTCCCCCATTATTTCCAATTCTCTGCCGGCATGACACATAGGAGACACCGCTAATAGCGGAAACACAGCTGTGTGTGGCCGTTTAGCGGTGCCACAGCTGTGTAGCTAGGAAAATTTAGCGGTGTCACAGCTCGCGTTCACTCACAGCTGTGTCTCCGTTACCGCCGCCCCAGTGCGGTGTCACAGCTGTGTCGGGCATCCCGGAGTGGAATCACAGCTGTGGCCCGGGACTTAGTCATTTTTTTGGGTCAAAAAATAAAATTTTTTAATAAAGTTTATTTTTCGTTCCGGACGCCACCGGAATGTTACAGGCACACGGAAACACGTTTATTTGCTCGTTTTCAAGGGGCTGGGAGCGCGTTTAGGTGTTATCGGAGCTCGAGTACGAGGGACTACACCCAACGCTGGGACAACATGCGCTCTGCACAACGAGTTTCCGCCGGGGTTTCTTTCAAAAAACTTTGCTTTTGGTTGAATTTTTTAATAAAAAAGCGTTTATTTGTCGTTTCGTTTAGTTATTTGATAGATTATTGCTAATAAAGCCTATTCGCACAAGTTTTGATGATTTTAGAAGCAAATCGACGGAAACTCGAAAGGAAATGGAAGTTTATGCACGCTTTCTGTAACTTTTTCGCGATAAAAAGTAGAAATCAAGTCATTTCTGACTATCTCGCTTCATATTTGTTTCATTTTCTTTTACTGCAATGTTTTCCTTGTTTAATACTTTGATTTTCAGGCAACTTCCTCAGTTCAGCGAGGGAAAACGGAAACAAATGGTGTAAATTTGATCGCGATGACCTCAAAGTACGTTTATGTAACATTTTTAGTAAGTTTGTGGTTTAGGAATTCAACGCCACCACGAAAAGATGTCGACAACAGTTTATGCGTCTACTCTGCTAAACCCAGGTACGATTTTTTGTTATTGTTTAGGAATGTGATGCGATCGACGCCCGGAAAGCAACTGCAGATTGACGTTCGAGTTGCTGCGACCGCCAGAACTAGTGATTCTGTTTGTTCAGGTACGTTCGTTTTCTATTATGTGTTTGTTTTTGTACGTTGGTCATTCCTTTTGCTGTAAAACGCGTATTTTAGGTTAGATCTCGTCGGCACCGTCATTTTTGTCAAGATGTACCTGGGAAATTCAGGTATTTTGACTTTCAATTTTCTTACTGTCTGTTTTAGGATGGCGCCGCAGTCGGATGAAGTGCCCGTCAAGTATGCCTTTCAGTGACGCCGCGCATTCTCAGTAGTATGTTTTTTTTTGTGTTCGTGACCTAAATTTCTAGGTAACCCGGTCAGAATCAACAGCTCGCCGGCGTAGAGGCCGAGAATATGGTATATTTTTCAAATTATTGATTGATTTAGAGTGTCTTATTTAATCTTGTCTCAATATGGTGATTTTAGGCCGATGAATTGCTCAACGATTTTTCGCAGCAATCTCTGATGGGCTGAGGTATTTACTTTCTGTGTATTTTCAGATATTAGGAATTGCTACTAGAACCCGTCAATGGCCATTCCGCTAGTCTCCTGAGGTGTGCAAGGTATTTCTTTATCTTCCTTTTTGGTAGATATTTTCTATTCATAAACTGAATTTTTATACTGACATCTATTATTTTTTTAAAATATGTTTAGCCAATAAATAAAGCCTTTTTAGTCGTGCGCGCCCTCGGTGACGACACCCTGACGTCGAATTGGTGGTCGGCAGTGGGCTGGTGAAGCGCGACGACGAACGACGCACTTACAAGTCTGATTTTTACTTTTTTTGTGCGCTTCGCTGTTAGCGGGGGACGGCAAATATCTTATTTTTTTATTTTGCCTATTCCCGACTAAAAAAAAAAGAAAAAATTTCGGTAGTTTGCGTAGTTTTCTGTTATAAGAAATAAATATTCCTTTTTACAAGACCGAATTTAGCAAATTTTGAATAAGTTTTCTGTAATTTTCTACGAAACTTCAAAAATTTTCAATTTCTAAGGATGTTTTTATTCTCTAATTCAGTGAAGAATTGCACAAAAAGATTTTGTAGTTTTTTCGGGGCATATCCGGCCTAGGAAAATCTTCAAAAGAAGAACAGGCAGAATAGGCCTGAGAAATTCTATACAATCCGCCCCCCGCTAGCAGAGAAGTGCCATACTCTTTTATGTAATCTTTGTCGTATTGTCGGTATAAAAATTTTACTTATCTTTTTCCGTGTACTTTTTCCGTGTTTGGGGTTGAATACCCTTGCTATTTGGTGCCCATGATCAACTCCGAGTACTTTTCAAACCAATTTCCACTCGGAAATTGGTTTGGGAAGTGCGAGGAGCATGAACTGTGCTTCTGTGGTGCCACCGCTATGCTGGGGTATGCATGGCAGTGGCCGAGTGGTGGCACTGCTGTGGGTGCCCCAAGCACAGCTGTGACACTGTTGGGGCACAGTTCAATAATCTACAGGTGGCACAACTGTGTTAACAGTGGTGTCACCTATGTGTCATGCTGGCAGAGTTGTTATGCCGACGCTTTCACAATTACTTCTTCATTAACCTATCCCCCCCCCCCAATAAATAAACTACATTTTCGGTTGGATTTTGCGGCAGAAAAATACTATCGGATCTAATCCTGAAACTATTTGGAAGGCGTTGGGCGTCATCATCGTGTTGTTGATGGACTTCTGCGGTTTGCTCAGGCCCGGCCCGGGCCGATTTTTCATGGTGAAAGACGGGGTTCGCCTAAAAAACCTCCCGGCAATGTGGTTTGCTGTAAATCCGATGTTAGTGTTAGCAACGAAAGTTTGCCGTGTAGTTTTCGATGCTAATCGACGCGCATCGATGTTTATTTGTCTTCAAGCACAGGGCTTACATGTGCCGGGAGTCCAAAGTGAGTAGAGCGGGGCTAGCGGATCCCTCGCTGGCGCGGGGATGCCCGCCCAAAGACACAAGATAAATGAGCGTCAGTTGGCTTACGCATAGGAACCCTTTACTACACGGGACAACCAAGTCGCGCTTGTCGCGCACGAGACGGTACCGACTCGCGAGGTGCACGAGACGCGCGCGACGTCGATAGGCGCCAAATGGAGCTGCAACCGAATATTTCGTTATTTCGACACGGACACAAAACAATTCGACAGACCAAATCTTGAGTATTTTTACTTTCGTTTTAGCAGCCAGCTTGCGCGGTAAAGCTTCTGTCTTGCGTTTCGCTCTTTACTCATCTTTTGCGCGCTCTTTATTTGAGAACTGATAATTCATAAAAATATTCTCTCTTTTCCAGGATTTTTAAACCGAATACTCTACAAGCCTTTTTGTCAAGCCAGCGATGAAGATTTTCGGGGGCCCTACGGCTGCTACATTTCGAGATTCGTCCGACGTTGCTGCATGTCGAGGACGCAGCGCCCGGCGCCGTCCCAGGTAATCTCGACGCGGCGTTCGGAATCCGGGCCCAAATCAAGCCAGTCTAACACCCGATTTTTCTGCCGTATTTTGGTGCGCTCGTTTCGAAAAACACTATCCCGAAACGTGAAAATTAGGTTTTCTAAGTGTTAGGTTATTTCTTTGTGAGTTTTTCGGGTTTTTTGTTAGTTTGCTAGTTTTGTAGTTTCTGGCTTATGTTTATCGCGTGGGCTACCACAAAGCTCTTTTTGGGAAGCCTAAGTTAACAAAAATAACACGTTGTTTTGAATCCAACACGGAACTTTCGTGGTTAGGGATCGTGGAATCAACTTTGGAGCAATGGTAAAACGGGGCTGCGCACGGCGGGAGTCGAACCCGCGACCTCCCGTTTTCCGTACAGGTGCTCTTCCGCTGAGCTACAAGCGTCCCGAATCACCATCGCTCGAGGCCGAGGATGAAGGAAAGGATGGGCTGATTCAGGCCATGGCACTCAGCCGTTTCCGGAGCTTTTCCCCTCGCTTGCCAATCCTTTACAGTGGTTTTCGGAAACAGCACGCAAAACTACGCCGAGAAAAGGTGCGAAATAAAAAGATTTGACTGGGTTCCCGGATTCCGAAATAGCGCCGTACGACCGTCATCTCTATGGCAATTTGCTGCCCGTATTTGCCGATCCCTTGTGGATCGAACCCCCCCCCCCCCCCCGCCCCCCCCCCCTCCTGCCCCTTTTTTTTTTTAGGGTTTTTTTTTTAAAACAAAAATTTTTTCTTTGTGTTAGTTTTATTTTTATAATTCTTCTTTATTATAAGAAAAAAAAAAAAAAAAAAAAGGGGGGAAAAAAGTTTTGAAAGGCGGGGGGGGGGGGATTTTTTGGATTGGAGGAAAGGCGTAACAGTTGTGTCGCGTGGCCCCTTTTGCAACCTTCAACATCAACAATTTATTCCTCCACAAAAAAAAACACTCAAAAACAAGCACCCGCAAATTTTCGGGGAAAGCGAGGCGCTTCAGGCGAACGGGCAGCCGTCGATGATCACCTGCAAAAGTCGCGATTATTGCAATTTGTAGTTTTTAAGATTTATAAGGCTCTTTTTCGAAAGCGATAACGCTACGAAAATCACGGTTTCGCGATCGATTAGTGCTCGTAAAGTAGTTGGATTCGGCGTGCGTAATCGATTGCCCAGTATTTTTTTGAATCGATTACGCCACTAAAACGTGCGGTTTACGTACCTTTGTCGCCTTCAATGCCTGCTCGAAATAGAGGGCCTTTCCGTTGATGGTCAATTCACGATAGCAGCCAGTTAGGGAGGGCGATAGACCCGACTCTTTTGCGGCGATTGCTGAAATAAATTGTGGCATTAAAAGCTCAGTAATTGGATAAGAGAGAGAGAGAGAGAGAGAGAGAGAGAGAGAGAGAGAGAGATAGAGAGCAAGAGAGACAGAGAGATAGACCGAGACCTACCATTCACTCCAGCGATATTGAGCGGCAGTTTTGTGAAGAATTGCCGGGTTGTCGAGGTGAATGGGACGGGTACGGTATGGGATTCCTGGAAAAAAGACAATTTTGGACAAGCTGGTTTCCGCAAAAATCGTTGCTAACCTACCCCGGTGTATGCACTTACGCGATCAATTGTAACTCCGAGATGCTGTGGATGGAGATCAATCCTTATCGTGTGCCATTCACCATCGCATAGGGGACGAATTGTTGGTAGAACATCACGCACTTCCATCCCGGATTCGCCGTGCAACACCGAGATTTGCATCTGAAAAATTAGCGGTTTCTCAAGAATCCATGCTAGCCTGCTCTCTCTCTCTCTCTCTCTCTCTCTCTCTCTTCTCTCTCTCTCTCTCTCTCTCTCCCTCTCTCTCCCTCTCCCTCTCTCTTACCATTCCCTCATTCCATTCCAATGCCATCCGATCTCTCGGGTTCGAATTGGCCATCAATGCAAGAAGTGTTCCGTTTTGAGTAATCGGCCGTACTTCCATCTCGATCCACGGTACCGTACCCTCCCAACGGATCTTCGACAAGGGCTCTGGAATTGGTTACGCAATAAAATTTGCTGCTATTCCATTACGATATAAAAAGAGAAACCCTATGGACCACCATTAAACTGAGTTCATAATCGATTACGGGATGAAATGGAGAAAGTTAGCCGATTACGACATGAAATTATCGCTTTCTATTCGGTTACGCGACCAAATTCAAGAAACCGATTTGATTACGAGCAATCAGACGTTCTATTAGGAGGTTGTGTTTTAGGAAAACGTACCAAATACAGCGAATCCTTCGGAGTGCACATAGGCGCCCTTGGAATGTGATAGAGAACAAGGGATGACGTCACGAGAAGTATCCGTTAGAAGGGGGTAGCTTCTGAAAAAAGTTATATCGTACTCCGTCTCTCCCTTTTACCCCCCCCCCCCCCCTCCCTCTCCTTCCCCCCCCTTCCCCCCCCCCCCCCCCCCCCCCCCCCCTCCCCCCCCCCCCCTCCCTTCCCCCTTTTTCCCCCCCCCCCCCCCCCCCCCCCTTTCCCCTTATCTCTCTCTCTCTCTCTCTCTCTCTCTCTCTCTCTTTCTCTCTCTCGCTGTCTAACGGTCTCTTTCTCTAGCGCTCTCTCTCTCTCTCTCTCGCGGTCTCTCTCCTTCTCCCCCCATTTATGTAGTCTCTAGCCCACCGTACCTATCATCGACGGTGAATTGTCGAATACAACCCGGGAGACTGGGTGGCAGAGAAAGGCCGAAATGACGATGTGCCGAGATGACACCACCAACATACATACGACGGCGCATCACCTGAAAATTAACGATTCTAAATTCGCCCAATGAATCGAGGATTCCTGAGGACTAGTGTATTAGCAGGGGAGCGAAGGGTTTTTAGTAGTAACCAGGGTTGAAAAGCCGCTTCGCGACTTTTCAACCCTGGCCCCTTCTGGTCCCATGATTTTCTTTACTTTACATAATTCACGCGTTTTCGATGACAAAAAATGAGAAAGGCTACCTTTCTTCCTTAATATAGGCTGCCGCAATTTCCGGCGCATGCTAATTGTTTCCTAACAAAGAGGGTTCTCGATTTTTCAACAAAAACTTAATTTTAACGTCGAAAACAGCTAATTTTTGAAAATTTTATTAGTGTGCAGTCATCCCAAGACCATGACGCACCTGATGAGGTATAATAAATACCTCTAACTACCCCCTTTATTGAGATACTACTGGAACACGCTGACGGAAGTTGTATGCAAAGTGGCACGGACACACACACACACACACAGACACTATTTTTTTATATATTAGTAGTATAGTATATTAGTAGTATTATGTTGAATAATCCCTTCCTAGTCCCTTTAAAACGTATACCTTCGGATGTGGGCATTCAGTGATCCTCAATGGCGACAGACCCTCATCCACTTCAATCAAAACATCTCGCTCTGTTTTGACGAGACGAATCGAATGCCATTGACCATCATCGAGACGTCGATCCGAGAATATGGCACGGCGAGGCTCGCGGTGGCCTGCAAATAAGCGATTACGACATGAAATTCCACGTACCCTTGATGTGGAAAGTGAGATATCCCTGTTCGACGGTTAGCAAGAAATAGCGTGTATAATTCTTGTAGTTTGCCCATGTCCAGAGTAGTCCTTCGGAGGCATCTGTTCGAACTTCGAAGTGCAGGGAGAACGAGTGTATATCCGGAGTTGAATCTTTGTCGAAATTGATTCGGGAATGCGACGATTTGGCGACTCCGAAACGAGCCGCACCCTCAGATCGTTGGCCAGATGAGATCAGGGTGCACTGAAAGAACGATTTGATTGTCACTTTCTTTCTCTCTCTCTCTCTCTCTCTCTCTCTCTCTCTCCTCTCTCTCACTCTCTATCTATCTCTCTCTCTCTCTCTCTCTCGCCTACGCGACGTTCGCCTGCCATGACGAAATCGGTTACGACGTTTTTTGCTGCCAAGCGAGATGATCGCATTGCGTGTCAACCATTAAAGGACCAGTGAAGCCAAAAACCTACCGTATCACGGTCGACTGGAAGGGGTTTCGCATCATCCCTCATCACCTCGATTGGCCCAATTTCTGGGTCGATTTGGATTGGGGATTGTTTCCGGTCAGAGGCCGGTGGGTCGATATCGATTGTGTGGTCTGGAAAAGAGAGATAAAATGGAAGAGAGGAAGAGAGACAGATCGAGAGAGAGAGTGAGAGATAGCAGGTAGATAAGTCTCAGGAATAGACTCACCGATGAGTAGATGTGGTTGCTGCAGGGAGCATGCACCGAGCAGTGCCTTCTGATGACGTAGCACGATCGGGTGACGGCTTAAATGAAGCAACTACAGATAAAGTACAAAATACAAACTTGAAGTTGTGCGTCAAATCGGAGATGCAGCCGATGAGGGAGACGGCCGTCGGGATCTCGGCTGACGGGGGCTCGATTCCGGGCGGGAAGCTGAAAATTCCGTTTATGAGGCGCGATTGAAACCTAAATACGAAAATCCATATTAGCTCCGGCTCCAGAAACGGTTATCACGCTTCGGGCCAAAAAGCAAAACTTGTAACCCCTCCTGGATTCGAACTCTGGTGCTGAGGGTGGAAGGCCGTTACGCTAGCCACTCGACCACGCCCACACCGGGAGTTTTAAAGGGACGCCAAAGTGCCAAAACCAATTACGCGCAAAAACTACCGTACCCTCCAATATACAGCGGTAGTGAATTGCCGCCAACTGGTGCCTCATCGGCCAACGTGGCCACGCCCACTTCACGGTCATCGATACGCATACGGAGGCTGGAAAAGAGGCGTTAGACAGAGAGAGAGAGAGAGAGAGAGAGAGAGAGAGAGAGAGAGAGAGAGAGAGAGAGAGAGAGGGCGAGAGGGAGGACCTACTTGTCTCCGTCTCGCACCAAGAACAACGAGTGCGCATTTCCGTCGTTGTACGCCTAAAAAACGATTTTTTTTGGATTTACGTTAGCTGCCAGTCAGTTAAAGGGCTGCCGACGGCATGTGTCGATCCCCCCCCCATCAACAAATTGGCAAGTAGCCAACAGGGCAGAGAGCGCGCCCAGGGGGGAGGCGCAGAGACATTTTCTTTCCCGCGCGTAATCGATTGCATTATGCCGTCCCTATCCCTTTAAGGGATTTCGCAAATTGTCTCTGCTCCAAAAGCTGTTTTAAAGGGTTTGTCAACGTAAAATCCATAGGCGCCTAACTTTTTCCACATGGTCTCTGCTAGCCTGCCGTTCTAGATTTAGGCTAACTGCCAGTTAGTTGAACGATTCCGACATAAATCTCTGCAAAATAAGACTTTTAAAGGCACCATGAAGCCAAAAACATACCAATGGCGATCTGATGGTGACGGCACTCTCCCGCATCACCGGATCCAACCCGAAATGGGCGACGATGTAGCCGCGGAAGAGATATAGCGCCAAGTAGCCCTGAAATCGATCGATATTTCGCGATTTCGAAAATATGCTTACCAACGGCCTGGCCTGTCTCCTCTGCCGTTGCTCCGGCAGTTGAGCCGATGTAAAGAGGAGTGTCCCGTTCTCTTCGCGAGTTCGGAACGTGAGGGATATCCTGAAAAAAAGGTGGCTTTAAAGGGATCGTGAAGGCAAAATTCCATAAGGAAAAAGCAGATTTTTAAGGGGTACACAAGAATTATTTATAGGTTTTTTTTGGATACGGATCCCTTAACGATTCTGCCGCGCAGCGATATACGCGCAACGCTTACAGCCGCGCAATTTCATCACGTAATCGATTACGGCATTTTTTTGGCGGTTCTGCGGAACGTGCGCGTTGCGGCAAATCGATTTTTAAAGGGATCGGAAAGACAAAATTCGTTTTAAAGGGACCGTGACACCTACGAGGAATTTGTCGTAATCTCGAATCCTTGTGTAACGAAATATCCGGGTGTCGGGAATCCGATCAATCCATCCGCCTCGAGATGTCCTCGTTGGAGACGGCAGCCAGCCGATCGACGCAGGGAGCGGAGCGGGGAACCGATGTTCAGGTCGTTCACCTGCAACGTTTCGGTACGGTAAGATTGATTTTTGCTACGGTAAGCTTCTCCGGAGTCTAGTTCACCCATTTCCCCAAAAAGATTCATTTGAAAGGGACTTGTAGGGCAAATTTATAATACGAATGGCCAAACTGGATCCCAGTTAACCCATTTTTCCAAAACAGAAAGTTTAACGGGCCTTAGAAGGCCAATTTTTGCCACCTTAACCTCAACTGGCCCCCAGAGAAGCCATTCTCCCAAAAATTCATTTTAAAGGGACTGGTAAGGCAATGTTTCTTGCTACCCTAACCCCAACGGGCCCCTAGAGAAGCCATTTTCGTTTAAAACAATATTTTAAAGGGACTTGTAAGGCAAATTTTGGTACTAATGCCAGAACTGGGTCCCAGAGCAGCTGTTGAGCAGCTGCAAAAAAACACATTTTAAGGGACGTGTAAGCCTAGATCTTTGGGTACGATAGGCCAAATTGGATGCTAGCCAAGCGGAAAAGCGTACCTGGGTCGGTTTGACTGACAGAATACAGCCAGTAAATCCTCGCCACTGGATTGCATGGTGGGCAAAGGCCGAGGTACGGTATTCTGGAGGAACTCCCGCAACGAAGTGGGCATCTCCTGGAAAAAGATGGTAATTTCTCACTCTCTCTCTCTCTCTCTCTCTCTCTCTCTCTCTCTCTCTCTCTCTCCCTTTTTCTCTGTTTCTCTCTGTTTCTCTCGCTCTCTCTCCCTAGCTCTCTCTTTCTCTCTCTCCCACCTTGAATATTCATCTGCGTGTTCTGCCCCGGGATTACTGTACTTCTCCTATCTGCATCGGAATCCACCTGAAAAATCAGTAAAAAATGACAATTACAAAACTACAGTACCTGTAGATGCATTTCCATTCCATTCCTGATCGCCTTCACCGTATGCTGTTGTCCATCGGAATACGGACTGCCGGAGCGAATCTCGGCCGACGAGGCCCCGCCCACATTTATCTACAGTGGGGTTACGGTAGGCTACGATCGACTGCGATACCTTGAATACAATGTGCCCCTTCTCCATGTAGAGGGCCAAGAAATCGCGGCTGTGCTCGTCTCCGCGGAAGTACAGTAATCCTGAAAATTGGATTTTTTTTTGTATTTTTGCTGGATTTTTCGGGACGTTAAGTTAAAAGGCACGTAAAAATACAGTACCTTCCGTCGAGTACGTGCTGAAGGCTACGGTAAGTGACGCAACCGTACGCTCGCTGACTGGCAGGTTGATCACCGCGAAGCCGTCGCTAAAAATTATTTTTTTCCACTGTTGGACGCCAGAAAAACCGAATTCCATGACGTAATCGGTTTAAAGGGATGGTGGCAGGCCGCTGGAATCCGAATTTCATGTCGTAATTGGTTCAAAAATTCAGGAACAGGCCGGGTTACGGTATTTTCGTATTGTATTACCAGACAGATGGCCCGAATTCCATGTCGTAATCGGTTTAAAGGGATGGTGACAGGCGGTAGGTACCCGAATTATATGGCGTAATCGAATAGCTTTAGGGAATTCGAGTCACCATTCCTTTAATAGCGAAACGCTCACGTACCGGAAGTGCTGGGCTGGAGGCGCCGAATTTGGTGGCGGGGTAGCGCCCTCACATTCTTGGGTCGACTCTTGGAACGCCCACAGCTCGAGCGGTGTCTGAAAAACAGCCAAAGTACAATTTCGTTGTGTAATCGATAGATTGATAGCAGACTACAAATCTAGCCGCATAAATTACCAGAAAAAAAAACAAAAAAACAATTTTTCAAAGTTTTAACATTAAAATTAATAAAATTGGAGTTTTATCATTTTTAAGCAGTTTAAAAAGCGCCCACTAAACATTACGGGTTTTTTTACTGGAAGCTTACAAAAATTCACTTCGAAATTCAGGAAATTAATTTTTCAGTTAAGTTTGAATTTAAAAATTAAATGGATTTTTTGGGTTTCCGGTTTTTTCCAAAAAGAAACGACAAACTTCAACACAAAACAAAACTCGAAAATGTAAAATCTGCAAAAAACCAAATTTTTTCTACATTTCGGAAAGTTATTTTTTGATACAATTTTTTTACTACTTTAAATAGTTTAAAAGCAATTCGATAGAACTTTTTAAGCTTTCTGGCCGGCAGACTACAAACTACAATCGAAATTTGGCATTGAGAATTTTTCAAAATTTAGAAAAATTTTTTCTAATTCAATTTTTATGTTTTTTATAGTTTTAAATCGAACCTGATCGACCCTAAGGCCTCCTATAATCCCCTTGAATTGCGACGAGGCAAGGCCGAGTTCTTTCGCCTCCTCCTTCGTCGTCCCAAAAGCGAGTTCGGTCTCCCCGGGTACGGTATTGAAGATGGAGTCTCCACTTGAGGAATGTTGACCGGCAGAGACGGAAATTGGATCCGAACGGAATGGGGATCCTTCTCCGATTGTCGACTCGCGAAGGGATACGGTAAGATTCACCGAGTCGCCGGTACGCGAGACGTCAATGTGGTACCTGAAAAAATTGGCATGAAATTTGTGATATTTTTGGGAGGGAGGGCAGGCTAGCAGGGATTCCTTGGGAAATAGGTAGATTGGATGGCAGATGACCTATATCCGAAGTGGTAGGCAAGCAGAGACCATTTTGGACAAATCAGCGCCCGAAAAGCTGAGTGGTTGAGTGCGAGGCAGCTAGCAGAGATTATTTGGGATATATGGGGGCAATCTAGCATAGGTCCTTTGGAAAATCGATAAACGGGATGTCAGTTAGCTTATATCCAAAGTGGCAGGCAGGCTAGCAGAGACTATTTGGGGAAAGTTAAGACCTAAAAACTGGGTTTTTGGGTAGATAGCAGAGGGTATTCAGGAAATGAGGTGTGGGCTAGCAAAGATTCCTTGGGAAATAGGTAGACTGGATGCCAGTTAGCCTATATCCGAACTGGTAGGCTAGCAGAGACCATTTGGGAAGATTTAGGGCCCAAAAACGGCAAGGACTGATTTCAAGGCAGCTAGCAGCGAAAATTTCGGAAAAACATGGCGAGCTAGCAGAAATTCTTTGCGGAATCGGTATTTTGGAAACCAGTTAAGCAGTTTTCAAAAGGGCAGGCTAACAGAGACCATTTTAGGAAATTTTGAGCCCCAAACTGACCAAGTTCCGGTGGCCGCCCGATCGGAGTGTGGGATGAAATTGATGGGGTGCGTGTTGGTCACCTTCTTCTTCCCGCCTCCGATGTTCCAATGGGCAACAACACGACGGTCAACAACCTGGAATAAATGGCGTAAGCTACGGGGAATTATATGGCGTAATCGGATGGACCTGGCCTGAATTCTCAGAATTTGGGTCTTTACGACGATTTCAAAAGCTAATTAGGGGTAAAGCATCAGAGATCCGGAAATAAACTCAAAAAAATGATGGATCGCGTAATTGGACAGAAATTTTCAAATTTCATGTCGTAATCGGATCAAAAATAGAATTTTGGCTAAATTTCAGGGTTACAAGAGCCAATTTAGGCGAAAAAATGGCTGATGGTCCAGCAACCGAGTTAAAAATTGTCAGAAATCCAATTTAGGTGTCGTAATCGGATAGACCGAGGCAAAAAATGGTAAAATTTTTACCTCAACAGCAACGTATTCGCTGGCCTGTGTCCTTCTTCCTTTCGTTCGTGTGGAGAAAATAACAGCATCCGGGACTCCCTGGAATTTGATGGCGTAACCGGTTGGTGCTTCCGAGTACCTTTAGAGGGCGGAATTTTACGTGGAAACGATTGGCAGATGAGGGCGCGGCCGGGGAGATGTATGAACGACGGCAGTGGCCACGTTCATCGGCACGCAGGGCGAGGGGAACCTGGAAATTCATGGCGTAATCGCTTACTCGGTCTCTTCCTATCTCTTTCTCTCTCACTCTCACTCACAGTTACTATCTCTCTCTCTCGCTCATTCTCTTGCTCTCTCTCTCACCCTCTCTTTCTCTTGCTCTCTCTGTTTCTCTCACTCTCTGTCTCTCTCTTCTCTTTCTCTCTCTCTCTCTCTCTCTCTCACTCACTCTCTCTCTCTCTCTCTGCCTACCTGTCTAGCTCTCTCCCTCGTCTCTTCGATTCTCTCCTTCAGCAATGCAATTCTCCTCTCGACATCAGCCATTCTCTCCCCATTTATCGCCATTTCATTCCGAGTCCGGCTCAGGTTATCTGACGATGATGACAGCTCGCTTCGGGCCAGGGTTATCTGGAAAAAGGGCAAGCATATCGAAAAAAACACAAAAAATTTAAAAAATGTCAAATTATGATTTTTTAACCATTTTTGCGCGCTGGATAATCGATTACGCGAAGTAAAAACATAGAAAAGCGTTTTATGAAGTGAAAAAACGGTTGAAACGTTAAGCTGTCAGTGGATTTATCGTTTGAAAATGATACGATACCTTGTCGATCTCTTCGCGGATGCCTTCAGCCGTCGAATTGGCCAGTTTGTCGGTCTGTTCGCCAATCTGAAAAATAGTTCGATTTTTGCTTTCTCTCAATTTCTCTCTCACTCTCTCTCTCTCTCCTTCTCTCTCTCTCTCTCTCTCTCTCTCTCTCTCTCCTTACCTCTCTAACTTCCTCCTTCATCCCCTCCGCTTTTTCCTTGGCTTCCCTCGCTCTCTCCTCACTCTCTACAGCCATCTGTTGCAGGCCACCCATCCTCTCATGTTGATCGTCAAAGTTTTCGAGCTGGGCTGAAACGAGAACTCGATGGTGATTTGGCCTATCAACCAGCCAGTCTAGCCATTCCATAACAATTTTTTCTAAAATTCTTGATTTTAAAGGGGCCATGAAGTCAAAAGTCGAAAAAGTCCGATCTGCCAATTTGCTATTTCTTCAAATTCCTATTACCATAATTTTCTAAAGCTTCCTAGGTGCTCTCTGCTAGTCAATCCTTTTAACTGCCAACCAATTTGCCGAGTCAAAAAATATTTTTGATAAAATCCGGGTACTAAAGGGATTATGAAGACAAGGGTCGAAAAGTCCGATCTGCCACTTTGCCCATTCCATCAAATTCCTACCTACGCCCCCTAGGAACCATCAATTCCGATTAAGCGGACGTCAGTTAGTACCAAATTGAAATACTTACGTCTAATAGCGTCCTTCCTCCTCGTCATATCGATGATCTGCTCAT
The DNA here is from genome assembly GCA_958295435.1 of Mesorhabditis spiculigera. Classification (NCBI taxonomy): domain Eukaryota; kingdom Metazoa; phylum Nematoda; class Chromadorea; order Rhabditida; family Rhabditidae; genus Mesorhabditis; species Mesorhabditis spiculigera. The sequence continues at coordinate 117,808 of CATQJA010002608.1, read as the reverse complement.
TGACAAGACTCAGCCTTTCCTTCAAAGCTTTCCCCTTTGCAGCCAGATCTTCTGACGACCAAATCCTGAATCGATGCGGCCTCTCCAGATAGTACGGTACTGTACTCTTGACTGCCCGCCACCAGAACCGCCAATCCCTTCTCCTTTTCTTCTTCACCAGATCCGACGGCCAGATTGTGCGACTCGGTCACGGCCTCCTGAAACGATCAAATGGTCTCTGCTAGCTTGCCGTTGGAAAATTCGGCGGCGGCTCCCTCCCCCTTTTCCCAATTCTCTGCTCCCATGTTTTGGGTTCGAATTTCCACAAAGTGTCTCTGCTAGCCTACCCCATGAAGATTTCAGCTATCTGCCATCTCGTCTAGCTATTCCGTAAATGGTCACTGCTAGCATGCCTTCTCATTTGAACAACCATGGTATTTTGGGTGATTTTTACCGTCTATCGACGCTTTCTCTCCCCCCTCCCCCCCCCCCCCCCTCCCCCCCCCCCCCCCCCCCCCCCCCCCCCCCCTCCCCTCCCTTTTTTTCCCTCCCTCTTTTTCTCTCTCTCTCTCTCTCTCTCTCTCTCTCTCTCTCGCCTACCTGCGCCTTTTCGACAGCCATCGTCGCATTCCTCAACGCTCCAACAATATCATCATAGGCCGCCGATGCCTTCAACGGATTTGCCGCTTCCGCTTTCGTCGTTCGGAAGGCGTCTCCCACTCTCCTCGAATGTTTTGCCAATTCCATTGCGTGTTTTGATGACGGCTGTACATAGGCGTCATCGTACTCGTCGGTCAGTTGGGCGTAGCTGAAGGATTCCGACTTAAATGATCCCTGCTAGCTTGCCCTACCTGTTCGACAGATTGGTGAGTGTATTGGCGTGTTCAGCAGCGGCCGCCAGACTATCTCTGATCTTCTGATAGCTATCGTAGGCATCGAGGAGTTGGCCTTCACGGGCTTGGGACACTTCCGAACGGGCATTGCTGAAAGAAGGGGTTTAAAGGAACGTTAAAGTCGCGATTCGCTATAGGTTTTTGTGGTGAAACACGCAACGCGCATGCCTCGGTTTATCATTGCGTAATCGGTTACGGCACCATAATCTTGGGCAGAGGGTGGCGAGAGAAAGAGAGAGATAGAGAGAGAGAGAGAGAGAGAGAGAGAGAGAGGAGGAGGAGAGAGAGAGAGAGAGAGTGAGAGAGAGAGAGAGAGTGAGAGAGCGAGTGAGAGAGAAAGAGGGAGAGAGAAGAGAGAGAGAGCCAGAGAGAGAGCGAGAGAGAGAGAGAGACAGAGAGAAAGAGAGACAGATAGACATACAGATAAAGAGACAGACAGCCATCCTCACCTCAACGCATCCTCCGCTTCAGCCCTCAACGTATCAATCTGCCCGGCAACCTCTCGATATCTCTCGATTCGCTTCGATACTACGGTACTCATTCTCGATGCATCAGCCCCGTCCTTCTTTGCTTTTTCATATACGGTCGTCCGGAAATCTTCAACGAGCCCTTCGACGTCGACGAGGCGCTAAAAATGAGTTTTAGCAGGTGGACGGAGACCGTTTGGAATTCCTCAACGAATCTCTGCTAGCTCGCCTTCAGTGGCTTGACTGGCAGCCAGCTAGCAGGAATCCATGCGGAATTTTTAAACCAGAGCCAAAATTTCCAAAATAATCGCTGCTAGACTGCCGGAAGGGTCATCATATCGAAGGGCAGCTAGCAGAGAAAATTTGGGAAATTTCAGACTCATTAATGCGTGGATACCTGATTGATCTCCTCAAATGCCGTGTCGTTGAGCTTAAGCTGCAGCACCTTCTTCATCAGCTCGTCGGTTTTTGTCTGAAAAATGGTAATTTGGCAGGGATTTTTTCCCGACCCATTTCTGTGGACGCCCAGGCGTACTGTAGGGGGATACAGTATAGCAATTGAGAGAAAAACGAGCTCTATCAAGTGGTATACTATAAACTCCACTGAAAGAGATCTGGATTTCGTCATTTTTGATTGCGGCCATTTCGCTGACCTCAGGGTACTGTAGGGGCCGACGGCGATTCGAAAGAGGAAAACGAACTCTATCAAATGGTATACTGTCCGCTACCGTACTCCACCGGAATCTCGTTTTATAGCCCTCGGAGATAGACGAGATGCGTTTTCTCGGCCGATTTTTCCCACTTTCGGGTCATTTTTTCTTGACGTCTATGGGTACTGTCGCTACGTGGGATATACCAAGCCAAAGAGGAGGACTAGCTCTACCAATTGGCATACTGTAAGCTGCCGTATCCCACTGGAATCTAATTTCACGGAAGGTCGGAAAAATCGCCAAAAAATTGCTGTGTGTTCTTTTTTTTTCTGGATTTTTAAGAGTACCGTAGCAATTTTAAGCCGTTTAAAATTGATTTTTAGCCTCAAAAAAGCATAAAATTTTCTTTATGGCCCCAAAAATTGGAATTTTTAAAAAATCGGCCTTTTTGGGGTGATTTATGGCCAAAATTTCGCGGAAATAGGCCGTTGTACTGTGAGAATATTGGGGTCAAGCTCGGTATAAAAACGCCGAATTTCAAGGGGAAAAATACCCACAAAAAACCCCAAGAAATCCCGAAAAATGCGCGTTCTCGCACTGATCTTCGTGGTCATCTTCTGGCTGGCTGCTGATGCGCAGGTCACATCGCCGATCAGGAACCAGAACGGCGGCAGGGTACGTTTTTTTAGAGGTTTCGCGTCTCAAAAAAGGCCTCCTCAAGCACCACATTCCCCAAAAAAGCAAAAACTTTGCCGCGGCCAGGATTCGAACCCTCGACCCTCGGATCACCAGTTCTGAGCCCAACCGATCAGCCACGTGCTAGAGACTTAAACTGGCTCCCAAGGAACAACTTAGAAAACACAAAATGCCAATTTTCAGCAGTTTTAACCAAAAAGTAAAAAATCTTAAGGCCAGATTCGAACCCTCGACCCTCGGACTGGCGGTTCCACGATTAACCAATTAGCCACGCTCTCTCGAAAGTTCAACTGGCTCCCAAGGAACCCCTTGGTCAAAAAGCAAAAATTTTTGCGCTGTGCGGATTCGAACCTCGACCCTGAGATTGACAGTTCTGGACACTAACCAATCAGCCACGGTCCTCCTAAGCCAAAAAACGTTAAACTACCAATCGATTTCAGGGAAAACGCTCTCACTCGATCACTACTGGACCGAAACAGGAATGGTATTGATGACAAAGCAATAAATACGATATATGGCAGCATTATCAAGTTGAAAACCGAATTCGAAATTTTTTTGAAGAATTTACCTTGGCGCCCTGGACTCTTCCATGTCTCTTCTCCACATAGCGGCCCCTTTCAATGGTCGCATTTTGATGAGCCTCAGCCTCAGCAGCCCAGAGTTCGACTTGTCCGGCTCCCACCGAGATTCCGCCTGAAAAATTACATTTTAGGTTATTTTCGCAAAGAATCATTGCTAGATTGCCCGGCTGGCTAGAAGAGATTCTTTGAGAATTTCAAGGATAACAGGGTTCCTGCAATTCTTATGCCTTCTCTCTCTCCGCTCTCCAACTCTCTCTCTCTCTCTCTCTCTCTCTCTCTCGCTCTCTCTCTATCTCTGTTTCTCTCTCTCCCCCCCTCTCTCTCTCCTGCTCTAGCGCTGACAGCTATCCGATTACGCCATGAAAACGTACCGTATCTCGCAAAATGTTTCAAGAATTGCGTGGTGTTGAATGATTGTTTGAATGCAGCCTGTGCATCTCGAGATATCCCTTCAGCCCTGGTCGTGTAATTCAGAATGTCCTGCTCGGCACGGGCGGCTCGTTCTCCCATAAAATTCGCCTGAAAGGAGGAAAATGAGGCCTTCAAATTCTGCCGTACCTCATCGACGACCGCATCGGCTTCTCTGGCGTATTTGCTCTTTCCCTGGATGTCGAGAATGTTCAGATCCGATGGGTCAACAGCAAGACCACCGACGAATTCGCGGAGTACTGGAATTCGATCGAATTATTTCATTGCGTAATTGAATGCGTAATCGCTAAAAAACACGATTTCGAACCGATTACGACATGAAATTCGGGGTTGTTTCTAGGAAAAAACGTACGTGCAGTGCTGTTCTCAATACTACCCACGCGTTTCCAAGGGATTGGCCGCAGGTTGGTGAAGTTCTGGAAATGTTCGTAAAGTTTAAAGGGCTTTGTCGCATTTTAAGCCGTTTTTTAACGGTAATAGAATTAGAAGTATCTACCTGCTCAGCCAGCGTCTCCTCCAGATCATCAATATCCAGCATCAACTCCAGGTAGCAGCCCTGGTCACAAGCTAAAAAAAGAGTAAAAAATCTGATGGTGTAATGGTAGTGCGCTAGGCTGTCACGCACACGACCCGGGTTCGACCCCCGCCGCGACGAATTTTTTGCTTTCGGGTATTTAGGCTCAGTTTTCGACGACAAACGGAAAAATAACATCCAGACTACAGACCACAACCGGAGTTTGGTAAAAAAATAGAAGCGCCCGCAAGACCCGGGTTCGACCGCCACCTGGGGGTAACATTTTGCTTTTTGGCATTTTTGCCCAGATTTTAAATGGAAAAGCTAAACTGACATCCAGGCTACATACTACAACCGTTCACGATTTAGCGGTTTATGGAATCAATTCGAATAACCGGTTAGGCGATGAAAATCTGACCAAAAATACCTACAAGTGCATTTCCGGTTGATGAAAGCGTGGCGTTCCTGGCAACGAGAACAGTCACGGCCTGTCACGCCCGGTCTAAAAACAATTTATCGCAATAGCTAAGGCGTTTTTTGCGTTAATTCCCTCAAGGTTTCTATTTCTAAAGCGTCATTAAAAGCCCTTCAAAACTTCAAAAACATACTTGCACTCGCACTCTCCAGTCAATGGATGGCAAGAACCATGGAGAGAACCATCTGGATGACAATCACATTCGATACATTGGCCGCCAATTGAGGACGGGTCGCCGTAATATCCGGTTACGCAACTAAATTCGTGGGGTTTAAGAATTTTTTGCGCTGACTCTCTCTCCTTCTCTCTCTCCTTCCCCCCCCCCCCCCCCCCCCCTCCCCCCCCCCCCCCCCCCCCCCCCCCCCCCCCCCCCCCCCCCCGCTCTGTCTCTCCACGCTCTCTCTCTCTTCTCTCTCTCTCTCTCTCTCTCTCTCTCTCTCTCTCTCTCTCTCTTCCATTCTCTCTCACTCACTCTCTCTCTTTCTCTCTCACTCTCTCTCGCTCTCGCGCTGTCTCTCTCTCTCTCTACCTACCTCTCGCAGTACTGTCCAGTATATCCGGGTTTGCACGAGTCGCAGAGGTATCCTCTACCGTATTCCACCGGCACGCAGGTTTTGCTAAAATTTTTGGTTTTAAAGGGAGCGTGACACCGACCTGAACGAGTTGTCGACAAGCGGGCAAGCGCATTTCGTACAAGCCAGCGCTCCTCCTCTCGTAGCGTCTCCAACATATCCCTCCAGACACAACTCGCAACGGTCTCCCCACGTGTTGTCGGCGCAGTCCTGAAAATTCCGCAAATGATCTCTGCTCGCTAGCCTGTAAAATAACGTATTTGGCGCAGCATTTTCAGGGCGACAAATTGTTACAAGAATCATCAAAATCTACTGCATCTACGCGAAGTTACGGTCATTTTTCAATGATTCCACCAATGGTCTTTGCCTGTTTGCCCCATACGAGGTAAATTTTTGGGATTTAGTTTCATAAGATCCAGGATTGCAAGGGCTACGAATTGATACAAAAAAGCATCAAAATCGAATAAAGCTACGCAAAGATACGGCCAATTTTCCGAAAAATTCCGCAAATGGCCTCTGCCAGCCTACCATGCAAACGCCAGTCTCTGGATGACAAGTGGTAGTATGGGCATGACAAGCACACGGTTCACTCCATCCAATCGGGGCCAAATCATCGGGCGAATTGAGGAAATCCCTCTCTCGACTACGGTAGTATCCTTTCGCCGGGTCCTGGCAAGAGCCACCACCGTAACCCTGGGGACAGTCGATGCATTCCTCGACGCCAAGTGCCACGGGACCGTGGCTGTCTTCTGAAGCCACGTCGAGGGAAATCTGAAAAAGAAAAATGGAAAAGGACAAGATGCAAATAAAATTTTTCAAGATTTTCGATTTTTTCCACTTTTCCGGGCCATTTATCGCGACGATTAGGGGTACTGTAACGAAATACCGTAAAACATTCGAAAGAGAAGAACGAGCTCTATCCAAATTACATACTGTAAAATACTGTAGCCTATTGGAATCTCATTTAATGGGGCTCCAAAGACGACAGAAATTCGATTTGGTCATTTTTCCTATTTTCCGGCCAATTTCTCTCAAGGTCTAGGGGTACCATAGCCAGGTCAAATACACCATTCAAAAGAAGAAAAGAAGCTCTATCAAATTGCACTAGCGTACGACATTGGAATTTTGCTTTATAAGGCCCCAAAGAGGCCAAAAACTGACCTCTGCAATGGAGATGGTATCCCCACGAGACGGGTAGTTGTACGAAGCACGGATATACACGCCCTGAATATTCTGAAGGGCGACCATGAGCAGCTTCCGGCTGACGGCCACTTCGGGGGATTGCCGGCTTCGCCATTCAGATTCATGCATCCGGACCTAAAAAGTCATAGACGTATCGTAAATAGATGTACCTTGTACTTTCCATCATCGCTGATATCGAATGGGATGTGCTCGAGTTCGATTCGGTTGTTCCCGACGAGGATCACCTGAAAATACAGGGGTTTTCACTACCGTAACCCCAAAACGTACCTGCGGAAAGTAGCGGAACACCTTTGGGTTTGGCCGAACACCTTCAACGCCGAGGCGATTGTCGTTGTTCCAGATCTGCAAAAATTCGTACTTTGGAGTTTTTATATCACCGTAGCCCAGATTTTAAAGGGGTCGGCAAGGCATGGCCATGGATTTTGTCGCGTCGCGCCGCGACACGCAACGCTCACGCCTCGCCTGAGCGCCATAAAGAGCTTGTAATCGATTCTCAATGTGATGTCAAGACGCGGGTTGCGAAAAATCCATAGAAAATGCCTTGCCGGGCCCTTTAAAGGGACCGAGAACCCAAAATCCGATACCTTGAATCTCAAAAATCCATTGTACGAGGCAGTCCTATCGCCGAGGAATGTCTTGGGAAGCTGCCAATATAGAGGGGTATCATCGGTTGGGTACGAGTTGAACGGGGTTCCGGAATGCTCCTGGAAAAAATACGTGCCGTAATCGAATAGAGCCTGATTACCTGTAGTAAGCGAATGTTGTGCTTTTGGGTGTAGAATTCCCAGGGTTCCTGGAAGACGGCCGATTGTTCTTCTGCGTACACTTGCTTCCTGAGAGCGAAAAAATAATTGGTTAACGCTCTTGAAAACGCACCAGGCGAGGTTAGCCTGCCGGCAAGTTGATGATCGATTGAAGCAGAAACAATCCGTGCAGCCCAACGTATTCGAGGAGTCGAGCGAAAAGGCACCGTCACGACATTGGTCACACTTGGCTCCGATGACGTTTTTCTGAAAAACGCAGCGTCAAAATCGGGATTTAGTTACGAAAATGTACTAACTGTATGCCAGCCCATCTATTCCCCAGAAGAAAAACTAGGTTTTCAAGAGACTGGGAAGGATTGCAGCGCCACAGCTACCGTAACCCCATACCTTGCACGGGCATTTCCCTTGCTCATCACAGAGACACAGCCCTTCACGACATTGCAGAGGATCTGTCCCTTCTGGCTGACAAGCGCATGGCTCACAAATTGGGAAGTTGAAGAATCCTGAAAAAGATATCTAGTTTTCGGTATTTTTCGGGACTTTGAAGTCCGGGCGCCGCAAATTCCGCTCGAAATTCGGCAAAAGCCATCTGTGACTTACCATGCGAGCATCGATCGCATTTCAGTCCGACGAACTCCTCTTTGCATTCGCACTAAAATTATATAGCGGTTTTTTTGTTGTTTTTACCTGTCCATTCCTGGGGTTACACTTGCTGCCGGCAGCTCCGATTTTCGAGCATTCACACTTTTTGCAGCTGAAAAAATGGTAAAATTTAGTTTAAAGGACCAGTGAAGTCAGAAATGGCTAAACTGTCTGGCAGAATATAGCTTGAGAGCGAGAGAGAGAATGAGAGAGAGCGCGAGAGGGCGAGAGAGAGTGAGAGGGCGAGAGAGGGCGAGAGGGTGAGAGGGGAAGAGTGAGAGGGAGTGAGAGTGAGCGAGAGAGAAAGAGAAAGAGAGAGAGAGAGGGCGAGAGTGAGAGAGAGCGAGAGAGTGCGAGAGAGTGAGAAGGAGAGAGAACGATCCAATTACAGTACCCCTTCAATGGATGATAATCCCAGCTGTCAGCCGAGCATCTCTCGCACAATTCTCCCTCGGTATTCTGTGGGCAGACACATTCTCCAGTTACCGCATCACACACTTGACCAACGGCCGGGCAGACGGCACATTCTAAAAATCACAGGATTACCTGTGGTAATCGATTACATGCTCTTTAGGGTAATTAAATGGCGTAATCGATCCCGTAGCATACCTTTGCACCCATTATCCGACAATCCCCAATGGTTCGGCGCGCATTGATCACATTTCAGCCCGGTCACGCCCGGCTTGCATTTGCATTGGCCGGAAACAAGGTCGCAGGCAGTGCCCTAAAAATGGCGGTTTCAAGGGATGGTAACAGCGAGAGTTTCTGCTAGACTGCGAGGCGTTACACTCAAAAATAACGATACACCCGAAAATAGCAAAGTGTTTCTGCTAGCTGGCGGGTTTTTTTCATTTTCTAGGTTGGCTATTTGTCATTTTTGCGATTTTGTGCATGGTTTATTGCGAATTTTTCAATTGTTTCCGCTAAACTGGCTTGCAATGATGCACCCAAAAATGACAACAAATATAGAAAATCTCAAAGGATCTTTGCTAGATACCCTGATACCGGATTCATTTTCTGAGGTTCGCTATTTGTCATTTCTCAATTTTTAAAGACCCTTGGAAAGATGGCCGGGCGTCCCCAGGGGTGAGGGACCGACGGGGCGATACCATGCACGCTTTCCATCGCGTAAGGGCCCCCAAAACCCCCGACTGGGTTCCCAGAAAACGGCTTTATAGCCATAACTTTTTTGATTGACTATATTTTTGGCTGGAAACTTCCATAAAAATAGTTTTTAGCCATCCCCATCGGTGATAAAAATTTGAGGCTGATTGGATAGAAGGCAGCCATGTTCTGAGCGGAAAGAGGTTTTTGGGGCGCTTTTTAGTTCAAAAATCGTCGGAAAGGGTATAAAACACTTCAGGAAATTCAGGGAGCACGTTTCTCGCCCTTAGCAAGCTTTTCCGTAGGTTTTTTCGTTATTATTATTTGTAAATAGCTTTATTTTGAATTGTTGCCCAGGAACGTGCACCAGTTCGGCCCTAGGGTACTTGGGGCCCCTCCGCCGCCCTCACCCACTCGACCCCTTTGGTGTGGGGGTAGCGCGTTCGATTGCGGGGCGGACCATCCCTGGTTCGACCCCCGCCCGGTGCACCTCTTCTTGCTTTTTGAACAATCCCATCTTTCCAGAGGCCTTTAACGAATTTTTCAAGAGCTTTTAGTGTTTTCTGCTAGACTGTCAGCCATTGAACCAAAAACCCTACCTCAGCTCCAGTATCATCGCATTCACAGGGTTGGCATCCATTTCCGGAGGAAATATTGAAATATCCCTCGACGCATTTCTCACACATTTGTCCCTCAACCCATGAACGGCATTGGCAAGCGCCCGTCACGTTGTCGCACTGAAATCGAAAATTTCTCGATGGCTTAATCGGTTAGAGGTTAGGACTCCAGGAAATCAACCCGGGTTCGGTCCCGCCGGAGGTCAAGGTTTTGCTTTTTGCTTAAGGAACCTACCTTTCCATCCTCGATCGATCCATAGGTGTTACAGTTGCAGAATTGGCAGCCAGAATCCGAGAATTGGAAATAGGAAGGGCGGCATTGGTCACAACTGAAAGAAATGATCAATTACGCTGTGAATTCGTTTTAAAAATCGGTTATCTCATTAAATTCGCCGTAAATAAGCGATTACGCTATTAAATTATCACAAAAATCGTACCGTTTTCCGAAGACACCCTGTTTACAGGTGCACTGGCCGGAAACCTGGTCACATTCTGATCCAACCGAGCCGGTAGCGTCGCACCTGAAAATCGCCAATTACCGATTTTTTCCAACGTTAGAAGTTAGCACAATTTTTCTGCGCTGACCAGGCCTTTAACTGGCAGGTGATTTAGCCGAAACGCTTAGGGAACCTCCAAAAAAGTGGAAAAAAATCGATAAAATTCCACCCACCCGCACTCCTCGCATCCATTATCCACATCACCATAGCCCTCTTCGCATTGGTCACAGTGACGGCCGATGTAGTGATCTTTGCACTCGCACACGCCACTGCCTGAAAGAGGGGGAATGTTTGCTGCTAGCCTGCCTGGCAGCTTATCGAATGGCACAACAGTTTTTTTCACATTCCTCAAGAGATCTCTGCCAGATTGCCTCTTCCACTACCATACCTTCATGACATTCCAGCGATACAGCTCCTTGCCGATGACATCCACACGGGTGGCAAGTATGGGTCAGGGCAGAGCCAAAGTGATGGGGAAGGCATTTCTGAAAGGGATAAAGTTTGTCTCTCCCTTTCTCTTTCTCTCTCTCTCGCTTGCTCTCTCTCACTCTCTCCCTCTCTCCGTCTCTCTCCCTCCCGCTCTCTAATTTTCTCCCTCTCTCTGTCTCTCTCTCTCTCTGTCTCTCTGTCTCTCTCTCTCTCTCTCTCTCTCTCTCTCTCTCACCTCACACTCCTCTCCAGTCGTATGTCCAATACACTTCAAACATTTTCCCGTCTTCGTATCACAATTTCCAATAGCCATCGCATCGATATTTCCGTTACACTCGCATTCCAGGCACGTACCGTTGACTTCAAGAGGATCTCCCCAGTACCCATCGGCGCACATCTAGAAATTATAATGTTTTAAAGGGATTCGTAAGACATTTCCTAGTTGTTTTGCCCGCGCCCCATCTTTCCATCGCGTAATCGATTACGACACTTTAATGTTAACAAAGGTCGCAAAACATACTTCGCACTTATTCCCTTCGTATCCAGGTTCGCAAGCCGTACAAACGTAGGCATCTTGAGTCGAGGCGGCCGAACCGGAGACGACCAGCTAAAAAAATGGATTTTGTAGCCTATAGACGATGCTTTGTAGTTTGTAGCCTCAAAAGCTCGAAACGGCTTACCTGAGCCAACGCACACTCCTTGCTGTAATTGTTGTCGAGCGTCGGGCATGCGCACGGTTGACAAGACCCGAATTCCCCGCCAAGCGACGGATTACCGTAGTGGCCGGGGAGGCACATCTCGCAGCGTGAGCCGGTCGTGTTGTGCTAATAATCGAATTTAAACTTGTTTTCCAGCATGGATTTTGTAGTCTGTGAGTTTGTAGTCTGTATTTTATAGTTTGTAGGCCATTTTTCTAGCTGATTTGCCTGGTTGTAGTCTGTAGTTTTTGAGACGATTTGAGTATTTGTGTCTGTAGTCAACCGGTTTTTGGTTTTGGAGTTTGTGTTTTGGAGGTTTTTTGTAGTCTGTAGTTTTTGAGACGATTTGAAGTATTTGTAGTCTGTAGTCAACCGGTTTTTTGAGTTTTGGAGTTTGTGTTTTGGAGGTTTTTTGTAGTCTGTAGTTTGTATTTCTTACCTGACAATCAGTGCATTCGCCAGTAAATGGATCACAAGAATCGGCGTGGTCATTGCAGTCACATTTCTCGCATCGTCCGTTGAAGAGTTGATTGTCGACACGACGATAGCCATGGGGGCAAGACTGAAAATACAGAAGTTGAATTTTAAAGGGACCGAGAAGAGAAAGAACAATCAATCCATTACGTCACGAAATTCTCAACGGAGGCATCAATGAATTACGCTATCTATCTTATAAAGCTAGAAAGAGAGAGACAGAGTGAGAGAGAGAGAGAGGTAGAGAGAGATAGAGAGCGAGAGAGCGAGAGAGAGTGAGTGAGAGAGGGAGAGAGAAAGCCTGAGAGAGAGAGAGAGAGAGAGAGAGAGAGGAGAGAGAGCGAGAGAGTGAGAGAGGGAGAGAGATAGAGAAAGAGCGTGAAAGAGAGGGGGGGTGAGTGTGAGAGGCAGAGAGGCGAGAGAGCGAGAGAATAGATCCTTACCTCGCAAGAGTTCCCGGATGTTCCCTCGGGGCATTCGCACACTTCCACCGATTTCATCAGTATATCCGAGGTTAGCGCATTTCCCTTGGTCCTCGCAACTGCCTGAAAAATTGAATTTGGTGAGGCCTTGGGCCCTTGGACTGGCCGCCTTTTGGCAAAGGCAAACCGATTAGCCCATGAAAAGAGTACCAAGTGCAACTTTGCAAGACTTCTTACCTTATCAAGCGTGAGCCCGAAGATGCTGCTCTGGAGTTGATTCTGATTGTACATGGCACGGACGAGGAATAGAGAGACACCGGATAGGGCACGCATCACGTCAGCCTGAAAAAAACGGGCTTAAAATCCCGCAAGTGGTCTCTGCTCGAGGGCCCCGGGTTCGATACCCGACCGTGGCAAGCTTTTTGCCTTTTTGGAATTTTCGTCATTTTTTAGAGCCGAATATTTTAACTGGCATCCAGACTACAAACTATAACTATTTTCCAAACTAAAATAGCTAAAAACCGTAATCCACGTGGTCCAGGTTCGACTCCTAGCCGCGGCAAATTTTTTGATTTTTGGGAGCTGACTCAATGTTTTTTGGATTGGAATTGCTCAATTGGCATCCAGCCTACAAACTACACCCGTTAAATCAGTTACCTTATCAGCGGGTCTCCTCGATTGACTATTATACCATCCGGCTCCTTCTCGAAGGGCAATCTGTACCGTCACGTTCTCTCTCGGGTGGAATGGGATCCGGGAGTGGTGCTCCAGTTTGATTCCTTGGCCCTGAAAACGTTCATAGAAATTTTGCGAAAAATTACCGATTTTTGATATTTTGTAAAAAACGCCATTTTTCATTTTATTCAATCAACTATAATAATTTTGCTGTGGTGTCCGTCTGTCCGTCTGTCTGAAGCCAACTATAACTCGAAGGGGAAAGGAGCTAGAGCTTAGGTCTCTTCGGATTCGGATAGAGCGCGGTCAGAAACCCCTTAAATGATCAAAACATTATAAAAGAGTTTTCGTTTAAATTATTAAAATTAACTTTGAAAGTGGCGCCTTAATAAAACGAGTGGGGGCCCTCTCCCCGGGAGGCCACGCCCCCTTTCTCTTCGCCTCTCTTCCCCAAGGCCCTTCCCGCGCCCAGATGCCTTTTTTTGAGTTATTTTTATTCTTTTTAATACTTTTTATTTATGTTAATTCAGTATTTAAATCATTTTAAGTATCTAAAGCCATCAGGAAGGTATTTAGGTAGTTTTTGAAGGGGATTTCAGCCATGGGGGGTATCTGAAGCCATCAGGAAGGTATTTAGGTAGTTTTTGAAGGGATTTCAGCCATGGGGGTATCTGAAGCCATCAGGAAGGTATTTAGGTCGTTTTTGAAGGGGATTTCAGCCATGGGGGGTATCTGAAGCCATCAGGAAGGTATCTAAGTAGTTTTTGAAGGGGATTTCAGCCATGGGGGGTATCTGAAGCCATCAGGAACGTATCTAAGTAGTTTTTGAAGGGATTTCAGCCATGGGGGTATCTGAAGCCATCAGAACGTATCTAAGTAGTTTTTGAAGGGATTTCAGCTATGGGGGTATCTAAAGCCATCAGGAACGTATCTAAGTAGTTTTTGAAGGGGATTTCAGCCATGGGGGTATCTGAAGCCATCAGGAAGGTATTTAGGTAGTTTTTGAAGGGGATTTCAGCCATGGGGGGTATCTGTAGCCATCAGGAACGTATCTAAGTAGTTTTTGAAGGGGATTTCAGCTATGGGGGGTATCTGTAGCCATCAGGAACGTATCTAAGTAGTTTTTGAAGGGGATTTCAGCTATGGGGGTATCTGTAGCCATCAGGAACGTATCTAAGTAGTTTTTGAAGTGAATTTCAGCCATGGGGGGTATCTGAAGCCATCAGGAAGGTATTTAGGTCGTTTTTGAAGGGGATTTCAGCTATGGGGGGTATCTGTAGCCATCAGGAACGTATCTAAGTAGTTTTTGAAGGGATTTCAGCTATGGGGGTATCTGTAGCCATCAGAACGTATCTAAGTAGTTTTTGAAGGGGATTTCAGCTATGGGGGTATCTAAAGCCATCAGGAACTATCTAAGTAGTTTTTGAAGGGGATTTCAGCCATGGGGGGTATCTGAAGCCATCAGGAAGGTATTTAGGTAGTTTTTGAAGGGGATTTCAGCCATGGGGGGTATCTGTAGCCATCAGGAACGTATCTAAGTAGTTTTTGAAGGGGATTTCAGCTATGGGGGGTATCTGTAGCCATCAGGAACGTATCTAAGTAGTTTTTGAAGGGGATTTCAGCTATGGGGGGTATCTGTAGCCATCAGGAACGTATCTAAGTAGTTTTTGAAGTGAATTTCAGCCATGGGGGGTATCTGAAGCCATCAGGAAGGTATTTAGGTCGTTTTTGAAGGGATTTCAGCTATGGGGGTATCTGTAGCCATCAGGAACGTATCTAAGTAGTTTTTGAAGGGATTTCAGCTATGGGGGTATCTGTAGCCATCAGGAACGTATCTAAGTAGTTTTTGAAGGGGATTTCAGCTATGGGGGGTATCTGTAGCCATCAGAACGTATCTAAGTAGTTTTTGAAGGGATTTCAGCTATGGGGGTATCTGTAGCCATCAGGAACGTATCTAAGTAGTTTTTGAAGGGGATTTCAGCTATGGGGGTATCTGTAGCCATCAGGAACGTATCTAAGTAGTTTTTGAAGTGAATTTCAGCCATGGGGGGTATCTGAAGCCATCAGGAAGGTATTTAGGTCGTTTTTGAAGGGATTTCAGCCATGGGGGTATCTGAGCCATCAGGAAGGTATTTAGGTAGTTTTTGAAGGGATTTTAGCCATGGGGGTATCTGTAGCCATCAGGAAGGTATTTAGGTCGTTTTTGAAGGGATTTTAGCCATGGGGGTATCTGTAGCCATCAGGAACGTATCTAAGTAGTTTTTGAAGGGGATTTCAGCTATGGGGGGTATCTGTAGCCATCAGGAACGTATCTAAGTAGTTTTTGAAGGGGATTTCAGCTATGGGGGGTATCTGTAGCCATCAGGAACGTATCTAAGTAGTTTTTGAAGTGAATTTCAGCCATGGGGGGTATCTGAAGCCATCAGGAAGGTATTTAGGTCGTTTTTGAAGGGGATTTCAGCTATGGGGGGTATCTAAAGCCATCAGGAAGGTATTTAGGTCGTTTTTGAAGGGGATTTCAGCCATGGGGGGTATCTGAAGCCATCAGGAAGGTATTTAGGTAGTTTTTGAAGGGGATTTTAGCCATGGGGGGTATCTGTAGCCATCAGGAAGGTATTTAGGTCGTTTTTGAAGGGGATTTTAGCCATGGGGGGTATCTGTAGCCATCAGGAACGTATCTAAGTAGTTTTTTAAGGGGATTTCGGCTATGGGGCGTATTTGGAGCCATCAGCACGGATATTG
This sequence comes from Mesorhabditis spiculigera, assembly GCA_958295435.1. Taxonomy (NCBI): domain Eukaryota; kingdom Metazoa; phylum Nematoda; class Chromadorea; order Rhabditida; family Rhabditidae; genus Mesorhabditis; species Mesorhabditis spiculigera. The sequence goes on along the minus strand of CATQJA010002608.1, from coordinate 102,285 downwards.
ATAAAGTTAGGGAAGGAATTTGGTGGTGTAGAATATGGAAGGTAGCCCGAAGGCCAGCCGATTACAGCCGCGACGCGGCTGTAATCGGCTGGTTTTTTAAGAAACTTTTACGTTTTGGAAACTTAGACTTTTCAAAAAGTTTTGCTTTAAAAAGGTGCAAATATTTTAAAAATTGAAATATTGATTTTTCTTACAAATTTAAGGTTACGAAAACTGACTTCAATGACGACATCAGCGACAGGGATCGTCTCCGAGCTGTCAGTCGGGACAAAATACACGTAATAGTGTAGAATTCCTCCATAAGATGTCAATAGGTTTCCCGTGTAGGCTTTCGGGGCTTTCCAATAGTAGAGGGAACGATCTTTGTTCTGATTCGCGTTGAACATTAGCACCTGAAAAGAAGAGGAAAATTTCTCATACTCTCACTCTCTCTCTCTCTCTCTCTCGCTCTCCCACGCTCTCTGGCTCCCAAATAGTGTGTTTAACCGATTACGGCATGAAAACCGTGACGAACCAGTTGATTACGGCATGAAAACCCGGCTCAAGCGAATCGATTACGCCATGAAATTACGAGCTGGCTGCCAAAGAAAATCTTTGGGTGGTTTTTATGACTTCCCAGTCCCATTAAAACCCGATTTCCTGCCGTACCTCTCCATTTTCATTGTCCGGCGCCACCTCTCGACCTCCACTCAAGTCTGTGAGCTGCCAGCCGAGTTGTTTTTGGATCTGAAAATTTGGAATTTCGACTGGATGCTAGGCAGAAAGGAGACTTTCGAAATACAAAACGCCGCAAAGATTAAAATTTTGACGATGAAAAAACGATGGATCCACAGTATGCCTGGCAGAAAAGCAAACGCGTGGTTTATTGGAGTTTCTGAGAAAAAATTGGATTTTCGGCGTTGAAAAATCTATATTGCAACAGTCAACCTGGCAGAAAAACGCAATTTAAAAAAAATAAATTTCTGTAAGGTTTTTACCTTTCCAGTAGTCCATTCCTTCTCTGTGCAATTTGTGGAGAGTCCAAAACAGAAACATGGCTGACATCCTTGGGGGTTTTCCTTGGAGAGATGGATGGTGCCCGGTTTGCAACGATCACAATACAGACCCTCGACGTTCGCTTTGCATTGGCATCTAAAACACTCCAGGTTAAATCGGTTACACCATCAAATCTTGATTTGCCGTGCCGCGACACGCAACGCCTACGCGCCGCTTGGCCGTGATAAATATGTCGTAATCGATCACGGCATAAAAACGGTCATTTTAAAGGGACCGGGAAAGCAAGTTTATAGTAATGCCGCGCCGCGACACGCAACGCACACGCTCTGCTCGGCAGCAATAAAGTATCGTAATCGATTAGGCAATGTAAAGGCGAAGCTTATGCACTGCGTGTCGCGGGCGTAATACATAAGAAATGCCTTGCCAAACCCTTTAAAGGCACTAGGAAGCGGCATTTTGGACAATTGATTACGCCATGGAATTCACGAGGACCATTACGCGATGAAGAACGCGCGGGAGAGAACCGATTACATCATGTAATTCCAAGACTCACTTCTCGTGCTCACAGTGATCGAAATTGAGCGATCCAGCCTGATTGCACGGGCATGGCTCACAATGGGGGTAGTTACGGTATCCAGGCGCACATCTCTCGCATCGCCGCCCTCCGAAGCCCGGCTTGCAACGACAGTCACCGGGAGCCTGAAATTTGGGATGTAAGTGTTGCAATTTGGTGTCTAGCTTAAATTCCCGAATTACCACTGCTAGACTGCCAGGCAGTTTAGCCAAGGCGCAAAAATAATCTTTGCAGACCACCTACCATCCCATTAATGGCCGATTGATCATCACGAATGCATTCCTCGCTCTCCGACCCCGTCTCATCACAATCACACGATCTACAGGCATCTTCTCGATAGTGTGACATTCCGGATGGACGGTAGTATCCCTTCAGGCATCTCTCGCAATTGATTCCCTCCGTGTTGTGCTGAAAAGGGAGCTTTTAAAGGCCCGGAAAGGCAAGTCTCTGTATTTTGTTGGCTGAAGATTCGCCATCTAGCCTCGCCGCGACACGCAACGCGCACGCCCCGCTTGGCCCCGAAAGAGGTCCGTCGGCCTGCCCGTCCGTTAGATCCGCGATACACAACGCGTAAGCGCGTCCTTTCATTGCGTAATCGGTTACGCCACCTTTAACGCGATCAAACGGAAGTGTGCGTTGCGTGTCGCGGGCCGATAGCAGAATCGTTAAAGCGGCATGACATTCCCAACCTGACATTGCAGACACCGTCCACCCCCTTCGAAAACGCCCTCCGGCGTCACCGAGAGCTGATCGCGAGCCAGATCTTCATCATAGACACATTCGTCAGCATGGGAGAAGCACTGACACTCTGAAAACAACGGCTAAAGGGAGTGTGACAGCCAGTTTAGCCACTGCAGTCTTCAAACCCACGTTGGCAAATATTCGGCTGTGCGTTGGTGCCGGGTTTCCATGGGAGTTGGTTGAAGAGTGGGCAGCATTTATTGCATGATTCTCCACAGGTATTGTGACGGCATTCGCATTGGAATTGCTGCAAAAAACAATCGATTACGCAACGAAGTTCCGAAACCAGAAACAGACGATTACGCTATGAAAACCAGAGTTATTTTCAGGAAAAGCGCGAGACCTAGAGAGAGAGAGAGAGAGAGAGAGAGAGAGAGAGAGACAGACAAGAGAGAGGGAGAGAAAGGGAGAGAGAGATAGAAAGAGAGCGAGAGAGTGAGACAGAGAGAGAGAGAGAGAGACAGAGAGAGCGAGAGAGAGAGAGACAGAGAGAGCGAGATTGAGAAAGCTAGTAGAATCGATTACGGCATGAAAATCTCAGCGCGTAACAAACGATTACGCTTGGAAATCTTACCCCAGTCACAGGATCGGCCGGGCAACTCTCCGCATGTCCATAACAGATACACTGGCCGCCAATTGAAATGTCGGAGATCGAGTAGAAATATCTGGAAAAGGGGTTTAAAGGCGTCGTGATAGGCGAGAAAATGGGCGCGGCGAGGTTTTTAAGGGATAGTGTCACTAAGAATTAGCTGGGTGTCTCTCTTTAAAAATTATTCCCGACCTCATAGTGACACTCTTGTCCAGCTTGTGCCCCCTCGAGTTGACGATCAACAAATCGGCATTGAGTGTACGCAGGTCGATGAGACGCAGACGCACGAAACGGGTACGCGTGAATTTCTGGAAAATTTGGGACTTGTGGCCTAAAATTTCAATGCGATACTGTAATCTGGCAGACAACCTATAACTTGGACCGCTTTCGTTTTACCGTATGAAAATTACAACCACAAAATCGCGTACCTGCAGTTCGAGTGACGGTCCCTTGGCGCCGGGTCTTCCATTAACAAGAGAGATATGGATCTCACCATACTCCAGCGGGGTCAATTTCGAGTACTCGGACGTGCAGTGCACCTGAAAAATAATTTTAAAGGGACTTGGAAGCGAGAGAGAAAGCGAGAGAGACACATAGAGAGAGAGAGAGAGAGAGAGAGAGAGAGAGAGAGAGAGCGGAAGAGAGGGAGAAACGCGCCTCATCATCAGCCTGGAATCTTGGAACGCCGGCCGTGGCTGGAATTCCGAAAAGTCGCACGCATTCCGCGTCGTTGGTGGCGAAATACTGCCAGGCTTGCCAGCTAAAAAGAACCTCATACAACTGTTTTAAAGGGGCCGTGAAGTGGCGGAATTTGTGGAATTTAATGGTGTAATCGATTATATATCGATTTGGCTGTCGTAATCGGTTGGGGTGCTGGATTTTAATGACGTAATCGTTTAGGTAGTCGGAATTTTGATGGCGTAAGCGACTGGAGAGTACGCGTTTTGATGACGTAATCGATTAGGAAGGATGAATTTTATGACGTAATGTATTAGGCGAAGTATCTTCATGTCGTAACCGGATAAACCTAGGTTTTTGCGACCAAATTTGCAAATAAATAATTCGGGAATGGATGGCGCTAAAAAAATTACAAAACCGATAACTCACTTCTCGCCGTCGAGCGACCTCTCCAGAACCCAAGATCCGGGCCTAGGTGCATTCCCCATCTTCACCACCATATACGCGACTTGATATTCTTGACGGAGATCAATTGTGATGTTCACCTTCTCGTATTCCAATCCATTGTGAAGCGAAGGGCTTTGCCACCATCTGGAAAACATCTTTTCGTGTTGTTTTTCAATTTTTCGAAGCTATTTCCGGCAATTCTAGGGGGTTTTGAGGCTAAAAATGGCCTGAATGTCTCTTTTGAGAGCCCAACTGCCCTTTCCACAAAGATTTCTGCTAGCCTACCATCTGAGCTATTGTTTTTCGCGTTCAATACTGTATAAAAATCGCAAACTCTGACCTTCTTGTGCCATCAATCGCGAATTCAACCGGATGTCTCCGTCTCGCATCATTTGCATCGCACGTGTCGCATTGGGGAGCACTGGAAAAAGTTATGGAGTACTGTTGTATGTAGTCTGGATGTCGGTTGCGTGATTGCGCGTTGCGCTTTTTGACATTCAACGGATTGACCCCAATATTTACCATTGTAGTTAGTAGTCTGAATGCCAGATTAGTGATTCTCAACAAAATTCGGCTTAAATTCCAAAAAGCAAAAAAGTTTGGCGCGGGCGGGTGTCGAACCCGGGCCCTGTGGGTGACAGACTAACGCACTACCACTGCGCTATCTTCTCGTTTTCCGCTTCGTTTTTCTGTTCTGTCTTTTTCGTCGTCAGCGAGAGAGAGAGAGAGAGAGAGAGAGAGAGAGAGAGAGAGAGAGATAGAAAGAGAAATGGATATACCCATTTCCAGGCGTCTTCCTCCACAGCACATGTTCGACCAATTTACAGTATTCCTCGGGTCCTCTTTCTCCACAAGTGGCCGTTGAAGAAATCATGGCATTTGTGGCCAGGTTGAAAATCGAGGGGAACAGGCCCCGTTCTAAAAACTCAAAAATCCGAAAAAAATCGATTTTTCTGACCAGTTTCAGTGGTGACAAATTCGGCATATCGTTGATCGTATTCCTCATCAGTTTCCCCCTCGAAACCATCATCCACGAAATTGGTGGTAGCCTGGGAGACCGTGGAGAGGGTAGAGAGACAGAGAAGAAATAGACAGGCCAGGCGTCTGGGTGGACGCCGTTGGAGGCCCATATTTCTTCGAATTAAAGGGGGTTAGCCTGAAAAAATACTGTTGAGGTGCTGTAATATTCACTAGGTAAAAACAATAAAGATCAAGGGAAATCAAATCGATAAATTTCAAAACAAAAATCCCTAAATTCGGGATTTTGTGACAGAATCGCAAAATTTTCGTTCTAACAAAGACCTGAAAAATACCGAATCTTCGCCTCATAAACGATAAACTAATTTACATATAAACAATTGCTAAATTGCAAGCCAATTTATAGCTTGGAGAAAGATTTCGACAAAAAAGTTGCATTTTGAAGATTTTTGTCTTTTTAAAGTTTGCAAAACCCTAAAATTCCTTAAAAACTGCAAAAATCGGGTTGAAACAAAAATAAGTGCCTAGCCATTAAAAGCCATAATTGGAATTCAAAATGTCATAAATTGGAAGGCAGACATGGAAAGATATCGAAAAGAGCTATCTATCGATGGTCAAATGATTGATGGGGACACCGATTTGCAGTGACCTTCTGGGACGAATAAGCCGTCGGGGCAGCCTAGCAGAGATCATTTGGGTAATTCACCGCCGCCAATCGTCAATCTGGCAGCCGTTTTTCACAAATTCGCTATTAGGCAAGCTAGCAGAGACCATTTGCGGAAAATTTTGAAGCTAGAACCCTTTTACAGTCAGATTTTCCAGATTTTTGGTCAGCAAGCTGTGCAAACTAGCAGAGACACTTTGAGAAATGGAGAAAACTGGCTGGAAGTTGCTTGGATTTTGCGATGGCAAGCCAGCAGAGACAATTTGCGAAAAAAAATTACGGTAAACCAGAAAAATCAGAATATTGCAAGCTATTTTGTGACCCTGGGGTCGAGCCGGTCTCTCTCTCCGGATTGATACGATTCCCTTTGCATCCATTGTACAATCCGTTGAATCATCTCCTTCTCCCCCTCTCTCTCGTGGCTGTCGATTCATGGCCCCCGCTAACCGTACGTTCTTTACTTTACACGCAACGCGCTTTTTACGGCAAACACGGGAAGCAAAAAACTATCTAAATGGACGTTGACAGCTCGAAAAATCTGGTAAATGGCCTCTGCTAGCCTGCCCGATCACGAATTTGTGTAGCCTGGATGGCAGTTTGTGCATTGGTTCCCAAAAATCCGCAAATGATCTCTGCTAGCAGGCCTTGCTTCGAATTCGTGTAGCCTGGATGGCAGCCAACCGCTACCACCGAAAAATTCCGCAAATGGTCTCTGCCAGCATGCTCAATCACGAATTTATGCAACCCGGATGGCAGCTTGCGGACTAAGACCCCCTAAATCCGCAAATACTCGCTGCTAGCCAGCCATATCACAAATTGTTTAGCCTGGAAGGCAGCTAGTCGCATTCTAAATAATAAATTCATCAAATGGTCTTTGCTAGGCTGCCTAGTCACGAATTCGTATAGCCTGCATGGCAGTTAGAACTTTCCTGCCTAAAAATCGATCAGGATGAATATGCAAAAATCGTTAGTTGCGTAGTTGCCCCCGGGGTGTTCGTGCTCATCCCTGGCCTTGACTTGGTGGATATCAGGAGGAGGAGGGTCTTTGGTATATAGTGGATGATCAGAAGGAGGAGGGGAAGATGACCGTTGATAGGATGGTATCGGAATGGAAAGGAGGAGGAGAGTGAGGGGGGAGAAGGAGAAATAGGGCAGGTGGGTGGAGGCATAATTGGACAAGGTGGCGAACATGAATTTTGATGTTCACAGTGGCGTAATAGGCAGGCTAGCAGGGATTCTTTGGGGAATCGATAGACTGGCTGACAATTTGCATTTTGGAGGCAGGGACGCTAGCCGAGACCATTTGGGGAGCTAGCGGGCTCTGATATAGATAATCTGGCTGGCAGATAGACGAAATTCAGAAAGGCTGGATAGCAGAGATCAGTTGCGGCAATTTTTCGGCCCCAATTTCAGATAATCGGACTAACTGACCGCCAGGTAGCTAGCAGAGACCATTTGCAAATCTGGAGGGGCAGGCTAGCAATGTTTCTTTGAGGAAACGATAAAATGCCCGGCGATAGCAGAATTCGATATTTAGGTAGGCTAGCAGAGGCTATTTAGGCAGAATCCGGCCCGACCCCGGTTGGCTAGGCTAACTGGCAGGCAGGCAATTAGCAGAGACCATTTGGGAATCGGAGGGCAGGCTAGCAGAAACCATTCGTGGAACAGCCAGACTAGCTGACATAGAACAAATCGACAGAGCTAGCAGAGACCACTTGCGGAAACTTTGGCCCTTGGGCAGTAGCTGCTAGGTAGTGAGGATAAGGGGATGGCCCTTCTTGGGTATGTTTGGAGTGAGAGCGAGAGATAGAGCGAGAGAGAGAAAGAGAGAGAGAGAGAAATCTCAGATAGGGCCTTCTGGTTGGTCACTAGGTTATGCAAATATAACAGGGAACTGGCAAATAGCCCCCCCCGTAGATGGTAATCTAATGGAAAAGGGGGTGGACATAAAAAGAAGGCAGGCTCTTATCAGGGGTCAAGCTGGAGGGAAAGGGGGCAGGCTAGCGGAGGTTCTTTGAGGAATGGGTAGAATGGATGGCAGATAAATATATTCTAGAAGGGAAGGCTAGCAGAGACAATGTGCGGAAAATTCTGGGTCTAAATTCGACTCGAGCGGGCTAACTGGCATCCCGCCAACTAGCAGAGACAATTTCGGAAGACCGGGGCAATCTGGCGGAGATTTTGTGGTGCCGTTAGCTTAATCGAATGCCAGCTGAGCGAAATCCAGAAGGGCAAGCTAGCAGAGATCACTTGCGGAAGTTTCTGGGCCTAAAATGTAGCTGGCGGTGTCAATTGGCTGACAGACAGCTATCAGCGGTCATTTGTGAGATCAGGTGGCAAGCTGGCAGCGATTCTGGGCGGAATGGGTAAACTGACATCCAGCTAACTAGCACAGGCATGTTAGGAGACGATTTAGCGGATTCCTGAGTACGAAGTGCTGCTAAAAGCCCAAACTGGCTTACCATTGCCGATCACTCCTTCCCACCAGCATAGCCTGGGGGCATATTTGTGCCTAGCCAAGGAGGGTCGAGTCAACCCCCCTCCTTACAGATTGCCGAGTGGAGAGAGAGAGAGAGAGAGAGAGAGAAAAAGAGAGTGAAGGGCCAAATAGAGCCCGTTGGAGGCCATAATGCGCAATACCTCCCAGCTAGACCTCTCTTCTCTCACCTAGCCGGCCCTTTGACCCTCCTAACACCACATACCAACACACAGACAGACAGACAGACAGTACGCAATCCACGCAATACCATTCATGGACTGGCTAGGCAGGGAGGGATCGGCGCTAAATTGTCTCTGCCGGTTGGCCATTTTACGATTCGTCAATCTCGCGACCAGATCAGTGAATGACGAAATTTTTTTCGACGATTTCCAAAATTGCCCGTGCTAGCTTGCCCGTCTACGATTGGTCTATCTGGCAGTCAGTTCATTGATTCCGCGAATAGAAGCGAGAGAGAGAGAGAGAGATCCTCAGACTAGCGCTGACAGCCTGCCGACCTTCCAGAATGGCCTCTGCTAGTCCCATTGCTTCCTATTATTCGCTGCTAGCTTGCCCTGCCTCCAAAATCGTCAATTTCCATCGATTTACATCCAAAAATTTGCATACCCGATCAAAAACCGAAATCCGTTGGGTTTCCCCCATTTCTACCGGCCCCGCTCGCGATGATATGGCTGATGGAGGTGTGGGGGTGTATTCCCCTTCTACTAATACTCACACTACCTCTCTGCTTCAAACGCATCACGTCTACGGTGAGGAATTGGCTCCCAAATGGCCTTTGCTAGCCTGCCTGTTTGGATTTTGCTTAGCTTCTAGCCAGCCTAGCGATTTCGCCAAGAATCTCCGTATGATTGCCGCGAATTCCGAAAAGAACCTCTGCTAAATTGCCCTGAATCGCAAATGGTCCCTGCTAGCGTGCACATGCCTTTTTAGCATATTTGCCAACCAGTTTACGCATTCCGCAAAGAATCACTGCTAGCCTGCCTCAAAATCCGTTTCAGAAGTCGAAGTCGTCGAAGTCGTCGGGCAGTCGAAAAGCGTGTGATGCCAGTGATCCATCACACAAAGCATTCAAGCCAATTCCCGTCAAGCTGATCGACACTAAGAGTGGGTCGAGACAGAGAAAAATAGAAAGTTATTTTCTCTGCTTCAGAATCGCCGAAAAAGTGCTGCAAGACGGCCCGCGAGCAGCGCACCCACTGCAGCTTCCATCTGAATGTCGAGGTGAGGAATGGGCGCAGGATAGCAGAGATTTTTGGGGAGGAATTGCGAGAATGGCTGGCAGCTAGCCGAATTCCATAAGGGCAGGCGAGCAGAGAGAATTTGCGGAAAGATAGGTTAGAGTGCAGTTTACCCCCCCCCCCCAGCCGGCCCCCACCTACCGTATCTCGGCTCTCTGTTCATCTACAGGTGTGTAAAGTATACTAAAAGGTTCGTCTTGCTGTGGCGAGTATTTTGGTATACTTTACACACCTGTAGATGAACAGGGAGCCGAGATACGGTAGGCGGGGGTCGGTTGGGGGGGAATTTGGGACCCTCTATTGTATTGTTAGCCTAACTGCCGGCAAACGGCTAGCAGAGACTCTTGCGGAATCCATCGAAGGCTGGCAGACCTCGAAAATCCGACTTTTCCAGCAACGCGACGAGACGGACCTTGAGGAAGTGGAGGGGGACAATCCATTGGCCCGAAAAGCCGAGTGCCAATCGGGAATGCTGTGGATTGCAAAGAGTCGTGTCAAGACAGGACCCACACAAGCCACCACTGAACCACAACAACAACAACAACAGCAGCAGCAGAACAACAAGGTATGGGTGCAGTTTAGCAGCTTACCGTCGCCCCACCCTTTCTATCGACGTTATCTTAGCTCCCTTGTGCGCTACAGTGTCGTAAAAACTACCAAAATGCTCGTCTTGGACTGGCGAGTATTTTCGTATACTTTACAGTTTCGTAGCTCACTGGAAAACCGAGATATAACGGTTAGAGTGTGCATGACGCGCCCGCCCGCCAGCGGTCCCCCAACCTTTTGTATCTCGGCTTCCTTTTAGCCTAAAAAGCTGTAAAATATATCGAAATGTTCGTCTTGGACTGGCGAGTATTTTGGTATAACTTACGCCACGGTAGCTTAGTAAGAAGCGGAGATATAACGGTTAGAGCGCGCTTCCCGGCCCCCCCTCCCCCCGCCTCATCAGAGTCAATCTTTTGCAACTCGGCTCCAGAGCATGCTACATGGCTATAAAATAGATCAAGATGTTCGCCGGGGTCAAGCGCATCTTTGGTATATCATAGAGCCTTGTAGCACAAAGGGGAGCCGGGATAAAAGCGGGAGAAAAGGGCTTCTTACGCCCCCGTCCCGCGGCGCTCGACACCAACTTTTGTATCTCGGATCCCCTGTGAGCTACGGGGCTGTAAAGTAGACCAAAATACTCGCCAGATCAAGGCGCATATCTTCGGTATATTTTATACAACTGTAGATAACCGGTGCGGCCGAGATACAGTTGGGCCAGTCGGCTTGGGGAGGCGTACGGCCGAACGACAACAACAAACTCCAAATTGCAGACCCATCAGCCGCAGCAGCCCCTGAGTGGAACCCGGCTTCGATGGCCCCTCAACAACACCACAGCCGCCAATAATGAATATGGAAAGACACAAAAGAAGACACAGCCAATCGCCATGAATGGTGGCGATGATGAGATGATGAAGTGGGTCCCCGGATGGCCACGATCTGTCCGATGAAGTTTGTAGTTTCGGGTAGTAGCTGTCTGTCTGTCAGTTAGTCGATTTGTATGTCGACAACTTTCATTTTTTAATACGACACAATTTTTTTGGAGGAATGATAGTCTGGGCTTTTTTGCTTCATTTCCAACCTTAAGCTGTTATAAACCTTTTTAACACTATTTCTGATGGATGTCATAATTTTTCTGTTTAAACTGGGGCACGACGAGTATTTTGAGAGAGTCGGCGCATTAATAGGGCTTATGGTAGTTAGGCTAAGGTTTGGAAAATCGCCTTTCCTCTGCTCGATCCTCGAACTAAATCCATTACTTTTCACGAATTTCTTGGAAATCAACTCGTAGATTGTTTTTCTGTCTGCCAGTAATCGATTACGATAGCTAACCATTCATCGAGATCTGTAGTTTGTAGCCTACCGTACCAATCTTTGCAGGACGCAATCCCTGGAGAAGATTGTGGCCCCGGAGACGAGTTCCCCTCAACTCGACACGGCATGCGATCACTCGTCCGGATATCTATCGCTTCTCTCGCCCTCTCGCAATTAGTCTCTCTTCTGTGTATGTCTGTGTCTCTCTCTGCCCATGTCTCTCGCTATACCCCCTCGCTGTCCGATCCGTATTCCTTCATTTCCGCTGTCAAATCTCTCTCGTCTCGGTTTAATAAACCCTTTGTCGAAACCAGGACTACAGACTACAGGCTACAACTACAGACGAGGACCACAGACTACAAATTACGACCTAGGAATACAGATTACTACTTTCATGGCCGGGTTTTTCCCCCAATGGTCACTGCTAGTCTACCCTTCCTCTTTTTTTTCTCTCACCAGAGTCACCTTCCAAATTGTCTCTGCTCGCCGTGTTTTAAAAGTTTCTGAGTCGTCCTGTGGCTTGAGTAAATTTTTGAACGTTTTATTCACCAAAAATGCATGAAAAATAAAAATAATTCAATATGCTTAAAATTTTTGAGATACAAAACGGAGAACAGAAAGCGAATAAGGGGGAGAGCGAGCAACATGTCGTGTGGAGCGCGGAATGAGACGAGCAATTTACGAGCCAATATACACGTTTTTCGGGCAGTCAAAACACTGTAATAAATATAAATAGAGACAGAAAGTAATAAATAGCAAAATCACGAAAATTGGGCAGCAAATTGAAGCGAAGAGAAGTGAAATGGGCAGGAATTGGAAAGAAATCGGGGTCGAGCAACCTTTGGGGCCTGTAGCTCGGCGGTTCAGAGGTTTACAGGTCTCAAAAGTATCTCAAAAGATGCGCCTAATTCTAAGCTACATTTTAATGTATTTATTCAAAAGAAAATGTAACGTAGAACGATTTTAGAAGGGTTTTTCCTGGCCAGACCGGCCGTGGGGAGATCTTGACCCGGCCCGCGTTCAAAGGAGCGCATCGTTGCCCAGCGTAACCTGTTGGCCAAACCCAAAGATAAAAACTTAGTTTTTAAGCTTTTAAAAATCATTTTCTATAATTTTTCATGGAAATAAAAGTCAGAATAGATAGTTTAAAGCAAGGCGACACTTTTCGAATACTCGCGAGGTCGAGAGCCCTTTTTCGGCCGAGATATAAGCCTTGGAAGGTTTTTCAACAATGCCTGGGTCAAAAAAAGTATAAAAAATGCCTGAGAAGTCATTATAAAAATGGATAATGAAGATCACAACGAATTAGAGAGCAGTATTATGATTTTCATAGTTAAAAATGGAGTTTAATTTTGATTTTAGGTGCAAAACCGGGATATTTTAGGTGAAAAGTGACCAAAATTGAGATTTCAATTCCAATAAAAATCCCTCTACTTTAGGCATTAAAGTATCGATTTTTATGGTGATTTGTCCGGGGTTAATCGGCGCTCCACCCGGCCTCAGATCTTGGTCCCATATCCATATTCTTGAGATCGTCGAGGAAATTGTCGATATTTTCGGTCAGCTCGTTCAGTTCCTCGTTGGAGGCGGATGGCTGAAAGTTAGAGCGGGTTTTAAGAATTTAAAGGGATTGGCAAGGTTTTTAAAATCCGTGTGCCGCGCCGCGACACGCAACGCACATGCCCTTTCATGGCGTAATCGATTACGCCAGGTTAAAGCGAAGCGTGCACGTTGCGTGCCGCTTTCAGTAAATTTTATAGATCTGCGTGCACGTTGCGTGTTGCGGCGCGGAAAACTTTTTCTTGCCGTTTTTTCTGATTTTTGCCGGCTAAATTGACGCGATTTCCGCTTTGTTCTGTCCGGAAATCGACCGGATTCGGACCGGGAATCTCATAAAACCGTAAACTGACCTGCAACGGTGTCCTCTCATCCGATTCCGAGTCCATACGAGCTATATGCTTGTCATCGTCACGCGGGATTTGTGAGCACGAGGCGTATGGGCTGAAAAGGGTGGGATTACATGGCGTAATCGAGTGATAGGAGTGCGGGAATTACATGTCGTAATCGCTTGAGATACAAACCTGTAAATATTGGCCATATTGACCCTGGGTTGTGCCTGGGCCCTTCCAACTGGCACTTGTTTTTGGGCCATAATCACTTGAGGGCCGCCGCGGGGAGGAGGGCAGACGGTTGTGAAGGATCTGAAGAAGCGGAGGGGTGGATGAGAATTAGCTATCGTAATCGATTGCGTTCACGAATTAGCTGGCCGAATGGGTTCGAGAGAGAGAGAGAGAGAGAGAGAGAGAGAGAGAGAGAGACAAAGAGCGAGAGAGAGTCCGAGAGAGGGAGAGAGAGCGAGAGAGTGAGAGAGATGAGTGAGAGTTAGAGAGAATCAGTGAGAGCGAGTGAGAGAGAGTGGGAGAGACAGATGGAGAGAGAGAGAGTGAGAGAAGAAGGATAGAGCGAGAGAGAGAGAGAGAGAGAGAGAGAGAATGAAGGGTGAAAGACCGTACCTCAACGGATTTCCACTAGCCATGGGTTGTTGTGGATGTCCACCCCTTAATGTCCTATATCCATCTTGTGGTATCATAGAAGACGGGATATTTGGTGGCATTTGGAGGGGAGGTGTTGGTGGGGGTAGTTGTCCAGCTGATCCATACGGAGAGTCCAGCTCCACCTTTGCGATTGGCTGGAAATGAGATAAATTCATAGATTTTGACTTTTCCTTAAAGAATCTCTGCTAGCCTGCCCCTCCATTCCCCAATGTTCTCTGCTAGCCTGCCCTTCGTCCGTACCTGATGTCTTCCAATGCCAGTATAGACAACTTGTGGTGTCCTCGGCCCTCCTCTCTGCTCGAGACTCGAAGAGGAGTGATGGTAGGATCGCGAGAGGGTACCGCCTAGAATTCGTGTTTTCGTATTTGTCATTTTTTACGGTTTTAGAACCGACTTGGCGATATACTGCCAGGGCTTTAGCCGATTACGTCATTGTAATCTCAAACTTCATGAAAAACCTCAAAACCGGTCGAACCACATGACAATATCGAAATTCGCAATTTCAAGCATAACAAAATCAAGGAAAAACTCAAAAAGTGCTCGATCCACCGTATCCTGGACTCAAAAATGGACCTTTAAAGGGCCCGGCAAGGCAAATCCATAGCTGCTACCAGGCAGTTTGACTTCCTAGCTCCTTTAAGACTAGAAAGATTCGTTTTGAAGGAACCAGGAAGACAAATCGATCGGATTTCCAAGACTTTTAGGTGCCTTTAAAATGCCCAAATTGGGCTTTAAAGGGGCCTGGAAGGCAAATCCATAGCTACTACCAGGCAGTTTGGCTTCCTAGCTCCTTTAAAACACGAAAAATCCTCTTTTAAAGGCACCGGCAAGGCAAATCCATAGGATTTTCAATGCTTCCAAGTCCCTTTAAACCCGCCAAAATCAAACTAAAAATGCATACTATCATTGTCATCGCTGTGTGCATAGGAGCCGGGTGGAGGACATCGCAGGGGAGGGATCAGGGCTCGATTCGTGGCAGCTGGGACGATGCCTTTAGAAGAGAGGAGGAGACGACGCTGGGACGAGCCACGACCAAGGCCTACGGTACCGTAGTGACCACCATCGTCAGTGCCGGCTAGTTCTGGAAATGTCGAGGGTGGGTGGGGACGAAACGACAGAGTGCATGCCAGACTACAGACTACAAAAATGGCACAGGCTACAAAGTACAAACCACAGGCTACAGACTACAAAAATCCAGGTTGTCCGATCGCCGCTTGTAGTCTGCCTGCCAGACTACAGACCACAAAAAATAGTAAACTTCAAACCAAAAAAATTGAGTTTAGATGCCAAACAACTATAGACTACAAAGCTGAAAAATGCCAGATTACAAACTACAAACCATGAAAAGTCTAGGCTACAAACTACAAACTACGAGAACTCGAAAAGACTCCAAAACAAAAAATCTCAATAATCTGGAACTTAAAAATATTTTGATTTTGTAGCCTGCATGCCAACTTACAAACTACAAACTAAAAAAATTCCAGGCTACCGAATAGAAGCTACACAAAATTCGACAAACGAAAAGCAATCAAATCATTCAATTTTTGGAACCTAAAAAGTGCGAATTTTGTAGTATCGACCCAGGCTACAAAGTACAGACTACAAAACGGAGGCCACAGATTACAGGACAAGCAAAAAAAACGGGAATGAGACCGAAAAAATAAACGAACTACCTTGTGCAGCCTGTAGTGCATGATATCTTGGTGGAGGGGATGGAGATCCCTGGGTTTTGATGGTGTTGTGATGATGGAGAGGATGATGGGGATGGGCGGGATGGTGCAGAACATCACCACCTAGCAGCTCCACTAAAACCAAGGATTCGGAGGGTAAAATAAAGATAAAAAATGCAAAATTAAGGTCACTACGGCCCAAAAAAAGTGATGGAAAACGAATGTATCGGAAAACGGTTTTTCGACATGGTGCGTCCGTATCTGCGTGGGAGAAATAATTTGCTTACTTGAATTATTCGGTCGTAGATGAGTCCCATGTGATTGGTTGATCCACAAATCTCCAGATTGCCCGGGCTTGGCTCGAGGCTTCTTCGATGAGCTGAAAATCGGAGAATTGCTCCTTGGCTCTCTCTCTCTGACTCGCCCTCACTCTCTCTTTATCTCTCGCACTCTCACGCTCTCTCGCTCTCTTTTTCGCGCGCTCTCTCTCTCGCTCTCTCTCTCTTTCGCTCGCTCTCTCTCTCTCTCTCGCTCTCTCTCTCTCGCTCTCACTCTCACTCTCCCACTCTCTCTCGTTCGCTTTCTCTGTCTCTATCTCTCTATCTCTCTATCTCTTTATCTCACTCTCTCTCTATCTCGCTCTCTCGCTCTCTCTGTCTCTCTCGCGCTCTCTCATTGTAGAAACTGACCGTCTGAAGATGCACAAGAGGCAGAGAACAACTGCGACGATGGCCACCACGAGACAGGTACCGGCAATCAGGAGGTGGAGAGGATTCGAGAGAAGCGTCTAAAATCGTGTAGTTTGTAGTCACGACTCAAATCGCTTAAGGTACGTCCGCGACACGTAACGCGCACTCATCGCCTTTCCAGTGCGTAATCGATTACGCCCCTAAATTCTGGTCAAGCGTCGCATGTGCGTTGTGTGTCGTGAGAGTCAAAATTCATAAGGAGGGCCTTCCAAGTCCCTTTAAAACAACCATTTTGATCTAGATACGTGCCTGAATAAAGTGATCGATCGAAAAAGCAGTTCCAGCTCCTCCAAGCGGTACTCGGCCGGTAGGAACGGCTAATCCACCAATGCCTCTCCAAGTTACAACCGGGGAAAGGGGACCATAACCTGGAAATGAACGATTTCGTGGTGACATGGTGCGTCGGGCAGCTAGAACTACAGAAAACTCCTCAAAACGTACCCATCTCATTCCTGGCTTGTATCTTGAAGTAATAGGTAGATGATGGGAGTAGATCAGCGATAGAATGTGTATTACGGGCTGCGGGGATCGAGAGTAGGCGCCAATCTTTGTCTTCTAGGGTAGAACGGTCCGTGTAGTAGATTAGGTATTCTGAAAAAAGCCATTTATGAGATAGGGATAACCGATTACGACATCAAATTCGCGAAAAGCTTATTTTAAAGGTACAGGCAACACAAAAACCAATTACACCATCTAATTACGAACTTACCGAGCAATTCTCCATTGGCATATTTGGGTGGTTTCCACTCGAGAAGGACATGATGTGGATCTCCAGATGGGGAGGGGGAGAGCGACAGGTCACGAGGAGCTGAGGACGGAGGTGAGGAGAGGGTTCTGAAACGAAAATTTGGATTTTCACTAGCAAATGGCCTCTGCTAGCTTACCCAGCCATTGGGATCTTCGAACTGGCAGTCAGCCTGCCCATTCCAGGAGCTGGAACTCTGCCCAAATCACCTCTGCTAGCCTACCGGGCTCGAAATCCAGTGAATTGTCAGGCAGTCTACGCATTTCCCAAGTGATCCCTGCCAGCTTACCTATTCCTGGCCGCCATACTCCACAGTGAATGTGCCCCTCGATGTGATGTTCTCACGGAGAATTCATATTCTGTAGCAGGTCTCAAGCTCTCCACAACGACAAATGGATCTGATGACTCCGCATAGTGCAGTTTGTTGCCTTCCGCTCTGAAATGAATTTTATATCATAACCCATTACCATTTTCACATCGTAATCCATTAACCAAACGTACTGTGTAGAGTATTTAACGGTATATTTGACGTTAAATGCCTCTTGATCCGGATCAGTCCAAATGATACGCATTGATGAAGCGGAAATGGCCTCGGCACGGACGCCGATTGGGGTTACGGTAGAATCATCGCCTGGAAAATTGAAGAATTAAAGGGACCGGAAAGTGGCGGTTTCACTATCCGATTACGACATAAAATTCAATTGAGATCACCCGATTACACAGTGAAAATCGACCCCGATCAGCCGGATTTTTGATATCGTAACCAGATCGCCGTGAGACCGAAAAAGTCGGAATTTCATGGCGTCATCGACTAAGGCCTCAGTTTTGATGCCGTAATCGGTTAAACTGGCAGCCAAGGAAGATTTTTGTGGCGTAATCGAATAGCTATAGAGGCGCCGAGAGAGAGAGCGAGAGAGAGTGAGTCCTGAGTGAGAGCGAGAGAGGAGAGATAGAGTGAGAAGAGAGAGGGAGAGAGAGAGAGAGAGAGAGAGAGAGAGAGAGAGAGAGAGAGAGAGAGAGAGAGAGAGTATCAGCCGATTATGCAAGGATAATGCACTAACCATCATCAGCATGTCCATCATCAGAATTCCCAAACGGACTCCTCCCCTTTTCACTTCCGGTCCGGACAGTCTCATAAATCGGATAGCCCAACCCGACGTTGTTCTTCGCCCGCACGCTGATCTGATAAAAACAGGATTTTTAGGTTTTAAAGGCACTGAGCAGTCAACTGCCTGACATATCAAATTTTATAGGCATAATCGACTCAACTGGGTGACAGTTTGCATTTTAACGGGAGTGTAACAGGTGAATTCCAGCTTATTAAGCGGTTTATAATTATTCTAACTAGTCAAATGGCTGCAATATTCCATTTTAAAGGCACAGTGACACACGCCGCTCACCACATATTCCCTGCCCGGGTGCAACCCCTCAATGCGATGTTGTAGTGCAGATGGACCGACAGTCTCCATCTCCACATCCGGCACATTATTTCCCCAGCCAATCTGGTAGCCACGGATTATTGTCGTGTCATCGGATGGGGGTTTCCACGTTACGATGATGTAGTCCGGGCCTGAAAATGCGGTTTAGGCCGTGAAAACCGGGTCCGGTCCGGGTAATTTCTTGTAGGTAGGCTTAAACTGCCTGGCAACAAGTGCGAAAATCGCATTAAATCAATTACGACATGAAAACCCGAGTTTTAGAGCTGTTTTGTAGTTTTTATTTGTATTCTGGCTGCCATAGAGCGCAATACTGACCTGGAATCGGCTTCAACTCGACTGGTGCTCCCAGTAGCTTCTCCTCTTTGTCGACGGAAGGGGTATCGGCGCGTAGCCAGTCGGAAAATGGACCCGTACCGTTCTGAAAATCCATCGATGAGAGAGAGGGGGAGAGAGAGCGGGAGAGAGAGAGACCGAGAGAGAGAGAGAGCGAGAGAGGGAGAGAGCGTAAGATAGAGAGAGAGAGAGACAGAGAGAGAGAGAGGAGAGAGAGCGAGAGGGAGAGGAGAAAGGGAGAGAGAGTAAGATAGAGGGAGAGAAAGAGAGGAGAGAGAGAGAGAGAGAGAGAGAGAGAGAGAGATAGGGAGCGAGATGGAGAGTGAGAGAGGGAGAGAGAGTATGATAGAGAGAGAGAGCGAGACAGAGAGAGGGAGAGAGAGAGAGAGTGAGAGAGAAAGAGTGGGAGACAGAGATACAGGGTGCGTCAAAAAAAAAAGCCAAGTTTGCACCAAACTATTTCGCTTATCTTTGAGAATCGAAGGTACGTTACCATGCCAGAATGCTTAAATATGCTGGGTATGAAGATTTAACACAACTTGATTTTTTCGATTTTCGAGTACGCAACTGTACTATTGACGCTGGTTACGACCGAAAATTGTGCGTTCTTGAACGGGTGGTGGGAAAATTCTGATTTTTGGCCTATAAATAGTTGACATTTGTAGAAAAATAATAGCAAAGTCTTAGAATTTTTGAAGGTTTAGTTCTTTTTTTTACAGGCAAAACAAATTTCCCTATTTTGCTTATTTTTACTTTTTAATTCGCAACCCCCTTCAAATACGCTGCCCATGGCTGATCTTTTGCAGATGGTGTCTCCGAATGATAATCTTTAGCACGACACCAACTTTTACCTGATTCTATGGTATTTTAATATTGCTTGCTAAAACGTGCCCCAGAGGGATACTGTAGTTTTTGTTTTTCGCGTTTTTCTTTTTATTGTAAGCTGCGATTTCGCTTAAAATTTTATCATTGGTAAACATCAGTAAGGGTCACCTATTACAAATTTCGCAAAGTTCTAGCCATACACCTTCCCAA